>VDFB02271358.1:671161154-671190596 GCA_007258455.2 Sequoia sempervirens
CTTACATGAGATCATAATACAAATTACACATGGCATATAAAATGCCACATTAAGTTGAATGCCCATTTTCATAGTAAGATTGGTTTCATTTGGAAAAGCATTTGGTAAGGCAATAGGAATGATGACAATGCGGTAGTATATTATTAGTAGCAACCTAGTAGAGAGCAAGCAATATGCACCTTTGAAGCCCCAACAGTGAACTAATATTGTAAATCAAAGATGGGATGAGCCCTTGTTGTCCAATTCATGTGGGGCTTAACAAACTTAGTGGTGGCAATACAATGATGAAAGGAAGCTAGATTAAATTGAACAAATTTCAACACTAATATTGGAAGGGGAGAAATACAAATATGCTTGGATCTAAACAATTTAAGAAAGATACGTCATAATGCAACATATAAAGACACACTTGACATAGTATATACCTTGGGAAAACTTTTTCGAGAAAACTAGTATATACAATGATGTACTTAAGGAATTCAAATTTTGGCCCCGCAGCTAAAAGGTCTAGGAAAATGTGTAAGTTCAAAGTGACTTCTAGCACGTTGATTATTAATTATCTAATAAATTTCATCATGGCTTTCTATCTTAGCTTACTGTACTTAAGGAAAGATTATGGCCTCGCAAAGATGATTTCCTTGGGAATGACCACTGACTCATGTAAACTTCTAGAAGCATTAATTACACTTTCTTATCTTTGGGGCTTGGAAATGGTGTTATATGGGTGGGTAAAATCACTAAAGGCCATTTCAATTCTCAGTTAATTTTGTTTTTCTAGGAATTTTTTTGTGATCTATGTTGAGATAGGTGGTGATAGGGTCAGGACCGAGCCTGACAATTGCGACGAATTTCATAGGGACCCTATTGTGTGACACATCTACATGGAGGGGGGGTTAGCGCCTCTATTAGAAAGTCTAGCGGGTCATGATGAAAAGATGTTGGTGCAATTTGCTGGCTCCTGGAGGGATAGGAGAGTTACTATGAGAGGAATTTCATTTGAGGTTAACAAGGAGGTGATAGCCAAGGTGACGGGTCTTTCTTGTAACAACAAGAAGTATAAGAAGCACACCAAAACTCAGGACCTTGAGAGCCTCAATGCCATCTTTAGGGACAATGAGAATTCAATCAAGAAGTAGTTGGGATTTGATAGAGAGGTGCTTCCAAAACCGTGGGATAAGGTGTGTTTAGTTCTCATGAAATATGTAACTTTAGAGGGAATATTTAAGGTTATTCACTTTTATCATATGTCGTTACTCAACCACCTCAGGCACAAAATGCTCCTAAGCTTTCCTCTCTTTTTTGTTGACCTCCCTTGAAAGCTCGATAAAGGAATCCCTTGAAGTTGCTGCTCAAAACCCTGACCAGCCGCCTCCCCTACCTCTTCACCAAGGCCTCATTCTTTGGCTCTACCATTTCCATTTGGCCCTATGCCCCCCAAAACCCATCTCTGTTGTTCGTGTGGAAGAATTGGATCCTCTTGACCTATCCCCTAATAAATTTCCCCTCGCTGCTTGTGTTGGTCCCAAGAGGAAAACCCCCCTGTTGGATAGTGAACCCCAAGAGGCACCTAAATCAAAACCCCCAACAAAAAAGAAGGGGGGGTTAGGTTGGTCCATTCCAAGGCTACAATCAGACTATGTGAGCTAAAGAATACCCCCACCAAAGTGTACCTACATCTATGTCAATGTGTATCTACATATACATATATGTATCTACACATATATACATATATGTATGTACAAATATATACATATATATATATATATAAATGTATACATATATATATATATATATATATATATATATCTACATATATATACATATATATGCTATGTACACATATATATACAAAGATATATAGATATATGCATACATACATTGATATATAGATTGAAAGATATAGTGTATGTATACATAGAAATTAAATGAAAAGATTAAATCCATTAAAGTCACAGTGATGCATGAAGAGAACCATATATTTCGTTGACAAATTGAGTGTGTTTATGAACACAAGTATTGGAAATGTTCATAAAAACTGATGAAGAATACTCCCCTTACAATCTAAAACTCACAAAAACAACAAATAATGGCACAAACAAAATTCAAGAAGGAAAGCAAATATTTTCTATTATCACTGAAATGAAAATAAAATTACAACATTACATTTGCCATCACATGGGCTTTCTGATTACATAAATCTGCAAATCTGCAAATCAAAGCCACCATCTATGCTACACTCGGCTCCCCTCTATAGCCCCCCTTTACATCCTTTATTTGGAAAGTGTAACCATTGTAGAATCTTTTGGAAAGTGTAACTACCCTAGAATCTTTTGGAAAGTGTAACTTCCTCAAGAAGATATTTTGAAATTTTATTAATTTTGGTATTACAACTTCATGGGGTCATAAATTTTGACCCGACTGTCGAATTTTCTATTATAATACCTTTTCGGAAAGCTCTCGAGAAACCTTCTGCCAAAAAAAGGGCTTGAAGGCCAACTACTTTCATTTTCCACCAATTTTCAGGCCCATTTGAAACCTCTAAGTGCCTCAAAATTGACCCCAAAAATTTTACTAGGATTTTCAAAAATTAAAATTTTAATACCTCTCAAATGGAAAATGGTATTGAAGTGATTTCTTTTCCATTGGCTTCAATTTACCATTTTGGAGGTTTGTGTAAGATTTCATGTCCAACTGTGCATAAATGCAAACTTACTAAAATAGTAACCCTGCCAAATTTAGCCCTTATTGAAAAGAAACAACACTTTTTTTTGGGTGATGCAAGATTGCTCTTACACCCTGGATGCTCCTGCATCAGACACCCAGTGTAATTTGAAAAGTGACCCTATCACTTCTCAGGAGTTAGAGGGAAACCAAGACAGTTAACCTCAGACTCAGATAACCATGATGAATCTTCAACAAGCCTTCCTCTCCATTTCACCAAGTACTATGCATATTGTTTGTTTCTTGTGTTTCTTCCCACACAGCTATCCAAAATGTCTTCTATCTCCTCCTCTTTTGAAGTAGGTGCTGGAATGTTCCACTGTGCCTCTATTATTTCTTCATCAATTCCTCCCTCATGTTATTCTATTAAATCTGAGATGCTAAACACAAGTGAAATATGAATTCCATTAGGCAACTCTACCTCATATGCATTTCCTGAATCATGCTTCTTCAGGATCTTGCATGTCCAAACTTCTTCATCTTCAACTTGTATGTACTAGCTAGAAACCTTTCCTTTCACAAATGAACCATAACTTCATCTTCTACTTGGAACTCCTTATACCTCCTTTTCTGATCTACCTTAGCCTTATACTGAGAGTTCATCTTATTGATATGCTTCTTCACCTCATCATGCAAATTCTTTAGGTGCTCAACAAAATCTTCAACCTCAACACTACTCTTTTCTCCTTTATCCATCTTTCTCAGTTCAAAAGCATTCCTCAAACTACTCCCATATACAATCTGGAATGGTGATTTACGAGTGCTCCTATTGACAAAATTGTTATAAGAAAATTCTTCATGTGGTAAAATAAAATACCATCCCTTTGGTTTATCTCCTACTAAGCATCTTAGCAGGTTACCCAAACTCCTATTAACCACCTCTGTTTGTCTATTAGTCTGTGGATGGTGAGCAGAACTGAACTTCAAATTCGTCTTCAACTTCTTCCATAATGTTCTCCAGAAATAACCAGCAAATTTGGTATCTCTGTTTGAAACTATACTCTTTGGTAGACCATGTAGTCTCACCACCTCTCTGAAAAAAAAATCTGCAATATGAACATCATCACTAGTCTTATGACATGGAATGAAATGTGCCATCTTTGAAAATGTATCCACCACCAAAAATATAGAATCATGCCCTCTCTGTGTCCTTGGCAATCCAAGGACAAAATCCATACTAATGTCCTCTCATGACCTCTTAGGTACAGGTAATAGCTGATACAATCCAATATTTTAACTTGTTCCTTTCGCCATCTGACATACTCTACAACTTTGTACAAACTTCTTCACATCCTGTTGTAATTGTGTCCAGTAATAATTCTCACTAACAAGAGCAATGGTCTTACCTCGGCTGAAATGCCCAACCAATCCTCCACTATGCTTCTCCTTGATTAGATTCTCTCTCATGGAACTCCTTGGAATGCACAATTGGCTTCCTCTAAACAACATCCCATCTTGGATTAAGAAATCCAACAATCTTGTCCTATCCAATGTAATAGGTTCTAAACAAGCCTTCCAAGCTTTTGCAAAGTCTAAATCTTCTGGATACAAACTCTTGAGTTCATTGAACCCAATATCCTCTGTATTCATCTCTATTAATAAATTTTTCCTTCTACTTAAGGTGTCTGTAACTCTGTTTGACCTTCCACTCCTATACTTCAAAACAAAAGTATAACTCTGCAAAAAATAAACCCATTCTAAGTGCCTTTGATTTAACTTCCCTTGACTATTGAGGTACTACAAAGCTTGGTGATTAGTATATAAAACAAATTTTGTTGGAAAAAAATAGTGTCTCCATTTCTTCAAAGCCTGAACTATAGCATAAAACTCCTAATCATAGACATAACATTTCTTCTTAGCATCATTCAACTTCTCACTAAAATAGGCAACATGCTTACCTTCTTGACTCAAAACAACTCTTATGGCAGTGCCACTAGCATCACAATCTACCTGAAAGACCTTATTGAAATCTGGAAGTGCCAAAACAGGTTGCTCTGTAACTTTCTTCTTCAACATATCAAAACTTTTGGCTGCTCCTGTAGTCCACTTAAACTCTTTTCTATCTCCTCTCATTGCTTCAGTTAGAGTTGCAGAAAATACTACCAAAAGTCTTAATAAACTTTATGTAAAAACTTGCTAGACTATGAAATGATCTTACCTCTATAACACTCCTCGGGGTAGGCCATTCAATGATAACTCTCACCTTCTCTGGGTCCATTTTAAGACCCTTTGTTGAGACAACAAATCCTAGATACACCAATTCTCTCTTCACAAAGCTACATTTCTTCAAATTAATCAACGACTTCTCCTCCCTTAGCTTCTCAAAAACCTTTATGATATGCATCAAATGCTCCTCCAATGTCTTGCTAAAAATTAAAATGTCATCCAAATAAACAATGAAAAATTTACCCAAAATTTTTTTCAGTACCTCATTCATGAGTTGCATGAAGGTGCTCGGTGCATTTGTTAGCCCAAAGGGCATGACTAACCACTTGTACAAGCACTCTTTGGTCTTGAATGTTGTCTTCCATTCATCTCCTTCTCTAATCTAAATCTAGTGATAACCACTCTTCAAATCTATCTTCATGAAGTACTCAGCTCCACTCAAACAATCCATGATGTCATCCATCCTTGGCAAGGGAAATCTATACTTGATGGTGATCTTATTGATGGCTCTGGAATATGTACACATCCGCCATTCCCTGACCTTCTTTGGTGCTAGTACTGTAGGTACTTCACATGGACTCAAACTCTCTTTGATCAATCCCTTCCGCAACAACTCTTGAACTTGTTTCTTCAACTCTTCACTCTCTACTAGAGTCATATGATGAGATGCCTTATTTGGAAAATTGGCTCCAGGAATCAAGTCCATCTGATGACTAATCTTTCTTACTAGAGGAAAACCTTCAGGTACATTATCAGAAATAATGGCTTGAAACTCATTCAACAAATCTGAAACCTCTATAGGTACCTCATCAGTATCTTCTTTATCAACTCTATGGATCAATGCAAAACACATATGCTCATGCCTCATACATTCTAGGAACTTTCTTCCATCAACCAAACAAATTCTTGCATCATTGCATACCTTTTCCTCTCCCTCTTTCAAGGGCTTCAACTTATAATGAACTCCATCATTTTTCAAAGAATAGGTGTTGGCATGCCCATCATGTACTGCTTGCCGATCAAACTGTCATGGTCTACCTAACAATATATGACAAACATCCATAGGAATAATATCACACAATACCTCGTCATGGTAATTTCCAATTTTGAACTTTACCAGACATTGTTCATTTACCAAAGCTTTATTGTCCTTCTACAACCAAGAAATCTAGTATGGATTTGGATTCCTTCTTCTCTCCAACTGCAACTTACTAACCATCTCTTCTAAAAAAAGGTTATTGGTACTACCTCCATCAATAATAACATTGCAAAATTTACCTTCACACTTACATCTGGTGTGAAACAAATTCTTCCTTTGAGTTGTCTCCTTCTCATTCAACAAGGCTCTTCTAGTAACAAGAACCTCTCCTCTTTCTACATCTTCAGAATGTGAAGACTCAGCATCTTCATCTACATGTGCAACTTGTGCATTACCCTCAGGTCTTCTATTTGTCCTTCCTTGATGTTGAGGACACTCATATGCCCTATGCCCTTCTTGTCCACATTGGAAACAGGTTCCATGAAAGCTTCCTCTCCCTGGTCCTTGCCTAGATCTTCCTCTTCCTCTTTGGTCTCCATTATTTTGATCACGAGGACGATATGTGTTATCTCGTTTATGGTTATGGCTACTACTGGATCCTTTTCCCTTCTTTTGATCTTCATTTCGACCTCCATATGATCACTAGTCCTTCCACCGCAACCTCCACCTCTTTGCTTACTTTCAAACCTTCTATTCAACTTCTCTTCTACCTTCAAAGAAAATTGATATGCATCTTCAATGGTAGACATTCTTACCAGACTCAGCTCTTCTTGAATGCTCAGCTTCAACCCATTTATGTAATAGGAAACTTTCTCCTTGTTGGCCTCAGAATGACTTGTTCTGATCAGGACTCAGTAGAATTCTATTGTATACTCCTTAACGGATTTTCCTGCTTGTTTCAACCCTTGCATCTTCTTCAACAAATCCAATTCATAGTCCCTAGGAATGAACTGTCTTTTCAAGTTTTCCACCATCTGATCCCATCTTGTTATTTTATCTTTTTCTCTTCTATTTCTTTCCAATTGAACTTCTTTCCACCATATGCTAGCATGGCCTTTCCATGTGGCCTTTGCAAATTTGACCCTATCTGGGTCTTCTATTTCCTCATACTCAAAATACTCTTCCATTTCATTGATCCAATCGATCAACTCCTCTGGATTTAGGTTTCCAGAAAAATTAGAAACTTCTATCTTTGGCCTCTTTCCAATCTTGGAAATGGCCCTAATCAGTTTGACTTCTCCAGGATCTATTACATCATGCGCTTCCTCTTTGAATGGCTCCTCATCTTCAACCTCATCCTCACTTTCATCTCTTCTTCTAACATCAACTCCCCTACACAACTCCTCTTGTAGTGCTTGTACTTGTCTTTGGAGGGCTCTAAAACCCTCTTCTGTTACCCCAACATTTCTTCCACCACGGTTTCTTCATGGAGGCATCTTTTCTCACAAACCCACAACAAGTCCTGGTGCAAACTGTCTCACATTCGACGATCTGTTTACACACTCAGGAAAACCCGCTTTGATACCACTTGATGAAGGATACTCCCCTTACAATCTAAAACTCACAAAAACAACATATAGTGGCACAAACAAAATTCAAGAAGGAAAGCAAATATTTTCTATTATCATTGAAATGAAAATGAAATTACAACATTATATTTGCCATCACATGGGATTTTTGATTACATAAATTTACAAATTTGCAAATCGGAGCCACCATCTACGCTACACTCGCCTCCGCTCTATAGTCCCCATTTACATCCTTTATTTGGAAGGTGTAACCACCGTAGAATATTTTGGAAAGTGTAATCACCCTAGAATCTTCTAGAAAGTGTAACTTCCTCAAGAAGATATTTTGAAATTTTATTAATTTTGGTATTACAACTTCGTGGGGTCATAAATTTTAATCAGACCATCGTATTTTCTATTATAATATCTTTTTGGAAAGCTCTCAAGAAATCTTCCACCAAATAGTAGGGCCTAAAGGCCACCTACTTTCATTTTCCACTAATTTTCAGGCCCATCTGGAGCCTCTAAGTGCCTCAAAATTGACCCCGCAGATTTTACTAGGATTTTCGAAAATTAAAATTTTAATACCTCTCAAATGACAAATGGTATTGAAGTGATTTATTTTCCATTGGCTTAAATTTACCATTCTGGAGGTTTGTGTAAGATTTCATGTCCAACTGTGCATAAATGCAAACTTACTAAAATAGTAACCTTGCCAAATTTAGCCCTTATTGAAAAGAAACAACACTTTTTTTTGGGTGATGCAAGATTGCTCTTACACCCTGGATGCTCATGCATAAAAAATAATACATGCCATAAACATCATGGAGCACATTGTCAATGCACTTAGAACGAAAGAGAACCTTCAATCTATGGACAATCAAATAAACACTTTAAATATTTAGTTCAAAATCAACAACAAAAAAAATAATAACATTCACCTTAAGTAATACAACACACCCATAACAAAATAAATAATTGAAAAGAAGAAAGAAAAGGGAATGAGAGGAGACAATGGTGTAGCTTTAGTGAGGTTAAAAACCTCACCTATATCAATTGGAGATGGCCAATGCTATGGTGAATTTCTCCAACTGAGTCTTGCAAACATATATGAAAATAGTCATTAATAAGAAAAGTGTAGTAAGCAAAGTGTTTAACTTACAATAAGAATGCATAGTATCGTTTTGTGTTACCTTTGACATGCAATTCACCATTAGGATGCCAATAATCGATTGAAACAACACACCATCGAAGAAGATTGAACAAGACAAAAATTTACATCAAGTGTTAGCCGAATATACCAACATGTCTAAAACAATGAAACAAATAACTGTTAAGGAATGAACATGACATATATGACATTCAAATTGAACAATTGAAATGAACAATCGAATTAAAAATTGCAAGTGAACAATGAAATTGAACATTCCAATTGAACAATGAAATTGAACATTCCAATTGAACAATGCAATTGAACATTCCAATTGATCAATCGAATAGAACAATCCATTTGAACAATCCAATAGAACAATGCAATAGAACAATAAATTTTAACAATGCAATTGAACAATCCAATTGAACATTGCTAGTGAACAATGAAATTGAACATTCCAATTGAACAATTAAATTGAACATTCCAATTGAACAATTAAATTGAACATTCCAATTGAACAATAAAATTGAACATTCCAATTGAACAATCCAATAGAATAATGCAATAGAACAATAAATTTTAACAATGCAATTGAGCAATCCAATTGATCAATCAAATTGAACAATCCAATTGAACAATGCAATTGAAGAATCAAATTAAGCAATGCAATTGAACAGTCAAATGGAACCAATGAATTGAACAAAGCAATTGAACAATCCAATTGAACATTTGTACATGAGTTATACATATATACTAACATGATATGGTGTAACAATCACAATGTATGGAACTGAAATGCATTGACATCCATAAATAGTGCAAGTTGAAACCCCAAATACCGAGTTACAAGGTGGTGGGTGACAAACATTGACAGTGCATAGAACTGATATATATTCCCTAGCATATGCCTTAAAAAAAACCATGAAATTGAATTGAAATGTCTTCACATTCATAAATAGTGTAAGTTGAAACCCCAGATATTGAGTTAAATGAAAAACCTAATGTGAACACACACACACACATTATATATATATACACACACACAAATACATAGACATATATATATAATGTGTATGTATGTATATATACACACATACATATATATATATGTATGTGTGTATATATACATACATACACATTATATATATATGTCTATGTATTTATGTATATATATATACATGTATATATACATATATATATGTATGTATGTTAATTTTAATATATATAGGAACTGGTAGAGGCCTAGTGAGGTAAAAAAGTTCACCTCAAAGAGAAATGAAGCTTTCGAGAGTGCAAAGTCGAACAATGAAGCGTACAAAGCCGAACAATGAGTTGTGGAGAGCCAAACATGTATGGGTAAGTAACCAAACAAATAGTTGAGAATGTTTGCAAACAAAAGGAATGAGAGTGAGCAGGATATGCAAGAATGTGGAGTATTGAATGAACCTTGATCTCCAATTAATGCGCCCGACAGACCGAGTAAATGTGAAGCGACATCTAAGACAAGTTGGTCAGTGGAGGAAATAAAGGAGGTGGCGAGTGATTACTACTCTAAACTTGTAATTTAGGGTGGGGAAAGGCACTAATCATATACATCTATTGCTTGCTCAACAACACATTCCCTCTTATGCAATACACTAGATTGAATGAGTCGAACCCAAACAAAAACTACCCTTGAGGTAAAACCCGATCTGAATTAATGGTTTTTGTTAGGTTCAACTCATTTAGGCATTAGTTTTCTCCAACAACGTTCTATGCGCTTTGCTACATCATACCCCTCTTTGTCCACAATTGTCTCCAATTTTTGTAGTAAACACTTCCCTGAAACAACAACCTTATTATATCATGTTATTATAGGGTTTTCTGCCATGCAAAGATTAAACATGGAATGGGATTCACCGGTTCACAATTAGAGGGTATTTAGCCACGCACTTATGTGTGTATATATATATATATATACATATACATGTATATGTATATATATATATACAGTTTTCTTTTCTTTAATATGCAACTTCGAAGTTTGCAATTCAATGCTTGGTTTTTATGAACAACTTGTAATGCAATTGATGACACTTTGTAATGCAATTGTCTTTAATGTGCATGAACAGTTTGTTTTTATTCAATATATGCATGATCTCAGTTTATTCAATTTTATTATTTGAATTGGAATGGCTTGGAGCAAATCTTTTTAGTGAGACATGAACAAACATTGTCAAAATGAAGGACAATGGTACAGGCGTAGTGAGGTAGCAAACCTCAACTGAAAGACAAAGGGAGCTTTCTTCACTGTAGAGCCGAATAGTGAATCATGGAGAGCGGAACATAAATATAAAAAAAAAAATCATAGTAACAATCACATAAACAATTATAAATATACGCATATTCGAATATGTATATATATACATATATATTTATATATATAGTTATATTTCAATATATATATATATACATATATTTGTATATGTATGGAAATATGTCTATGTATTATTCTGTTCTTCCATGCACTATATGTATATATATATATTCGAATATATATATACATACATTTGTATATGTATGGAAATATGTCTATGTATTATTTTGTTCTCCCATGCACAATATGTATATATGTATGGAACGACAAATACATATATAAGAACAAAATAATATATTTGCATGGCAGATTAACTTCGGAATGAAAAACAAGTGAATCCATTTTCATATTTGGGAATAACAAACAAATATTAAAGGAAAATTGCAAAGTTAAAGTTCGTGCATTGTCAAAAAGAGGAATACAAGTGCATGACATAAAACCTTGTAATTTTGAACAAGTGAAACCCTTTCCAATGTTTGGTAGTAACAATGAAATGAAAAAAACATTTCACAGACATTACTATTGTGCATGAAAGAACAAAATAATACATAAACATGCTAGAATATCTTCGAAAGGAATACCAGTCATACCATTTTTATATCTCGGGATTACATAAGAATATTATAAGCAAATTGCAGAGTTAAAGTGTGTGCAGTGAGGAAGAAACGAATGCAAGTGCATGGAAGAAACCCTCTAAATGATATACATTAAAACCATATGAATATTTCCTAGTAACAAGCAAATATATTGTATCCATTTTGCTAATTGGGAATAACAAAAAAATATTAAATGGAAATTGTAGAGTTAAAGTGTGTGCATTGTCAAAGAAAAAACCCTTTAATTTTGAACCAGTGAAACCCTTTCCATGTTTGGTAGTACCAATGAAATGAAAAAAACATTTCGCATACATAACTATTGTGTATGGAAGAACAAAATAATACATAAACATTCCATAATATATTCGAAATGAAAACCAATCATACCATTTTCATATTTCAGAATAACATGAGAATATTATAAGCAAATTGTAGAGTTAAAGTGTGTGCAGTGAGGAACACACGAATGCAAGTGCATGGTAGAAACTCTGCAAATGATATACATTAAAACTGTTTGAATATTTCCTAGTAACAAGCAAATATATTGTATCCATTTTGATATTTGAGAATTTAACAAACAAATATTAAGGGGAAATTGCAGAGTTAAAGTATGTGCATTGTCAAAGAGAAAACCCTATAATTTTGAACCAGTGAAACCCTTACCAAGTTTGGTAGTAACAATGAAATGAAAAAAGTATTTCGCATACATAACTATTGTGCATGGAAGAACAAAATAATACATAAACATGCCAAAATATCTTGGAAATGAAAACCAGTCATACCATTTTCATATTTCAAAATAACATGAGAATATTATAAGCAAATTGCAGAGTTAAAGTATGTGCAGTGAGGAAGACATGAATGCAAGTGCATGGAAGAAACCCTCGAAATGATAAACATTAAAGCCGTATGAATATTTCCTAGTAACAAGCAAATATATTGTATCCATTTCTGTATTTTGGAATAACAAACAAATGTAAAAAGAAAATTGTAGATTTAAAGTTCGTGTAATGACAAACACATGAAAACAAGTCAAACCCTTTCCACATTTCGTCGAACAAGTCTAATAGTAATGAAAAACCATTTTAAATTAGTCAAACCCATTTCATATTTCTTGTAAGCAAATATGAAAAGCACAATGCAGAGATGTAATGAATATCAGAAGATTACGAGTGCATGGTCGAGTGTAGAGGAAAAGAAACAAGTTAAACCCTCCCCATATTTCATTGAAGACAATTTTTTTCAAAGACAAAAGTTCGCAATGAAAAGTTCTGCAAAAAAAGTGCATGGCAGAATATTGTCGCATTCGAAGACAATAGTATGGGCCGAGTGAGGTTAGAAACTTCACCTGAAAGAGGTAGGGAGTTGTCAACAGTGCAGAGCCAAACGAAGAAGTGTGAAGAGCCAAACGATGAAGCGTGGAGAGCCAAACCAGTTTCAGTGACAAACAAAATGAACAGTCGAAAATGTTTGCGAAAAAAAGGAATGATAGTGAGTGGGATATGTGATAATGTGGAGTATTGAATGAACCTTGATCTTCAATTAATGTGCCCGATAGACTAAGTAAATGCGAAGAGACGCATAAGACAAGTTGGTTAGTGGAGGAAACGAAGGAGGTGGCAAGCGTTTAATGCTCTAAACTGTTGGTAGAGGGTGGCGAGGCTGTTGTCTACACATGGTCATCTGATCTACTGTATGTAGATGTGCTCGCCGATTAAGGAAGTGGGTGGACTCCACTTTTGGGCAGAGGGAAAAATCGGCCAGTTTTGGACACGTCGGCATAAAATGTGTTTGACAAGTCATGGGGTGATCGATTTTTTTAAAAAAATAATATGAGCCGATGCACAAGTGGAAGGGTGATGTGGCCGGAAAATTTTTAATTTTTTTAGGTCCACGTGGACTGCCATGTGGTCCTGCAAAGTTGACCCGCCCTACTTTGGGCCCCTCTCCCCTATAACCATATAAAAAACAATATAGATTTGTACTCCACAAGAATACAATCAAAAAGAGATAGTAGTGACTTTCCCTCACGGCCACTTTCTCCACCATAACCTCCACCGCCACCATCCAAGTACTGTCCATTCATCCCTTGAATGACATATCTCTTTGACTTCTCATCCATAAAGGTTGCAACTCCAAACCCTCACGATCTTCAAGTCTCGTGATCACTTACAACCTAAAATACATACACCGACAAAATTGAATTAATTTTTTCAGAGGATTCATGAATTGATGACCCCTATCACATCACCATATTCATTATTTCGAAGATAGTTGATAGTTTAGGTAACAACATCTCAGACACACACCAGTTGTCCAGCCATCCTAGGGATGGTAATCATCCATAAAATATACCTAGGAAAGGAATTTAGTCCCCCATGGATTCCCACCAAGGAACAAGCACAAGTCCCCATGTAAAATAGAAAGATACAAGGTAGACATAGGAACTAAAAATAAACATTGGCGAACTCTGCCTCCTATGATACAGGCCTCAGTTTATAACTATATTCTTCCCCTTCCCCAATGTTACAGTCTCAAAGCCTGAAAATGTGCTTGCAAACTCAGCGCTTTGTGTCTTTGTTTGGCCTATAAGTACTCTTCTTTGGTACAAAATGAGAATTTATAAAACAAAAGATTGTATTTAGGCAAATTGCATAACTTATCTAAGCTGCCTCCATAAAATATCAGATTCGGATCAATAAACAATAAAATACAATACATCTACCCATATCACAAATTAAAAGACTTGTAAAGACTTGTAAATGAAGAAGTGAAAAGAATTGCAGCTATTACTTGCTTCAATGCAGACTTCCTAATAAAGCTCGAAAAACCAACTTTAAAAGTTTAAAATAGGAATGTTGTAATACAGTTTACTATGTATATCGATTATTATATTTAATTGCTTTTTGATTTAGAGTACACGGGATATATGCCTCTCTCAGATGGATAGATGAATACCTATCCCATATGGATAGGTGTCTAACCTATATGGTTAGATGCTTGTCCCAGATTGGATAAATAACATCCTATATGGGTAGAAGTACTAGAGTATACAAATAAATGAACACTTAATAAATTGTGTTTAGTTAAATTGTGATCCAAATGAACAACCTAAAATAATTAAATTGAACAATCACAATCAGCTACACATACTAAAGATTAGTAATTAGAAGATCCAACAAAAAATAAACTATTACAAAATAATCTATGTTAAGACCTAGTTGCACTCAAAGTACTTTTGTCCAAAGATGATTGTATGAGTGCTCACAAATTGACAATATCACATTGTATTCAGGTGATTGTAAAAAAATGGCTTGAGTTGAGGTAAATTTATAGTTTGTTGGATCAAGGAATGGATAGCTAGGATGTATTTGAAAGATAAATGGCTCATATTGGTTAAGGGCCATGTGGATATGGGAGGATGACAA
The DNA here is from genome assembly GCA_007258455.2 of Sequoia sempervirens. Lineage (NCBI taxonomy): Eukaryota > Viridiplantae > Streptophyta > Pinopsida > Cupressales > Cupressaceae > Sequoia > Sequoia sempervirens. The sequence goes on from VDFB02271358.1 coordinate 671,176,122, forward strand.
GTGGGTACTTTGGAGTACCCAAGAGGGATGGAAAAATATTTTGACCCATGTTACATGGTACCAAAAACATGTACAAATGCATATGCCTTGTGTACAAAAGGCCCATGCCTTTGTACACATGGGCATGTGCATGATTTGAAGGGATTTGACTAGGATTAGGTTTTGCAAATGGGTGATCAAGGGATTAAGTGGATTAGCCCACTTAATAAAAGGTGGAAAAAATATAGAATTAAATTTTTTTTTTCTTTTTTTGGGAATGGATAGGGACTTAGGTAAATAATAAATACTTATATTTATTTATCTAAGATAGACTATAGAGTAAAGTGATTTAGTGATTTAGGCTAGGAAATTGGTACAAGTGAATAGTGATGAATAGTGATTTTATTAATTAATCAATAAAATATTATTTAACTAATAAGGATATAGGAATATGATAATTAATTGAATAATTAGGGTTGTATTCTTTCAATTATAAAAGAAATAGTCAGGTAATGATGATTCAATTTTAGGTGTTTAATTTTTTCCCCTCATTGAAGTGATGTTACAAAGTAGCATACTTTCATAGAATAAAGCATAGTTTTGGAAGAATATGGTTAGATTAGGGAATATGCCTATCATTTGAAGGAGTGACTAGGAGGAAATATGATAAGGGTGAGGATGAGAATGAGGATTCCCCCTCAAGAGGATACGCGGGTTTGAGAGAATATGTGTGTGCTCTTGAAATTTATTAGGTGATGCATGATAAATAGGGGATAGTGATACAAAATTATGGATAGAAAGGGGAAGGGTTAGGTGATGAAAAGATATAGAGATGATGAATGGAAAAAAAATGGATATATGAAATACATCATTATGCTACATTGTATTGAACACTCTTTATTTGATATAGTGTTGGAACGCTATGCACCGAGGTATAAGAAACCAAGGTGACAATGTGTCTCATGCATATTAAAAGATAAGTCACAAGATACCATATACCATATAGAAATATGACATGCAAGACCATGATACTGCTACAGAAGGTAGGTTACAAGGACCTATATATATGCAAGACAAATGATAATACACACAAAAAATCAAGCAAGCATGTAAAAAATGATACAATGATAAAAATGAAGTTGCACCAGTCAAGCTGAAAAGTCAATATTGGTTGATGTCAGATGTAGTGTTATTGATGTGGAAATGATATATACCAAAACAACACAAGGGTTGGGAAGGATACATCTTGATGATGATGATTGGATTTTTATCCAATATTGTAGCAAGGATAAGAACAAGACCAAGAATGTGATTAGAGGTTTTTTCACTAGATTGCATAGTTGAATTGCATGGATTCATATTTTTTTATAATTTTAGATTGTGAGGAGAATTAGGATTATGTAGGAGAGATGGAATTATATTTTATGGGGTGTGTAGCCTATATCTAGATGCCAATAATAAGGGATGATGACATGAGAGGATGAGGTGGTAGGAGATATTGATGGATGGGGATTAGGGAGATAAATATTAGGAGATAGAAATAGGATGACTAGATAGGAAGATAAGGATTGGGAGATGGAAGGGTTATGGGATGAGGGGATAGAAAGACAAAGATAGGGAGATTTAAGGGTTATTAGATGAGAGGATAAGAAGATAATTTTTTGGATATGGAAGGATAGACATGGGAGGGAGGATGATAAGATAAGGATTGAGAGATGGAAGGGTTATTGGATGAGGGGATAGGAAAATATGGACTGGGATATGAAATGGCTATGAGATGAGAGGATAAGAAGATAATTATTGAGAGATGGAAGGATAGATATGGGAGGGAGAATGAGAATATAAGGATTAGGAGATGGAAGGATTATGGGATGAGGAAATGAGGTGGTAAGAGGGATTAATGGATAGAGGATAGGGAGATAAATATTAGGAGATAGAAATGGAATGAGTGGATATGAAGATAAGAATTGGGAGATGGAAGGGTTATGGGATGATGGGATACAAAGATAAGGATTGGGGGATAAAATAATATATGTGGGATGGAGGATGGGAAGATAAGGATTGGGAGATGGAAGGATTATGGGATGAGGGAATGAAAGTTTTGGAAAATGTGAGGATGGAAGGAAGAATTGGATGGGTGGAGGGTTTGGATGTAATATCCAAGGATTATTTCGCAAAGGAATAAGATGACCCACTTTGGATATGTCATGTATGATGAGGTATAAATCACCAAGGATTTCAAGCAAGGCATATGAAGATGATTGGAAGGATTGGATGATGGAAATCATGATGGATAAGATGGATGGATCGGATAGGAGGAAGGATGTAATGGTAGTAGGATAGAGGGATGAAAGGTAAAATAAGGGAATGTCGGTTAAGAGGTGTCCAAAAAATGTATGAATGTTTTCCCTTGTCTTTATCAAGATCAAAAGGAAGATGAAGGAATTATAACATAGGTTATGATGGTAAGATAGGTAGGTGAGATGGAGGAGATGATGGATAGGTAGCTAGGATAAATTTTCCCCCAAGTGTAGAGAGCAAGTGGATGGGGAGAGTTACACATGATGTCTATTTAATTTTTCATCACAATACTTGTCCAAAGCGCATGTTTGCCAAGTTTTCACCATTGGATGAATTTTTATGTACTATTTTTTCTTTTGTTCTTTTTTACTTTCTTGGATTTTTTTCTTTTCTTTTTGGACTTACATTTTTTTAGCTTTTTTGAGTTTTTTAAATTTTTGATTGTTTGATTTAAAAAAATATTTTATTTATTTATTAATTTTTGTTATCTTATTTTTTAAATTTTTTCATAATAGTATGGATGGAGAAGGATGAGGAAAAGGACGTGGATAAGTGGATTTGGAAGATAGTGTATAGGTGATAGGGAGATGAAGGAATTGAGCATCTAATTCAATACCGAGGTAATAGGAGGTCATTTATAGTGATTGCATAATGTTGGTACAACCTTGTTAGGATGGGTGGATTATGTAAAGGTATGGATTAAAGGGATTTTATGGAAGTTATACATGGGATAAGGGGTGGGTTGTTGGAAATTGTAAGGATAGAAGGATGGGAAAGGAATGTGATGGGAGAACATTGTCAAAACCAACATTGACATGCATTGTGATTGGTGTTGAAGGATTGGATGAGAAGTTGATGTAGTATTTGGGGATGATAGACTGTACAATAGTGGATTTTGGGACATAGGGACCCAAAATGAATTTAGGGTATGAAGGATGGGGATGTTTAGCTATTGGATAAGTGGATTTGGATGTCATTTTAATTTTACATTTGAATGCATTGCATTATTTTTCTTTAGGATACACATGGTTTTTTTTTTTCTTTGGTGAGCTTTAATGGTCTTTGGAACATGTTGATCTTTAGATTTTGGTGGGCATTTGGCTCTATCCATTTTTACACTGGTATCCAAATTTCTTCCAATAGAAATGGTATGTGTGAAGGATATGAATCATGTGAAGGGAATATGAATGTAGTGATAGAGGTAGAATTTTGGATATGATGCATGGGGGGAGGATGTCAGATGATGTTCACAAAGGTGTGTCTTTGTTGATCCTAATTTGGGGATTATGGGAGTGGGATGTTTGTGATGGGTGAGAGGGATAGGGGATTGGTGGATGAGGTGATGGGTAGGATGAGATGGAGAATGAGATTTTAGGATATAAGGTCCCAAAATGGATTTAGTATGTGGAGAATATGCAATGGTGTACTATGGGACATAAGGACCCAAAAAAGATTTAGGGGATAAATGTGGGATACAAATAATGGTTCTAGGTTGGTATGATGGAGGAGGGGAATGGTGATAATTTTTTAGAGGAAGGGTGGAAGGAACCTATTGTAGTTTTTGGAGAAGTGATCTTAGGTCACACAAAGGTTGTACCATTTTTTTTGGATTATGATCCTTGAGATATGTAGCCAAGGCCTTGTGAGTTCATGTAATTTATTTGATATGGATGGGCTCCAAGATACCTTATTCATGAAGGCCTAATAATTTTCCTTGATAGTTCATGTTATTGAGCATTCAATTTATATTAGGATATTTTTTTATCTTAGAAACAAGATGTGAGTCCATTATTAGGTGGAGGAGGATGGGTAGTGGATATGAGTTGTTCTTCTGGTGCCAAAGAACCACCATGGGTAAAGATAAGAGGACCAAGAGGATAAAGTGATGGTGTTGGGATGGTTTGATAGGAGGAGGCAAGGAATACACAAAGTCGATTAGATGAGATGGTAGTATCTTGATTTGGATGAGGGGATGATAAGGGATCATGAGAGGGATTAGATGAGTTGGTAGGATCTTGATTTGGATTGAGGGATATCTTGGTACATTTTGGAACAATATCTTGACATGTTTGAATTTATGTGGTTGGTATGTTGGGGAAGGATTTTTGCATAGAATCCTAAAATTAGGTATATGGATGGATGAGGGGTTCATGAGATTCATGGGATTGGGGTTGGATGGTTTTGATGGGTTGGATTTTTTGATGGTTTGTATGGTTTTAGGATTTAGAAGAAGAATGATAGTTTTCGGATGGAAAATATCATTGTCAATGATGACCTTATATGGTTGAGTGGGATGGCATGACTCCATAATTTTGAGGTGCCAAATTTGTAGTGGCTTCTTTTCTATGATTCTTTGGAGGAATTTTAGAGAGAAATATGTGTATTATTTAGGCTTAGATGGAGGATCATGTTTAGATGGAGGGTTAGGATTATGGTTTGGATGGTTAATATTATAGGAAGGATTAGGATTATGGATTGGAGGATAGTGGGATAATGGAGTTGGATTATGGGTGAAGGTGATAGAGTGGACATACAAAGATGAAGGTATGGATGTTGGATGAGAGGAATATGTGGGTGAGGGATAAGATGGAAATATGGATGGGGAATAACATTGAGTTCCCTTGTCAAAGGTAGCATAAGGATGAATAATGGATGTTCTTAGAGGCATAATGCAATAGCTTGTTCTATCCATTACTTGGTCAAAAGGAATGGATGAGTGGTGAAATATTGGGGAAAGCTTGTTAGAAATTATGGCATCAAGGAGATCAATTTCATACTCATCTTGATAAACTAGAACTTTATCATCATCAAAATAGGGTGGGATTTTGGGATGGCTATGATGAGTAGACTCATAAAAAGAATATGCATCCATGATGATTTTTTGATGAGATGTATGGGAATGAAAGATAATATTGGATGAGAAGAGATGATTTGAAGATAAATAGAATGGATTAGAAGAACGTAGAAGAAGAAATCTTAAGTTTTTTTTACAATATCAGAAGATCACCAATGTGAGGAGATATAACCATATTCTAGACCTATGATCTAAATATTTGGTTTTTGTATGAAATATGGATATCTTAAAACATAAAATAGAAATATTGATTTATAGATAAAAATATTGAAATATGGATTTTTTGAAATATAAAATTGATTAGTTGATTTACAGAAAAAAATGCTGAAATATGGATTTGCTAATTTACAAATAGAAATGTTGATTTACGGATCTGCTGAAACACAAAATGGATTTGCTAAAACATAGATAGGTGCATCAAACTAAAGTTTGATAGAGTTGAATTACGACAACACTAGGTTAATAAAAAGGTAAAATAAATATGTTGAAGCACATAAAGGATTCAATGAAACATAGTTAAGGACCTCTAAGTCCATTGGTTTTGTCAAAACATTTTCCCTTTTGCTAGCAAAATTCTAATTAAGCCAAGTTGGGTTTATAGAGAAACTCTATATTGATGTATCACCCTAGACTTATTGTTATTATTTTTTGTTGTATTTGAGGAAATTTTTCTTATTGTTGATCCAAAAGAGTAAAATAAATCTATTCCTATTGAGAAAATTCCCGTTGAGATAGTTCTTTTTTCTATTTTCTTTCCACATTGTCATCCGTCAATTTATAAACTGATATTATCTCATGTTGAGAGTTTCTTTAGCTAAAGGAAATTGAGGAATCTAAAAAAATTCTTCTCCTCTCTTTAAATTATCTTCAACTTATTTGACCAATTTTTCCAATACAACTTTAATTTCCATTTTATCATCTTTCTTTAGTTTTGAGGCTAATAGTGCAGTAGAAGTTGGTGTCCTTGGATGTGAATTTTCTAGAGTTCACTCTAAAGAGTAAGATGAATCAAAATATACCATCCCAAGATTCTTAAAAATAGTTATGGATCCAACATCACCATATTGGGTTGTTTAGGATAATCTTGTTGTAAAGGAGTTGCATTGAATTCTAACCTCACCCCTACTTTAGTAACTTCTTTAATCATATTTTCCTTTTAAAATGCTTGTTTTAGTTTTTTTAATCAAATAATATCCTTTTTATTTAGTTGTTTTAAAAGTAGGAGGTGGGTCACTCTTTCTTTTTCTCTTATCCTCCTCCCCTTTCCCATACTATTCTTTCATAGCTTCTAACTAAGCTAAGCTATAAATTTCTACCTTTTGATTAATTATCTTTAAGTTTTTTTATCTTCTGGGATAATCCAATTAATCAAAGGTAATGGAATATTTTCAACACTTTGAAGATCATAATTTTTTTTTAGCATATTCCCATCATTGATCATATCAACAAGAATTCCTTCCCCAATTTTCATATCTCTCATCTATTTGAGATTCAATCTCTAGAAGCCTATTTTTATTACATCATGATCATTCTTGAAATCTACCCAGATGTCTTTCATGATAACCTTATTATTATAATTAGAACTAAGAACTTTATCAACCTTTCTCTAAGGGTCATAGCCTTTATAGGCATGATATAACTTGAATTTTATGGATGAACATTTTTTTTTTTGAGGCCTTAGTATAAACTAGAGATGTAAAAGTATAAAAACCCTAGAAAAAAGGAAATTTTAATCCCAAATTGTGTTTCTCCATAAAATTATTATGTACCTCTATAATTTTCTTGGATAATTCAAGTAGAATAACCTTGTTACTACAAAAACTTGTGAGTAGGAATAGAAAACCTACAATTCTAATAAATTAAGACTTTGAGAATCAGATAAACTAATGTCCCTACCTAGCTACCAACTACTTAGATTGTTGTAATTGTATTATATCTAGCAAACTTGTCCAAGAGGGAAAATAAAATCATCATTAACCCTCTTGAAATTTTTATGTGATTCTTTATACTCTAGCTGATTATAATGCTCCCACACTCTCTATTGTCCATTTCCTTATCCTAATACACCCTTTTATGGTTAATACTGAGAAGGTAAATTTCCTAGCAAAGAGATAGATGACATATGATGTCATTGCAAATTTATTTGTAGTTTGGAAAATATTCAACTAATTATGTATCAATTGAGCTTAATCCATGTATTCCATGTCTTTCAAAATCATATATATAAGCTAATACACCTAGGTGTGATACAACCTAGAGTCTATTTTTTCCATAAATTTATTCAACAAAGTGATTACATCACCAATCTACCCCTAGAAATATGATATTGTGAGGTTCCTAGGAATCTTGTTGATTTCTTTTCTTTCATTTATTAGCCAAGATTTGTTTAAAATTTGACCCTTGTTTTCTTTCCTATCTAACATTCCTCGCAAGTGGTGTTTGTGGGTTTTGTTATTTTAGGCATGTGTCTTACAAGTCCTTTTGAACTTTAACTAGATTATCAAAATTTACATGGCCCATTCTTCTATGTCATAACCAAATTTCATCAACTTGTCTTATCATGCAACTTTGACCATTCACTTCACTAATATTATAGAGGTTGCTTTTAGTCCTTTTCCCTTATGCAACTAATATTCTCGATTTTTATCAAAAAAAAAAACTAATCTTCCTGATTTATTGATATTACATCCTTTTGCATTGAATGTGACTTTGTATCCATTCTCACACATTTGGTTCACACTTAGCAAGTTATGTTTCAATCCTTCAACATAAAGGACATCATGGGTAGGCAATTATCAATCTATTCTTAGATTTCTTTTACCAGAGATCTTTACTATAGTGTTATCTCCCAAACTTATAGATCCTTACATTTTTTAAGTTTGATAAGTTTTCTCTTATCTCTAATTTGTGTTTTGACCAACCACTATTTATCACCCATAAATTCTACTTTTTAGCGTGAAGTACTGTTTGTGCAATCATAGATTATGTAGACTTATGTTCTTTCTCTTTCCAAACCTTCTTAGGTTTCTTTTCTTTCACATCTTTCTTGCTTTTCACAAAGAATTTTGATTCTTTGTTTAAACACTATGAGGAATGCTCTTCTTTTTGTTTTGTACAAGTTGGTCTTACAAAGTTTTCTCTACAATGCTTAGCTATGTGACCAAAATTATTACAATTATAGCATATTACATTTGTATCTAATAAAGGAGAAAGTGGATTTCTACTCACAAAATTTGTTCTCCTTGTAGGTACAACTCTACATTCACTAGTCCTATGACCAAACTAATTACAAGTATAGCAATACCCATAAAAATATGAGGAATACCTGGTCAAATAATTTCTTTGTGCAAGATGAGGAGGTATTCTTTACTTTGGCTTCTTCAAATCTCTCACCCTTGTGAAACCATCTGCATCAACTCCTTTTGTATTGTGCTTTGTCTTCAAGTTATTAGGGACTAATTGGTTATTCTTCTTGTCTATTGTAGGATTCTTTTCTCCATCAATTTTCTTCATCTCAGATTTTTCATTCTCAGAGACATTCTTTTTGTAAAATTTCTCAACCTTTGTACTAGAATTTTCTTCTATCTTGAATTTATCATATAAATTTACAAATGCACTGGTAGTGGAACTCTTTCCTTTTTCAAACCCAAGGCTACATTTACCTTTTGATGGTTATTGTGAGTTAATCAATTCATCAAGTATTTCAGAGCCTTCCTTCAGCTTCAAACCTCTTTCTATTTGTTTTCTATCCTTTTCGAGGTCTTTTCTCAAAGCCATTATTTTTGCTTCCAACTTCATGCATTCATTAGATTTAGACTGTAGTTCAGATTTGACTACATCTTCTATTCTCTTAGCTTCTTCAACTTGTGTCTTCAAGATTACCACCATTTGATCTAATTCTTTAAGATTTTTGGTTAGGTTTTCAACTTCCTTTTTTGTAAGCTTCTTCATCTTTTTGTTCTCCTTTCTTAAGTTGTCAATCTCATCTAGAGCACAAATGAGTTCACTTTATAGATCAGCTTCTCCTTCTTTTTCTTCATTAGAAGCTTCAACTTCTCCATTTTCTTGATTTATAGTCTTTTTCCATGAACATGAATTCATTTCCCTCAACCACAAAGGCACAATCATGTTCATCATCTAAGCTATCACTAACATCAAACAAATCACTTCCTTCTTGTGTATATAGAATCTTCTTTTAAAAATTCTTCTTCTTAAGAAAGTAGGGTTTCTTCTTTTTAATATTCTCTTTTTTCTTAGAGTTATCCTTCTCTCCATAAGGGAATTTAGTGGAAAAATGACCAATCTTACCACAATTAAAGTATTTAAAGGGTAACTTACCTCTATATTTTCTAAAGCCTCATCTCAATCTTCTGAAAAAGTTGGCTTCTTCTTCATCAATCTCCTCAGATCCAAATGTGGATGTTTCTATCTTTTCCTTTTTGGCTACTTTGAATGCAATTTCTCTCTTGGATGTTTTTGCATCTCCCATTCTCTTCTCATATGAAGTAAAGGTGCCATGCAACTCATCAACGATGAGTTTTTACGAGTCTCTTGCTACCTCTATTGCAAAAAAATTAGAGTCATACCTAGATGGCAAGGATCTTAAAACCTTTTTGACAATGACTGAATCTTTCATATCTTCTCTGAGGCCTTTGATAATGTTTACTATTTCATCTACTTTGAGAAGGTAGTATGAAATTTTCTCTTTTTAATTCATCTCGACGCTTTCAAACTTACCTTTGTAAGTTTGTAGCTTTGCCTAATTTACTTTATCATAACCTTCATAGATGTCCTTTAGCTTGTCCCAGACATCATGTCTAGTTTAATAGTGCATGAATTTGATAAAACCTAAATTTGACAACCCACAAAGAATAAAATTCTTTTCCTTAGAATTGTTCTCATATTCTTTCTTTCCAGCTTGACTAGTCGAAGATGTAGCAAAAATTATATATCCTTGCACAATGAACATCCATATATCAAACCCTAATGAGGATAGATATTCTTCCATCTTGATGCCCCAAAATGCATAGTTTTTCCATCAAAGAGAAGTGCTTTATTTGAAGAGGAACCTTCTTGACTAGTCATCTTGTGTTCACTATCCAAGATCTACTTGAGCTAATTAAGCTTCTACTAAGGAACCAGGGCTCTGATACCAATTGTTGGAACACACCAATCTACTAAGAAGGGGGGGTGAATCAGTAGATCAATTGAAAATTATTCTTTTAACTTTATTAATGCAAATTAAAAAACATGCAAAGATCATGCAACCACATAAATGTACATAAAACCAAAATTACATGGAAAACCTAATATGGGAAAAACTATGGTGATAATAGCTTCTAGGATATATTTTCCTAATCCAACCTCATAATAGAACCTCACTAGTTACAATGTTTAAGGGAACCAACCCTAAGGAGACATCAATCCCTTGCTTTAGGAGCACCAAATCCAATGAAGCACACACTCCCTAACTGAGCACCAACTCAACTATCTGATGAAACCACTAATCAAATTTATAGTGAGGATTATGGAGATACAATATCCATATTACATATGATTCAATTGAATTTGGTTTCATGTTATAGACTCATTCTACAACTACTCAACCTCTTCTATTAGAACATCCTCTGTTCTATCTCTCTTTGTTGTCTCAACAATTCATTCCTCTGCATTTCTCTTCTCTCCTTTATGTGCTCTATTATACACCTCTATTAAACTGAATGAAAACCCTAGATGATATTTTTTGTATTATAGTCTAGGTCTATTTTCACAACATTCACTTGCAGACGGGTGATCCCACAATAGTGGTTTACAATTTTTGGCCAAACTGGACACTGGAATAATTTTTTTAAACTAAATCTTCACTTTCAGGCAACTATAACGGCTAAACCGTGAGGAATTTGAAGATGATGTAAACTAGAGTTTTGTGAAATTTTGTCTGTATATTCTAAATATATTTTTTTCAAAATTTTTGGAATCATATTGCACTTCTTTTTCCATCTCCCTCGAAAACTAGTTTTTTCCAGAAAACAACATTTTAAAAAAGTGACGCTCACCATATAACGCATAACTTTTTTTCCATGAAGGGTAAAATTCTAATTCTTTCAAATTTGTATTTTTAACTCTAATATCTAGTGCTTCCACTTAGTTAGATAGTTTCTTATTGAATATGTTTTCTTTAATCAAGTTTTGAAGTCAAACCAATTATAATTCAGACATAGCGCGACCATATAACACATAACTTTTTTTGTATTTATCAAAATTCAATTTTTTTTTTGTTGGATCAAGGACTTCAATATCTGGTGCACTCATATTTTTGTTTTTTTTTTTCATAATTTTCTATTTTTCCACATGTGAAAAACAAAGAGCTTGATTTTCGGTGAAAAATGTACATTCAAAAGAAATAAAAAATAAATATAATAATAAAATTAAATTTATTTAAAATTATACTTTTTGGAAAGCTTATAATAAGGACTACACACTTAGAAAAAATAAATTTTAAACAAATTCATTTGATCCTCCAAAAGGTAAATCAAAAGTGGTTTTTTATCAACATTTTGATAGGTGTAAAGGAGACTCTGTTATAGGTATGGTTTAAAACTAGCGGGGTTCTATCCAAGGGGGTTTGATCTAAGGTAGTTTGATCAAACCCTCTTCAATTGGAATGCTTTAAATGGAACTTTTTAAGGCTTAAATCATTATATTTTCTAAAAATATGTGATTTCAGAAAAAAATTAGTTCCTCCCAAAAATTGTAAACCACTATTGTGACAGCACCCAGACTTTTTTACCATACACACCCACTCTTCTATTAGCTTCATCTAAGATTTGATTCACCTACAAGCATCCTTGCCTCAAGCCATGCACCACTAAGCTAATCTTTGGATTTTTCTAATTTTTGCATACAATTAACCCTAGATTTGATTTTCATTAAATGCAATTCCTTGCATGATAGAACCATATCTGAGTTTTTGATCATTTTTTCTTCTGTGTCGTCATCTGCACATATCATCATCAATCAAATATTGTAGCTAGAGGAGTTACAACAATTTATTTTGTCCTCTATTTCAGTTTCCTTCTTGACTGAGAGTTTCACCAACATTTTCCACTGCCTATCTGTTAACAAAATATAACTTTAATTTTTTGTTGTCAATCTTCTTATTTCGTGCCATGATCTAGCATTTCTCATTAATCGCCTCAACTTTAAAATGTAGCTGTAAGATCAGTTTCTCCTACATTGTTAATTAGTTCATCACATATACCAGGTGAATATTTTACTTTGAATGGGCTTGAGACTTTTTTGTTGTCATTTGGGACACAAATCACCATACCGCATTTTTGCAAAGCCACACTAGGGATCCACTAAAACTTCTACAAAGTAGTAGGCATCGTCTAATATTGCTTGGATATATTGTTGACCATTGATCTTCTTGAGAAGTAATCCTTGAGTTTGGTCCCACTGAGAAACCTATCACCTTTCTGCACTTTCGTAGTCAACTGTTGGCATCACCTTCTAAGTAGTGTAGGCACGTGCAATCGTCGATCTTAACCATTGGTTTTCTTGAGAAAATATTTTTTGTTGGACTTAGGAAGTATTAAAGTCCATATTACACACAAAGATAATGATTACTAGGGAAAGGGGACAGTTTCTCCATGACATCAAAGGCTTAAGTTATAACTTAAGCTACAACTAATAGTCGATATCCAATCAAAATAAAAACATAAAACCTGGTAGGTGCCATGATTGAAACACCTAGGTTTTCTCTACTAAACCCTAATCAGACTAAAGAGTAGATATTATTCAATTTGGAGCTCATTCTTCAACCTCTTCTCATGTAGATCATACCATTGTAATGGGTATGAAAAACTCATATCAAATCTACCATTAGTTTTCTCTGTAAACTTTTGGAAGCAACCTCTACAATAACATGTCAATATTGCATGACAATATTGTAACATTTTGAGAAACTTTGCAACAATTTCAAAACATTCTCTTCTCTCCATCATGCTACATCAAACAACCAATGACTAATCCATTAACATCAAAGACATCAATATCCAATTTTCTTTTGACATCAATGTCAATCATATTGCCAATATTCCTCCCTCTCCATCTCACCTCTCTCCCTCCCTCCCTACCTATCCTTCCCTCTCTCTTTCCCTCTATACTTCTCTCTATCTCCCCTTCCCTCTCTACCTACCTCTCTCTCTATTGCTCTATCTCACCTCTCTCTATTTCTCCATTCCTATCTCTCCCTCTATCCCTACCTCTCCCTCCATCTCTCCTTCACTCTCTACTTCTCTCTATCTCCCCCTCCCTCTCTCTACCTACCCCTCTCTCTCTCCATCCCTACCTCTTCCTCCATCTCTCTTTCCCTCTCTTCCTACCTATCCCTCTATACCTCTTTGTCTCCCCCCTCCCTCCTTCCCTCTCTTAATCTCTCCACCTTCCTCCTCTACTCTCTCTCTCTCTCACTTCTCCCTCCTTCCCTCTATCTCAACTCTATCTCCCTACCTCTCCCTCCCACTCTCTCTCTATCTCTCTATCTCTCCCTCCCTCCCCCTCTTTCTATCTCTCCTCACCCTATCTCTCTCTCCTCTCTAACTTTATCATTTTGCCCCTCCCTCCCCTCCCTTCTCTCTCTCACCCTCCTCTCTCTCTCTCTCTCTCTCTTCCTTCCTGAGCCAACCCCACTCTTTACTTCTCTATATCTAACCTATCCTTATATACTTCTCTCTCTCTCTCCCTCCCTCTTTCCCTCTCAAAATATCTCCACCTTCCTCTTTACCTCTCTAATTCTCTCTCTATCACATCTCTCTCTCTCCCCTTCCCTCTCTACTATCTATTTCTCTATCTCACCTTTATCCCTACCTATCCCTACCTCCCTCCCTACCTTTCCTTCCATCTCTCCTCCCCTCTCTACTTTTCTCTATCCCCCCTCCCTCTCTCTACCTACCTCTCTCTCTATTTCTCTCTCTCACCTCTCTACTCTATCACTTCTCTCTCTACCCTCTTTCTCTCTATCTCACCTCTCTCTCCCTACCTATCCCTCCGTCCCTCCTCCCTCTCTTTATCTCACCTCTCTCTCCTTCCCTCTCTACTTCTCTTTATATCCCCCTCTATCTCTCTCTATTTCTCTCTCATATCTCTCTCTCCATCCCTACCTCTCCCTCCATCTCTCCTTCCATCTCTACATTAATCTACCTACATATCCCTCTATACCTCATTCTCTCTCCCTCCCTCCTTCTCTCTCTCAATGTCTCCACCTTCCTCCTTCTCTCTCTCTCTCACACTTCTCGCTCCCTCCCTCCCTCCCCCTCTCTCTCTCTCTCTCTCTCTCT
>VDFB02271358.1:671190696-671245791 GCA_007258455.2 Sequoia sempervirens
TTGCTTTATTTTCATTTGCATAACCATATCATGGAATGGGAACCAAGAAGACCATGGATGTCCAGTTTTATGTGGAGGTAATGGATGTGGTCCAAACTTTAGGAGGGGCAAGAAGGTCAATGTATGATCCCGATGAAATTGAGGAAGAATAGCAAGGGAGGGACAAGAAAAATAATATCAATGCAAAGTTTCAAGGATTTGTCAAGCTAGTAAGAGAGCTATGGGAGAAACCTCATCTAAAATATTTTGAACTAGAGTTTGATGTACCATTTAGAGAGCTTGGTTTTCATGGAGTTCCTTGCAAATCCTCTGCTTTTATTGTTCCTATGGTAAACTATTTGGTAGAGTTGGTTGAATTACATTTCTTAGTAATCACTATTAGTGAGATTGAGATTGTTAACCTTGAGAGAGTAGGACTTGGGCAAAAGGAATTTGATATGGCTATTGTTTTCAAAGAATTCAAGTGGGATGTACTCTGTGTTGACACCATTCCTCAATCTTTACTTGATGGCATAAAGGAATGGATGAACTCCATGGATATAAAGTATTATGAAAGCAAAATGAACTTGAATTGGCGGCCAATTTTGAAGACTATTACTGAAGATCTGGACAAATTTATTGAAGATGGCGTGTTGGTTCTCAAAAATGTTGGTTAAGAAACCACAAGAGGTTGCCAAGCTCTTGGTACATTTTAGGCTAACGTACAAGGCCAAATGATGTACTTGAACCTTCTTCTCTTCAGGCTTTGCCAAACCTAGGTGGGTATACCTAATGTAAGTGAAGAAGACTTGAACTATGTGTTTCCTACGTAAGCAATCTATCCACAATGGCAATTGGAAGTGGAGAGATGAAAGTTTAATAACTACTACTAAAATTTGAGATGTGAATGTTTGAATAAGATCTTATAAAATTCTAAAATAAAATGGGTAAGACTAGTGCCTACTTTTGTTGGGCTAATGGAGTCGAGAAATGAGTGATATGTGACTTAATTAATGGTTACAATTCAAATTTATTGACACTTATATGAGTTTATGCCTAGAATAAACATGCAAAGATGCAATTATCAAGTTCTTCTTATTGATCCAAATGATTCTTACCAGGTTACTGTGACTAATTAAAAGGGAATTTTAATCCTTCCTTGAAGGAACCAGTTAACTAAACCACAAAAAAGTAGTAAGTGTGCCCTAACAAATCAAATACTTTTGATTTGAATAACAATATAGAACCAAACTAGAGACAATATGATAATTTTATCGATTACAGGGCTCTTCTTTAATGTCCAAGTGATACTCCCAGATTACTATGATTGACTAGAAGGATTTTAATTCTTTTAGAGAAACCAATTAATCACATCACACAAGAACAAAAAATGTGCCTTGATAAATTGAATACATCCTTCATACACCAATTTAAATAATAAGGAAAATATCAAGCTAGAGACAACCAAATAATCGTATTTTCTCAACAAACAATTGACACCAGAAGTTTGATCACCAAACTAAATCTTCTTGTCCATCATATTACATCAAAATATTTTGCAATACATAGCACAATGTTTTACTTCAAGAACTAATCAACCTATCCACCTACCTGATGAGTTCCTAACCTACTCATTCTATCCTGATTTTATTTCATCATACATATATACATTGCTCTTTTTAGGGTTACAACCCTTCACAACATCTGTTTGGTGTAACTCTTCTTTTCCATGTAGCTCTTTGTATCTTTGGAAAATTAACTTTAAT
The DNA here is from genome assembly GCA_007258455.2 of Sequoia sempervirens. Classification (NCBI taxonomy): domain Eukaryota; kingdom Viridiplantae; phylum Streptophyta; class Pinopsida; order Cupressales; family Cupressaceae; genus Sequoia; species Sequoia sempervirens. The sequence continues at coordinate 671,192,442 of VDFB02271358.1, forward strand.
TCTTTTCATTCTAGTGAAATCAATTTTAATTTTAATCATAATCCCTTTTCTTGCTGGAAATTTCACTTTCACACTTTCACCAAAATATATTCTTTGGGTAAAAATAATCACCCACTCTTTAACCTCCTTAGTGAAAATATTTCTCAAAATCACTTTTCAAAATTATATATTCCACACTCATATTTATTTCCCAAAAGACATCCTTTTCTTCTCCCATGCAAGATATTTGATTAGAATAATTTGCATTTTTGTGAAAATATTTTCGCTACTCCTCTCTCTACAAATTTATATTTCACCAATATATTTATCTTCACAATTTTTTTATGGTGAAATAATCACCCATTCTCCCTAAGTGAAAATGTTTTCACAAAATCAATATTTTCACCCATTTAAAATCACTTATCACACACCTTTTTGTTTACTATCCCAAATTATTTTTTCCTTTTCCGGTGAACATCGTGTTTGACCATATATTCATTTTCAAAATATTTCACTTTATACTTTAATCTTTCCGCTCCTTTCATTTCACTTCACACCTACTCACTTCTTCCATCTTCACCATGATCACCGCACAAAAATTTGGGACCTATTGCGGGAACTCGGGAATGCCACCGCTAACCTGCATATGCATTAGGGTTTGCTTGTAGGAATGCAAGAACCACCACTCTACTGTGCATCCTCATAATTTCCTTCATGGGGATGTTGGAGGATTGAAAAATTCAAGGTATTCACATTTTTTTCCTTTTCCGCGCACATGTATGCTATCTTTGCAACTTTCCAAGCTGTTTCTACGTTATATCGGCCACCCAATGAAGGATCCATAAGATCTTCTTAGTTTGCCACATAAAATCAGATTATGTTCTGATTGCATTATTCCCTCTATGGTGTGACCCCTGGAGAACTCCAAAAAATGATTCAAATGCTTATCTTGTGATTTAGCATCATCCACTCTGTTTTATTTTTCTACATGTTCACTCCTTGTACCCCTACACTACTCAATACCTTGTACTGGAGAAACATCAATATTATGCAATCTTCATAGTATTTAAGTTTCTTCTATGTTTGTGATATGCAATCGTCACAGTTCCGGTGCTTCTCTATGGACTCCAACATCATCTTGCAACTATATGTGTATTAGGGTTCACCATAACTGATAGTCGGTTGTGAAATCATTGATGCTTGGATATATAAGATCGTTATTTTCCCCCTATCATTTCAAAATTTCCATGATCTTCACATTGAGTTATAGCGTTGAATTGTGCTTGCAAATACACTTCTTATGTGGCAATACATTCTTTCTTCATCGAAAACATACTGTAATCCATCCCTAATATCCTTTGGCTTGTGTGCAACAAGAATATCCGATATAATGCTAGAGTTCAATCAGCCTTCTAGCATCAATTGCTCTTGAATACTTTTAGGTAAAAATCCAAAAGAATTGGAGATTAAGGTTGCAATTTTTGTTTCCAAAGGCCACCTTCATCTGTAATATCATAAAAAATAATCTCATTCAACTCTGCTATTAATTGTCATACCTCTTGGATGAAGTCAATTAGTCCTTCCAGTATGAGTATTACACCATAATTGTAGCCATATTTGGCCTGCTTACGAATGTCATATGTAATATAATCCATGAAATTTTAAAGCATTTTTTCTCTTTCATGGTTATATCCCTGCCAATAATTGTAATATTGGGATGCGTTCACATTCCAAAGCAATATTTTCTAGTTGACTATGCAATCAACCATTACATTCCCTATCATCTCTGTATAAATCTTACACACTGTGTCAAATCCAAAATTGGTTGGAACTTCACTTAAGATCACCATTAATTTTCTTCGGATAACCAAGTACCTTTTGTTTTCAATTGTCACAAGTCTTGTGCCATGATTCAGGAAACCATCTCAGTCTATAGTCCCTTAGGATTTAACTTTAAAATTATCCTGATAACATATTCATTGCATCTCTCATAACTAGTTCATCAAGAATATGGAGTGCCTTATCCATTGAAATGGGAAATGATTTAATTTATGATATTTCTACATAGTGATTGAAATAATTCGAGTAGCCTCTCAAATTGCTTCGGAAAACTGACCAAACGATCTTGAAAAACCATGAAAATTCTCTAGGATGTCGAGTTATGATAGGAGAGTATGTTTGCAGAACGATTTTTCATGAGCTCATTAGGATTGAAAAATGTCAATGGTCAAAGTAACTTAGTCATTTTATGCAAAATTGTGCCTGTCAAACTATGTAAAACTCATTCGGTTTTGGCTTTAAAAAAGTATCAAATGATGCCCTAAAGACCTAAAAAATGACATGGACGTAGATTTTGGTGGAGAGAATCAAAGGCACCAAATGGTTTGTAATGAAACTCTCTTGGTTAATTAATATAGTCTTCCAAAGTTGACCATTTTAACAAATTTTATTGTATGTAGACAACAATCCTTTGCAGAATCCTTTAATTTGACCTTTTGAAACCTTGTCAAAATTGATCGTATGAAGCTAAAAACCGGCGTGCGCACTCACATATGGTAGATGAACATCTGTTAAAGGTGGTTTGGCATGAAAATCAATAGATCCAAAATTATGATTTTTTAAAATATGCTCCTAGGGTTGATTTTACAACTGAGCTTTTGAGTGCTGCAATCAAACTTTTCATCATGGCACCTTCAAATTTTTCCAAAATTTGAAGGTTCCAACAATGGAATCATCTGGGGATGTATGCCCCCTATGGGCATAGCAAAAATCCAAGTCTCTGGGAGAGCAGACCAAGTGTTTTATTTGTTGAGTAGTAAATTCAAATTCTTTTTTGTCATGAACTGACATGGTTATTTGAAAGACCACACCATAGCCAATGGCACAAGGCCACCAAAAAATAAAATACCCTATTTTCCCCTGTCATATACCTTTTTTTTTTAGTTCATCAAATTCCCCTTGAAAACATTCATGCAATCTGCCCTGTCATTGTCATTGAAAATTGTTAGAAGATCATTGTGTGCAATTTGAATCATGTTCCTTTCACCATTCTGTAGTTCATTATCATGTGAACAGTATGTATGAACATTCAATGCAACAATTCTCATTATTTTGCTTACGATCATGCATTATAAAATGATCTCCCATTTATACTGAGAATCCACCATCTGAATGCCACTCTTGAAAGTCTGAAAACTCCATCACATCAACATCTAATGGGATAATTATATCTAAAAAAAATTCTATTTCTTTTATGTCACTAGTTGGAAATGACACCAATTTCTGACTCACATAGTCATCTTTATGCACATTTGAACCAATTAATGTTGGGGATGATTTTTTTGAGTCTTTCTTATGCATTTATTTCTAATACTCCATTGCCAACAAATCTAAAATTTGTTCACTATTGAGTTAACATGCCTCAACATCCATATCACTACTGCTATATTCTTCACCTTTCTCATCATCAAAAAGTGGCAATTCAGATGCATTGATCTCATATTCATTTGCTTGACACAATGTCATTTGATCTTCCTCTAGTTTTTCATCATATAATGGATTTGAAAAAAATTGAAAAATATTTTCAAGTGTACAAACATCTTCTTCACCAATTGTGTTATCATGGTACTTTCCTGTCAATGAACTTTTCATACTTCCATGGGAGCCTACTCCTTTTACATCTTCCCTTGTTTCTTCCTTTGAATCTCCATAAAGGTTGCAAGCATCCCTTTGCTATAAATTAAAATCCACAGGCTCGTCTTCACAATCTGAATGTTCAATGGATCCCTCATAACATGCACTACTCCCATGGTCACAATTTGTTATGCAAGAGAGACCCTCTATATCTTCATCCTCTTCATGCAGAATGTCATAGGAATTATTTTCACTTGCACCTGATTCTTCTATTGGCTGCATTATTTGATCAATTTCTCCATCTTCATCAATGATGTTGCCACTGTGTTCACTATTGATAGCATCCTCATGCTTTGTTTTTTCTACGATTCCAACCATTTCATACACCTGGTCGAAGTAACTGGTTTCCATGACTCGGGCCATTTGTCTGAATGAGGCACATACATTTTCATGAATGTTTCAATGCATGCAGATTTATTAGGCCTAATATTGGTAGGTATTTGCATATGCATATATATATATATATATTTAATGTTCTCTTGAATAAAGAAAATCCAAATTCTGACATTCTTTGACTTCCCTTTTGCAAATACTCTTTATTTTTCTCTTTAAATTAGTAGATGAATTTATTTGCAAGTTCATTCCATGAAGATATGCAAAGCATGGGAATCCTGCAAAACCAATCTTGAACATCATTTTATAATGTTTTCACAAAAAGCTTCATGATAACATCCTCTCCATTGATTTTACAATTCACCACTGAATCAATGAATTGTTGCAGGTGTATATTTGCTGATTTTGATTTGTATCCACTAAATTTTGGCAAATGATTTTTAATATTCAAGGGAGGAGGGAGATTTGGGTAACCCTGAATATTTCTAAAATCAATTGGTTTGTGCACTGCAAGATCTGCCACCCTTTGTTGGAAAAGTATTTGTTGCATTTTTACATCTTCTTGTAGACTTTGATTAACACAAGGGTTAACATTACTTTACAAATTTTGGCATGGAATTTGGTGTCAATAATGCCCAACATGCTGATGATATTCATGATCTTGGTAGCTTACTAATCTATGACGAGGAGGGACAGGATAAGCATTTATTTGCATTGATGATTGTTGTGCATAAATGTCTTATTGTGAATGATATGCATTACCTCCTTTTCCAAAATTGTCATTTGCACCATAATGTGTATGGGGAAAAGAATAATTTCTACACATACTTCAACCCTCAATTTTTATTTTTGACTGGAAATGTTGTAGTTTGAAGATGGATGTATATTCTTCATCAAGTCTTTATCAGATTCACCACCTACTTTTTCAAAAGTAGGAAAATGAAATGGATTTTTGAAATTGTTCTTGTTTTACCCAGCGGAATCACTTTCCCTCAAACTTCTCAACTATGAATCTCTCTTCAATGACTCTATATGATGGTCTTCAACCTGATATTCTGAAATAGTTCTCCAGTGGAGTCGCCAAACTATTAGTTCTAAAAAATGTTGGTTAAGAAACCGCAAGAGGTTGCCAAGCTCTTCGTACGTTTTAGCCTAATGTATAAGGCCAAATGATGTACTTGAACCTTCTTCTCTTTAGGCTCTACCAAACCTACGTGGGTATACCTAATGCAAGTGAAGAAAACTTGAACTATGTGTTTTCTACTTAAGCAATATATCCACAATGACAATTGGAAGTGGAGAGATGAAAGCTTAATAACTACTCCTATTGAAATTTGAGATGTGAATGTTTGAATAAGATCTTATAAAATTCTAAAATGAAATGGGTAAGACTAGTGCCTACTTCTATTGGGCTAATGGAGTGAAGAAATGAGTGATATGTTACTTAATTAATGGTTACAATTCGAATTGCTTGACACTTATATGAGTTTATGCCTAGCATAAACATGCAAGGATGCAATTATCAAGTTCTTCTTATTGATCCAAATGATTCTTACCAGGTTATTGTGACTAATTAAAAGGGAATTTTAATCCTTCCTTGAAGAAACCAGTTAACTAAACCACACAAAAGCAACAAGTGTGCCCAGAAAAATCAAATACTTCTAATTTGAATAACAAGATAGAAAAAAATTAGAGATAGTATGATAATTTTATCGATTATAGGGCTCTTCTTTAATGATCCAAGTGAAACTCCTAGATTATTATGATTGATTAGAAGGATTTTAATTCTTTTAGAGAAACTAATTAATCACATCACACAAGAACAACAAATGTGCCTTGATAAATTGAATACATCCTTGATACACCAATTTAAATAATAAGGAAAATATCAAGTTGGAGACAACCAAATAATCGTATTTTCTCAACAAACAATTGACACCAGAAATTTGATCACCAGACTAAATCTTCTTGTCCATTATATTACATCAAAATATTTTGCAATACATAGCACAATGTTTTATTTTAGCAACTGATCAACCTATTCGCCTACCTGATGAGTTCCTAACCTACACATTCTATCCTGATTTTATTTCATCATACATATATACATTGCTCTTTTTAGGGTTACAACCCTTCATAGCATCCATCTGGTGTAACTCTTCTTTTCAGTGCAACTCTTTGTATCTTTGACAAATTAACTTTAATTCATTTTATTCCAGTGAAATCAAGTATAATTATAATCATAATCCCTTTGCTTGTTGGAAATTTCACTTTCACACTTTCACCAAAATATATTCTTTGGGTAAAAATAATCACCCACTCTTTAACCTCCTCGGTGAAAATATTTCACAAAATCACTTTTCAAAATTATATATTCCACACTCATATTTATTTCCAAAAAGATAGCCTTTTCTTCTCCCGTGCAATATAGTTGATTAAAATAATTTTCATTTCTGTGAAAATATTTTCACTACTCCTCTCTCTACAAATTCATATTTCACCGATATATTTATCTTCACAATTTTTATATGGTGAAATAATCACCCATTCTCTCTAAGTGAAAATGTTTTCACAAAATCAATATTTTCACCCATTTAAAATCACTTATCACACACCTTTTTGTTTACTATCCCAAACTATTTTTTTGCTTTTCCGATGAACATCGTGTTTGACCATATATTCATTTGCAAAATATTTCACTTTATACTTTACTCTTTCCGCTCCTTTCATTTCACTTCACACCTACTCACTTCTTACACCTTTACCATGATCACCGCACACAAATTCGAGACCTATTGCGGGAACCCAGGAATGCCACCGCTAACCCGCATATGCATTAGGGTTTTCTTGTGGAAATGCGAGAACCACCACTCTACCGCGTATCCTCATAATTTCCTTCGCAGGGATGCAAGAGGACTAAAAAATTCAAGGTATTCACATTTGATTCCTTTTCCACACACATGTATGCTATCTTTGCAACTTTCCAAGCCGATTCTATGTTATATCAGCCACCCAATGAAGGATCCATAAACTCTTCTTAGTTTGCCACATAAAAGAAGATTATGTTCTGATTGCATTATTCCCTCTATGGCGTGACCCCTGGAAAACTCCACCAAATGACTCAAGTGCTTATCTTGTGATTTAGCATCATCCACTCCTCTGTTTTATTTTTCTGCATGTTCATTCCTTGTATGCCTACGCTACTCAATACCTTGTACTGGGGAAACATTAATATTCCACGATCTTCATAGTATTTAAGTTTATTTTGTGTTTGTGATATGAAATCCTCATAGTTCTGATGCTTCTCTATGGAATTCAACATCATCTTGCAACTATATGTGTATTAGGGTTTTCCATAATTGACAGTCGGCTATGAAATCCTTGATGCTTGGATATATAAGACTCGTTATTTTCCCCCTTTCATTTCAAAATTTCCATGATCTTCACATTGAGTTATAGCGCTAAATTGTGCCTGTAAATACACTTCTTATGTGACAATACATTCTTTCTTTATCGAAAACATACTGTAATCCATCCTTAATATCCTTTGGCTTGTGTGCAACAAGAATATCCGATATAATGCTAGAGTTCAATCAACCTTCTAGCATCAATTGCTCTTGAATAATTTTAGGTAAAAATCCAAAAGAATTGGAGATTGAGGTTACAATTTTTGTTTCCAGAGGCCACCTTCGTCTGTAATATCATAAAAAAAATCTCATTCAACTCCGCTATTAATTGTCGTACCTCGTGGATGAAGTCAATTAGTCTTTCTAGTATGAGTATTACACCATAATTGTAGCCATATTCAACCTGATTACAAATGTCATTTGTAATATAATCTGTGACATTTTAAAGAATTTTTTCTCTTTCATGGTTATATCCCCACCAATAATTGTAATATTGGGATGCGTTCACATTCCAAAGCAATATGTGAAGAAACATGACCCATATGCCTCACAAGGTGATAATATTTTCTAGTTGACTATGCAATCATCCATTACATTCCCTATCATCTCTATATAAGTCTTACACACTGTGTCAAATCCAAAATTGGTTGGAACTTCACTTAAGATCACCTTTAATTGTCTTCGAATAACCAAGTACCTTTTGTTTTCAATTGTCACAAGTCTTGTGCCATGATTCAGGAAACCATCTCAGTCTATAGTCCCTTGTGATTTAATTTTAAAATTGTCTTGATAACATATTCATTGCATCTCTCATAACTAGTTCATTAAGAATATGGAGTGCCTTATCCATTGAAATGGGAAATGATTTAATTTATGATATTTCTACACATTGATTGAAATAATTCGAGTAGTCTCTGAAATTGCTTTGGAAAACTGATCAAACGATCTCAAAAAACCATGAAAATGCACTAGGATGTCGAGTTATGATAGGAGAGTATGTTTGAAAAATTATTTTGCATGAACTCACTAGGATTGAAAACTGTCAATGGTCAGAGTAAGTCATTTTCTGCAAAATTGCACCTGTCAAACTGTGTAAAACTCATTTGGTTTTGGCTTTGAAAAAATATCAAATGATGCCCTGAAGACCTGAAAACTGACATGGATGTAGATTTTGGTGGAGAGAATCAAAGGCACCAATCATTTTTTAGTGAAACTCTCTTGGTTACTTAATATTTCCTTCCAAATTTGACCATTTTAAGAGATTTTACTGTATGTAGACAACAATCCTTTGTAGAATCCTTCAATTTGACCTTTTGAAACCTTGTCAAAATTGATTGTATGAAGCTCAAAAATGGTGTGCACACTCACATATGGTAGATGAACATCCATGGAAGGTGGTTTGGCATGAAAATGAACAGATCCAAAATTATGATTTTTTAAAATGTGCTCTTGGGGCTGATTTTACAACTAAGTTTCTAAGTGCTGCAATCAAACTTTTCATTATGGCACTTTCAAATTTTTCCAAAATTTGAAGGTTCCAACATGGTCGTTGGGAATTTTTGAATATGGAAGCTACTGATTCTGATTTTGATAATTCAAAAGATTCAGATCAAGGATATGAACCCTTTGATGTAGAAGAGGAATTAGAATCAAATGAGGAAGGTTCAGAAGATGAATCTCTTGTGGAGTTAGATGAGGACAAAGAAGAAGAAGAAGATTTTGAAGGCGAGGAAGGTAAAACATGGGATGAATTAGAAGTCGAAGCCAGAAATGTAGATAAGGAAAAATGAGAAGAGTCTGACAGTGAAGAGGAAAGGCGGTGACGAAAGGTAAAAGCTACAGGGAAGTCTCAGGCACATGATATTAGAGATTCAAGAGGAATGCCTGCCAAGAGGCATAAATTCAAATGAATTCAATTCATCTACATCCTTCTACTATTTATTCATGCACATAAATGGTTCAATTGTTTATGCAAACAATGCATATATGTTAACTTGATCAGTGTTGTTACTTCAGTAGTTTGACTTCTATGACAACTAGCCATTAGGCCATTCTGTGCGGGAGCATGTTTGTGTTTTTATTTAGATTTTTTGGATACCTCTACTTGGTGTTAAGGACATTCCATTTATCTTTTGAATGTTAATAAGTCTAGTAGTACATGCTTCTCTATGTTGATCATATCAGGTTGCAAGTTTTTTACTACTGATTTCTTTATGTATGGATTTTTTTTAACTTGGAAGATAGGAATATACTACCTTTTTTAAAATTAGATGGACAAATTAAGTGGCTGGTGAGCTATGCCAAGTGATTTAGACTACAAGGATGTGTTAGATCTATAGGATTCCTACCAAGATGCATCAAAACATTCTTGTATGTTAAAAGAATGGCAACATCATGAGGAAGGATGGAAAAGATGCATGTGGATCACTTAGTAGAATGACAACATGAATTCATGGATGCACTCCTTAAGATACCAAGGAAGCACTCCTTGAGGTACCATGTTTGAGAGAAAAGAAGATAAATCAAATCAACATGGGACTAAGTTACTCAAATGATACAACTCATAACTTAAATGAAGACACTTAAGAGATATTGAAAGAAAATGGTCATTAATTAAAAGATGTGATGAAAATAAGGCATGAATGTCACCCACTACCCTTTAAGGCAAACAATATTTTTGTCCTCAACATGAAATAATGGGACAATTGAGTGGGATCTAGGGCCAATAGAGAAGCACTTTATAACTCATTGTTGGAAAAATGAAGAAGAACATCTCATTTTGTTACTTTGTGTTGTCATTGATGTCACCATGATATATGAGTTGCAATTGCAAGATCAAGACTGAAGTTGTTCCAATATTCTGGACTGGTATCTGAATAAGTATTTTTCTTGCATCCTCTGGTATTTTGGTCTACAATTGTTTTCCAGTGATTACTATTGCTTGTGGTTTTGGAAAATGGTTTGTAGACGTCAAGAGAACATACATTCAATATCTCACGTATCCAAATGCTCATATGGTGTATCGACATTACATTGGTGTTTGTAATTGTGCTATTAGGCCTATCCTTGGATGACCTAATGGATGTATTGTGTAATGGTGAATTAATTTTTGTGGATATAGGTGCGGCCTATTTTAGGTCTATGCTGACTTGATGAAGCATGTTGGATGTGTGAATTATCTTTTTAGAAGTTTTTATGAATGCTTGAAGCTGACAATTGGTGTTTTTGATAAATGAGAAGTGCATCTAATTAGGCTGACCTAATTGATGCTTGCGGAGAGCTAAGATATATATTGGATAATCTTTGAAGTTTAAAGTGTAATTTTTCGGTGTGTTGTGTATACGAATGTGAAGAAGAGTGAATATGATGAAGTGTGTCAAGTCAGTTTATTGAGCTACATTAGAACTGAATTTGCACTCACTAGGTGCACTCCATCAATTCATTTTTTGGGTGTAAGCCATTTTCTATTATTATATTTCTATAGGAAGTGAGCCTTTGTTTCTGGATAGTGAGCCACCCATTTTGTAATATCTTATAACTGGTTATACTGCAATGTGAGCTAACACTCACCATGGATTTTCCCATTTAGGGTTTTCCACGTAAAAAAATCCTGGTGTTCATGTTTTCTATGATTTCATGTTTTTTAATGCTTTTACTTATCTTCGCTATTGTGTTCATTGGAATAATTGGATGGTATCTGATCATAAAATTTAAGAAGATATTGATTCACCCCCCCTTAGTATCTTGGACATTTAACAATTGGTATTAGAGCTTGGTTCCTCTAGAAAGGCCCAACATCTTGAGGGAGATCTTGAAGATGGAAGAAATGGATGATAAAGGAGAGCTCCAAACTGCACTTGAGGATCTTGATAAAGTTGAAAGAGAAAATAGAGATTTGAAATAAAATTCTGAAGAGGAAATGAATGTGTCCAGAAATTAAAGGAGTAATTGAAAAAGTTCAAATATAGGCATAAGGAAGTAACTAATCAGATGAAGAAGGCTAATGAAGATATTTCCAGTTTGAAAGTACAAGTAGAGGAGAAGAAAAGAATTGAAGAGTGTCTGAACAAGTTGGTACAAAGAAAATTTGAAGATTGCACCAAGCTTGAACAAGAAGTTGTGAACCTAAAAGTGGATCTGGAGAAGGAAAAAATATGTGAAAACAATTTCAAATCCAGCTCAGACAAGCTTGATGAATTGATTGTAGGACAAAAATTGAGTAAAGACAAGGGTGGTCTAGGAAATGATACCGGTGATAGTTCCAAGATTGTGAACAATCAGAAGACTCTGAATAAAGGAAAACAAAAACAAAATTCAAGGAACTCTTCTAGGAGACCTTTGGTGAGAGAACCTAATGTGCAAAGGTATCCTTCTTTTAATGACACTTATTTTTCATGTAATAAATTTGGTCACAAGGCAAAAAAATGTAGTAGGATGAATCAGTTCCTTGGTCCTTTTGCTGGTCAATGTTTTGCATGCAAAAGAATTAGACATAGGGCAAGTGAATACAAAACCTTGATGATGAATTTGTTTAATGGAAGAAGAATGAATCAATCCTTTAATGGCTATTTCTATACCTATAACAAGTATGGACATAAAGCTAATTAGTGCAGAACAAGAGTTGGTGGAAGTCAATCTAATCAAAGAAATATTATTTGCTATAACTACAACAAACTAGGACATGTTTCAAGAGTTTGCAGAAGCAAGAAAAGTAAGGAAACCAATCTAGTAGAAAATAATGAATCAGTGAAGAAGGTTGACAAAGATGAGATTAAGGAAGAAATGAATAAGATTTGGAGAAGGAAGGAAGAACCAAAGACTACTGATGAGTCTATGCCCTCATCCGGTACAGATGATTTATTCAGTAGCTAGACCTAGCAAGGTGATAAGGGGGAGCATTATTGGAAAATTATAAGAACCCCCTGGATAAATGGCATGTTAGAGGCTGACACGAGGATGAAATTGTTGGAGTGAAAATGACACAGAGAGGGGGGGGTGAATTAGTGTCTTAATAGATTTAAACATTTTTCATAAAATAAAACATAGTTCAGATTTGATCTCAATATTTCAATGATTAATGCATTCATGAGTTGAATGTAATCATTCATAAACAAAATTGAGAAATGTAATAACCAAATAATGAACAAAGCAATAACAACTCAGTAAAGCAGTGAGACGACAAAAGAACAAAGAGACACAAGATTTTTCCGAGTGGAAAACCCTCTTGGGTATAAAAACCACTCCTGAAATGCCTTGCAGGATTAATCTTCAAAAATCCACTGTTAACAATGCCTTATAGGCTAATTTTTGAGTACCCACTCAAGGAGCACCAACCCCTCTTTTAGAGATATCAATCTCAAGGAGTACCAACCCCTCAAATTATTTTCTGAACAATAATAATATTGGAGGATCTCTCTATTTTAAAGTAAGCTCAAGGAACTCAATAGTCTTCTCTAACTAATACCCTAAGAATTCAACTCTTGAATCCTTAAAATATTAAATAGAAAAGAATTACAACTGTGCTCTGCAACATGTTTTCAATTTTTTGTATAACAGAGCTTTTACATTTCATTTCTTGATACAGCCAATACAATATCTTAGAATCATAACCAGAAGTCTCATAGTGTTCACAACACTATTTTTATATATGTTTTCAAATATATCTTTCAAAAAGTCTTCTAAGAATTCAAGGTAAAAAGGAATCTGAAACCCCATTTGTTGTTTTAGAATATGTGCCAGTGAATCAATCATTTGTAACGCTTGATCAACAAGCTGTAAATAAACTAACAAGAATAAATCAAGGATCTTTTTCAAATCTGCAATTGCTTTTACAAAACCCAGATCATTAATAAAACAAAATATCCATTTGAAACTATTTTTAGAATACCCATAAGCTGAAACCCTTATTTCTGAATACCCATATGATGAAACAATAATTTCTACAACGAATGAAGTGATTTCAAATTGTAACTGACACATTTTTTTTCAAAACCACGACTACCCACCAAATGAAATTCATAAATCTCCATTATTTTATCAGCCCATAGTCTAATTCAGTTGTAACTGAAATGCATTGACTCATGAAAAGAAAAAAATGCTAATACCTTGCTGATTCGAACAAGAAAAGACCAGTAACATGTCATTTTGCTGAAAGCAAACATTGAATGATGAAACGTGTTACCTGATTATTCAAATAGAAAGTCAAACAAATACCATTGTGAATCAATACCATCAATCATGGCTGACCAGGTGTGATTCCCATGATTTCTTTCAGCCTCTATCAAGCTTCCATCCAAAAGGCGCACGAAACATAGTATCCACACTGATTTAGCATCTTGTTACAGCCGTTACAACCAGCTGGAGAAGATAGAAACAACAATGAATTCAAAGAACCAATCTTTCATGGCGGTAACATGACTAGGGTTCCATACCCAACCAAAAAGTTAGCAAAATGAAAAACGCATTTTTCCCTAACCTCTTCAATAAGTCAAAACAATCAATGACTTTGATGAAATGAAATGTGATTTGAAGTCCAAAATCAAAAACATAATAATGAACCACTCATAAAATAGTTGAGTTTGTTGTCCCAAAGAATTCGACCATAGCAAGCTTTCAAAATGTTAACTAATAATTCGCACCAAGTAACCTGTATTTGAGTCAATGATTCTCATAATGCCGATTAGAACAAAATGGTGAATATTATTTGAAAGCTAGGTCAAATAAAATGCCTTTGATACTTGCTAAGAGAAACCTATTAGGGTTATGAAGATGTCGACCATATCCTTGCTGACTTGAAGACATTTCAAAAAGTTGACCACTATAAACCATTGAGCAATAATTGCCAAAGGAGAAAAGCCATGTCATTTTCAAATGACTTTTAAGTAAAACTAATAATCATTAAGCACGAATCAAATATTACTTTAATCAAAGTCATTTATCAAAGCAATCTCACCCAAGTCATTTACCTTCGAGCTAAATTGCCATAAATATGACTTTAATCAAATGTGACTTTTACAAAGTCATATGTATTGTAAAAAATATTTATCATGAAGAACCCAGATTACTAACCAAGGCCAAGTAAAAGCTATGAATGGTGATACCTCCAAAAAAAGTAACATGAAACATATGCTAAGACTAAACTGAATATGAAAGCATTGATGTCTCAGAATCAAGTTCCAAATGAAGAAATAATCAAACTATCTGAAATGAAGCAATATATTGAAGCATTGAACCAAATATGTGCCATCATCATCAATGATATACCAACTCAAACTGAGTAAACCATGAATCATTATACTTGAACGTGTGAAGTACCAAGTTCATAATTCTAAAAACTAAAATGAGCCCTGAATCGGAAAACCAATACCACAATCCAATTACTTGTACAAATAAGATAACCTGTATCTACATGAAGCTCAAACTGATTAGTACAACAAGATATGAAAAATCTGAATGTAAACCCAAAGCCATAAAACTGTCCACTAATATCCAAAACATGAATAGACCAAGAATAAGCCAGAACAGAGCCATATTATCAATTTTGTCATCAAATATGTACCATGATAAAGCATAAAGATCCAATCTGAGACTGTCATACCAAGAGAACCAACTGAAAGAGATTTTGTCATCAAGGACAAACCATTTGAACACAACTGAGATCCAATAGAAATGTGAAGAATGGGTTTTTAGAGGTTTTGTAAAGGGAACCGATAGGAAATATGAAGGGATGATCTTTTGCGAAGCAAATTAGGGTTTGTCTGTGTAAAAGAGAAGAGTTTTTAGCAACTTTTTGAAATCTTCTGCATTTAATGTGAATTAGGGAAAATCATTATTTTATAAAGGAAATGTTTAAGGAATTTTGATCATTCATGCTTTTGAAGAAATTGAAGAGTTTTTGGAGCATTCTTGAAGAAAATTGGAGTTGAGTTGTGCAAACCCTAGTTGCAGTTCATTATGAAGAAAAAGGTATTTCTATCATTTGTGCAGTTGTGTTTTGCATTGTTTAAGTTTTTTGAGTTCAGAATTGGAAGAATGGCAACCCCTATAGTCGTTAAAGCGTCAGAGAGGCCTAGGCCCTCTTATAGAAATTCCTCGAAAGTTTTTGAAGATGACCCCATGAGTGCATTTTTCGTCAATTCCTCATGGAGTAATGTCGATCAAGGATACAATGATGTATATTCAAGTAAAATATGAGGAATATGATCACTCAAATTTGATTGAGATTTGGTAGAATGCGCTTGCTGGTGATGATTTCTTGATAAAACCTGAGTAATCAAACCTGGTTGAGAAAAGGTTGGATAGATAGAATTTTTTTCCCAACTTCAACTATGATGAAAAATTTGTGAAATCAGTCCTAAGTAGAATCCATGATAAATTCATGTGGACTAATCGACCACACCTGGTAACTAAGGAGGCAATTAGGGTTGTTACTGGACTCTGGGATAAAGGTATAGTAACTGTGTTGAAAACCATGAAGAATGAGGTTGTAATGGGACTTATAGGAGTCACATATGACAAGAGAGCCTTAACAAAAAAATCCATTACTAATCCTGTTGTGAAGTATGCAACTATGATGATCGGACATAAAATATACTTCACCAATAGAGAGAACTTTGTTTTGGCTACAACAATCTATATTGGCTTTGATATGGCTATAAATGGTGTTGATTATGATCTATGTGATCTTCTTCAGTTACAGTTGCTTGAGAACTTGAACTCAACGAAGGAGAGGAAGTATGCTTTCAAGTTTGGTTCATTGATTATATGTCTATTGTTTTATTTCATGAAGAGATTTCCAAGAAAGAATGAAGAAGTACACTAGGATTCATCTAGACTAGTAGGACATCAAATTTTTGATTATATGCATAGTCTAGGAAATTTGGATGCTCAAGATGATGCTCTAACAATGCTCTAACAATATTCTTTGTTGTATTCAAGAAAAACATGAATGAAAGGGAAATAATTCTAAGGAAAATTGTTGAGAAGTATAAAGATGACATCATATTCCATGTTTCCTCTGATTAATGCATGATTGAGGCTGTAGAACCTCAAACCCTTTGTATTCAACCTCTAGGATATGAGGTAACAAAAGATGAAGCTAAAGGTTATGTGCAACTATTGTTGAAGAATCCAAAGGATCCCAACGAACCCAAAATTGGGACATATGCTAAAAAAGTCTATGGAGGTTCATTTGGAGCTGTAGAAGCCTAAAATTAGAAAGAATGTGGAGAAAAATCTTAAAGAAGCTAGATTTACTGATGAGGAGATTTACATTGGAATGGATAAGAGAGAACAAAGGGAGGTTGAATCATCTGGCTCGAGGAGATCCGGAAGGACTACCTTTGTAAAACCCTCTTCTACCCCTGCAACAAAGATTGAGCCTATTGTCGTTGATAAAGGCAAAGGTCCTGTTTGCTCTGGACCAACCATTAGATTTGTGAATAGGAAAGAAACTCCTTTGGTAGCCCTTGCAAAGAGAGGAAGGAAAGATAAAGCAACAAGGGAGAAAAACCTCAATGTTACAGATGGACAAGATGATGAAGAAGAAGATCCTGATGCAAAGCTGGTGAGGAGAAGAAGAGGAGGTTTACCCTCTGGTGAAGGTGATTCTACAAAAGTTGTTGGTTCCAAGAGAGTACATGTATCATCTTTTGATGATGAAGAAGAGAAAAAAATTGGTATACATGTGCACACCAAGCCAAAATCGAAGAAGTCTAAGGTATCTGTTGAAGCCTTTGTAGAACAGGAAATACCGATAAGTTTTGGCCTCCACTTTAAATTAGAGGAAACTCTCAATTCCTTGCTAGATTTTGAGAATATGATTCAACCTACAATTGAATATTATGATAAGGCTAGAGAAGAAGAAAATAAAACTCTTCTTTTGGCTGTTATTGAATATGTTATCATCTTAGAGGTTAAGTGGGATGATATAAGGAAAGATGTACCTAATAGCATGCGGGAAGCTTAGATGAAAAGGAGATCAAAAGCTGTTGTAAGCTATTGTAATTGAAGAGAAAATTAGAAATATTGCATATAATAAGATTGGGTCTTCCCTGACCCCGAATGATCTAGAATCTTTGAAGAATATTTGTGTAGAAATGTTTTGGATGAAGAAAAGAGTAAACATGTTGATGACAGGAAATAAGTTGTCAAAGAAAGTAAGAAAGGAAACAAAAAAAGTAATTTGGGAGACAATAGAAAAATATGGCACGCTTAAGGCTGATGAAGATGTTGTTGCTGAAAATGCTGAGGAGAATATTCCTCTTAACACAGGTAATGAAGATATTTCTGGAAATTTAGATGTTGAAATTAATGTTGGTGGTGAAAATGATAAGAAAAATGAAGGAGAAGTTGAGCCTAAAAAGCATAATGATGCACCTTCAAAACAAACTAAAGGAGAAAGAGGAAATAATGAACAAGGCAATGCTGAAGAAGGAAAAAGCGATGAAGAAGAAGGAAAAGACAATCTAGAGGAAGAGTAGAATAAAGATGAAAAGGATGAAAATGATGAAGAGGACAATAATGATAAAGATAAAGATGAAGACAAAAAGGAAGAAAAGAAAGAAGAGGAAGAAGAGGAAATGGAAGAAGAAAAGGAGGAAAAAGAGAAGGAAAACAAAGAATCTATTGGGAAAAATGAAGAAAGTGAAAAGAAAATTGTAAAATCACTTAAGATTCCTGGAGAATCATCCTCTTGTAATGATGTTCTGAAAGGATTGCTCTTCAAGCAAATCAGATTTCAATTGATAATTCCCCAAGACCTTCTACAACTTCCTATGATTGAAGGATTTGTGGACACGAAGAAGATGTCTTTGATACATAAAGTAATGTTAGGAGATGCTATGCAAGCATCCGGTAGGAAGGAAATTCTTGAAGCACATTAAAGATGAATAGATCTTGTAGAAGATGCTCTCAAGGCATTGCAAGAAGTCATACCTAGTGCATCCATTGATACATCTCTCACTCCTATTGAAAATTTGAGGCTATTGTTGGACTCTTTGGAGTATTCCTCCAAGCTTAGTGAAAAGACAAGACTAGAAGTCGAGGAGAAATTGGCGGAGAAAATGTTATTGACATTACATGACAAGTGTGCTCTTGCACACTCTAGAGTTGAAAAGAATCTGGAAGCCATGAAGGTTTGTGAGTCAGAAGCTAATGTTGTCCTTGCTTATTGCTTGAAGTGGTCGGATGCCACTTAAAATATTAAGGTTTTTATGGACTCCATTGAGTCTCAACTGGCAACCGTCTCTGGTACTTATAGCCTATCTAAATATAGAGACAGATCAACCCGGAATGCAATCTCTATGCATAAAGAAAAATTATTTGTTTTGTAGAAATAGAAGGAAGAAATTATCAAAAAAATTGACCAGTTGAGTGACATTGTAAGAATTGAATTCACTTCGGTTAGCAAGGCTCTGGCTTGCATAGAAAAACTTGAGAAGATAAACTTGAATCCTGATACTTCAAATGGTACAGAAGAAACTCTGATTGAGTTGGAATCTCTGAACAGGATGTTGATTGCTGCCTAGGATAGTTGGGAGAATGGAAAACCAGTATGGGAAGGTATTCTAAAGGAGCTTATGGGCTCACCATCCTCCGGTTGATACATGTTTTTCTTTGTTTTCTTTGCTTTATTTTTAAGTTTTTTTTGGGACACCCTTTGTCCTTGATGTCAATGGGGGAGTGAAGAATGGTGAAATGGTGTTAAGGGGAGAAGTGTTGTAAATAAGGAGTTCTGTAAATATTCTTTTTTTCTTTTGGAACATGTTGCATCAATGATAAAGGGGGAGATTGTTGGAAAAATGAAGAAGAACATCTCATTTTGTTACTTTCTATTGTCATTGATGTCACCATGATATATGAGCTACAATTGCAAGATCAAGACTTACGTTTTTCTGGTATTCTGGTTTGGTATCTGAACCTGTATTTTACTTACATCCTTTGGTATTTCGGTTTGCAATTGTTTTCCGGTGATTACTATTGCTTGAAGTTTTGGAAAATGGTTTGTAGACATTGAGAGCACGTAAATTCAAGATCTCACGTGTCCAAATGCTCGTATCATGTATCAACATTACACTAGTGTTTGCAATTGGGCTATTAGGTCTATCCTTGGCCGAACTAATGGATGTATTCTGTAATGGTGCATTAATTTTTGTGGATATATGTGGGGCCTATTTTAGGTCTATGCCAACTTGATGATGCGTGTTGGATGTGTGAATTATCTTTTTAGTAGTTTTTATGAATGCTTGAAGCCAACAGTTGGTATTTTTGATAAATGAGAAGTGCATCTAATTAGGCTGACCTAATTGATTCTTGCAAAGAGATCAGATATATATTGGATAATCTTTGAAGTTTAAAGTGTAATTTTTTGATGTGTTGTGAATATGAATGTGAAGAAGATAAAATATGATGAAGTGTGTCAAGTTAGTTTATTGAGCTACATTGGAACTGAATCTGCACTCACTAGGTGTACTCCATCAGTTCATTTTCTAGTTGTAAGCCATTTTCTGTTATTGTATTTCTGTAGGTAGTGAGCCTTTGTTTCTAGACAGTGAGTCCTGGTAGTGAGCCACCCATTTTGTAATATATTATAACTGGTTATACTACCTTGTGAGCTAACACTCACCGTGGTTTTTCCCATTTAGGGTTTTCCACATAAAAAATCTTGGTGTTCATGTGTTCTATGGTTTCATGTTCTGTTAATGCTTTTACTTATCTTTTCTATTGTGTGCAT
This sequence comes from Sequoia sempervirens, assembly GCA_007258455.2. Lineage (NCBI taxonomy): Eukaryota > Viridiplantae > Streptophyta > Pinopsida > Cupressales > Cupressaceae > Sequoia > Sequoia sempervirens. The sequence goes on from VDFB02271358.1 coordinate 671,212,587, forward strand.
TGGAATAATTAGATGGTATCTTATCAGAAAATTTAAGAAGATACTGATTCACCCCCCTCTCAATATCTTGGACATTTAACACTCATCCTACACATCAATAAACATATCAACACAAGAAATGAAAATTGACATATTAACACAACAATATCCAACTAAGTTATTGAAAGTCAACTATTGATACCTTGTTCTCCATCTAGATTAAAAAATTGGCTCACTTTTTTCTTTGTAAATTTTCCTTTTCAAATTGCTTTGGATGTTGGCCATATTTCTCCTCCTGTCAAAACATGGCACATGGACTAGTTAAACTAATTAATATGCAATCATTTACTTTTTCCTAGGGAATTAAAAAAATATCATTTAACATATTAAATATACTTACAAATTTACAAATCAAGGCCTGTAAACCTTTCTGGTCACTGTGATGTGTGACACAAAGTTTTTGAAGCCTAGGCTTGGAGTCCTTGTCTTGAAACATATACTAATTTAATTTAATTATGCACAAATAAAATTTAAAATTTGTTTAATAAATTTGTTATAATCTTATGAGAAAATTCAAATATTTGCATACTCTCCTCACCTAACTTCCTTCGTGCTTTAGACTTCTGATATGCTTTTACAAGATCTTTCCATTCTTTGACACTTACATCAATTGGCCTTTTTTTTAGCCTTATCTCCGGAGGGATTTTTTTTATCTTCTTTGTTTGGTTGGACTAAAATATCTTGCAATTTTGAGAAATTTCATAGCTTTACCTTCTTCACAGACCAAGTTGTTCCAAATTTATTCTCCATGTCATTGATACCTACTTTTTGCAAGTGTATGGGTATCTTTGAGAATGAAAAATGTAGATGGTTTTGAACCGTTGAAGGTGTGATTCCTTCAACCTATTCACAAACTCTTTTCCAACATCTGTCATTCAGACTTCCCCTGAAACCACATCGTATTCTATCTTTCTATTGTAGGTACCAATGCAAGAATGAAAACTTGGCGTGGTGGAAGAAGTCTGTGTCCCAGGAGTGGGTGGGATAGTGGAAGCCTCTACTCCATGTTCTACACTCCTAGAGTTTACTGTTACTGATTTCCTCCCAAATCTTTTGCTCGATCTAGGACTACTTGGGGAATTAATTGATTCCATTTGACATAGTTGATTTGGTTGCAATGTTTGAGGGGCTTCACTAGATTGGTTTTCTATGTATCTAGCAAGCATTGTCTAGCGCACATCATCCAAATTATCCACTGCCTCTACCCCAATATGGAAGCCAATGCCTCTTTATCTTTGTCAGTCACATGTCCCTATATATATATATATAAAATAAATTTCTTCTTTTAAATTTAAAAATTAAAAACTAAAAAGTAAAAATGAAAGAAACAAGGGAAACATTTACAAATCTATAAATTGACAATCAATTACCTCATTGTGTCCAGAGTCTGCTCCCTTTATTCTCTTCCCTCTATCACTTGAAATTTTGAGGTGACCTAGGGCAAATTATTTTTGTCCAATCTGTGGAGGCAAATGAAGTACACACTGTCAGGTATGAAAGTTTTCATCCAGTTTATGGTATGAAATTTTTACCTTGAATGACTCTTTTTTGGATATAAACACCTATGAATCAATTTCTTGCACACCTGTATAGAATATAAATATATTTGAAAGGATATAAATATATGCAAAATGAATCAAATGTATTGTAAAAAAATCAATGATTGCACACTTGTATAGAATGGTAATCTTTGGGGGATAAAAAGGGTGCAGAGTGTGGTTTTATTGAGAGTTAACACAGATAGGTCCCATGCTTGGGTCGCATCTACTAATTAGAAAGAAAATGAATGTGTGCACATAATCAATTCGAAACCACGAGCTCATTGTTCTATAAAAGAATAAGTGAAAATTAGTAATAGCTAATTTAAGCCCGAAGGTCTCACAAATTTGAGGAAATGATCTATTATTTAGCTATTGTCTCAAAAGCCCTATCTCCTCGTATTGCCTCGACCAACCTCTATTCCCACGGGACCTAGCTGCAATGGGGCAGATGTAGTTTAATAACTTATCTTGAAAGCACTCAATGACTTTTTTATGGAAGGAAGGTCTAAGAAATCGAACTGAAAACTGAAAGCTTGGGATGGGAATGATAAGCGAACCAGGGCATTGGAGTTTCAAAAATGCATTCATTGCTCTCGGATGTAGAGGAAATAATGCAATGTCTACAATTTTACCCTCCTCCTTTGCAAACACATGAGACTTGAATGATTCGTATGTAAACAAAACAATATGCACAACCCTTTCTTCACAATCCTCTCCATTTAATCCAAAAATATATATTTGTGGGAACAAAAAAAAAAATTTGTAACCTTACCTATGGTGTCACAAACTAAATCGAATTTCTCATCTACTTGCTTGTAGCCCTCCTTCGCGTCATTTTTCCCTTTTTTCTCCTCTCTTCCTTCACGTGACTTTTTTCTCCTGTCATCTCTTCCTTCTTGATGCAAGAAGTTTTAAATTTTTGTTCTTGATTTAGTAGTTAATGATATAGTCGGTGTAGCAAAGTGCGCCTAATTTAGCGCCACCTTCCAGCCAAAAAATGTAATCTATTTGGGATGCAAAAGATGACACAAAGTGTGACTAATTTAGAGCCTAGCAATGCAAAATGATGTATTTTGCTTGGAAGTTGATAAATAAATTGATCCTAAATTGACTTCATCTTCATATGTACCAAGGGAGCAATCATGGTTCCCTATTTTATCTATTCCTTATCCCATATCAATTTTGTGGGTTCAAAACTAATAGAGGTTAGATTTGTGAACTCAAAAATGACCCCTATACAACCAGATGAGTCATCTAAAGTGTGAAATATATGTCAAATATATGTCTAAAGTGAGGTTTTGTGTTGGATAACATATTCGTTGAAATGATATAATTGGTGCACTAAACATTATTTACTATGTTGTGTATTATAGGGGTGAGACAAGGCCATGGCAATAGATTGTGTCATGTCAAATGAGGACACAATGGTTGAAGTAGGACATTAGGTACTCAAATTTTGACTTAACTTAGGAAAAAAATTATCTGATGGAATTTTGTGATATGTCCTTTTTTCATAGTATTATTGAAATTTATAATGTATTATCCAATCTTGACATAAATTAATGCATGTTGGTGATTATTTTAGATGGAGATTGGAGGAAATGCAGAGCCTAAGCATTCAACTAGCAAAAGAGGACGTGGACATGGACCTAAAACTATTAAATCACATAGAAAATAGTGGTTGTTCGAGGATATGACAATGGATCTTGCAGACACAACAAATGATTGCACTGAATAAGAGGTTGGTCAGGACTATAGTACATGGGACTTTGAGAAAATATATGACTAAAGTGAGGTATTGTGTTGGATAGCATATTCATTGAAATGATATAATTGGTGTAGTAAACATTATTTACTATGTTGTGTATTATAGGGGTGAGATGAGGCCATGTCAACAAATCATGTCATATCAAATGAGGACAGAACGAATGAAGCGAGACATTAAGTACTCAAATTTTGACTTAACTTAGGAAAAAATGATTTGATGGCATTTTGTGATATGTCCATCTTTTTTTATAGTATTATTAAAATTTATAATGTATTATCCAATCTTGCATAAATTAATGCATGTTGTTGATTATTTTAGATGGAGATTGGAGCAAATGTAGAGCCTGAGTGTTCAACTAGCAAAAAAAGAAATGTATGTGGATGTGGACATAAAACTATTAAATCACATAGACGATAGTGGGTGGAAGAGGATATGACAATGGATCTTCTAGACACAAAAGATGATTGCATTGAACAAGAGGTTGGTTAGGACTATAGTACATGGGATGAATACTTTGAGAAAATTGTTGTTTGTGGATGTTCAGTATGTCATAGAAAAAAAATTCAAACAAGCAATTGTACAAAGACATTACATATATGATGAGCTTCTAGTCGGTAGTATTCCTCCTACAATCGATTCAAATTTAATAGGAATTGTGGTAAGGAATTTTTTTCTCAATGGATACTTATAGGATAAAGTTCTTAGTTTAAAGTTTCCTGGATCACCAACTTCTAGCCTAGAGGATAATGATCATTTATCATATGATACATCTAAAAAAAATATGTAACAATATACCAGCTCAGAAGATGAGGAATTGATGAAAACAAGTCATAGAACAAGAAACCGGTTTAAAGGTGCATAATTTGTTTAAAGACATAGGGAAGGTGGACTACATACCATTTGAGAATTAATGCGATGGAGATGATGAATTTCCCCTAAGTTTGAGATCAATTTACAAAGAGACATTTGATTATCAACTATATTTCGCTTGGCCTAGTGATCAACAACTACCTAGAGTGTACGAGGTGTTTCAATTTTAGGGATACAACTACATGATATGACCCTCCAATATTCATGGAGCGAATCTAGGCCTCTTTATTGTCCAAAATGTACATGTGGGATCTAAACATAGAAACAATTCAGAAAAAACCACTAGGAGATTAATGTCATATTATAGTCCATCATATTATAGTGGTGAATGGAGAAGGCTAGCAGAATATAAGCCTAGCATGTTAGCATATGGTCTAAATTTGAATATGTATACACATCATCTCCAATTGGAAAGTGGAAAATAAATTAATAGAGGTCATCTTATGTACATAGATAAACTTGCATACACACACAAAAATATTGTAGGATTTATAAATAGTAGTAAGGGAAGGGACCCTAATGTAAGACCAAATTGTCAATTTGTTGAGGTTATAAATGATAAAGATGGAGATATGGAAATAGAGGTTGATAGATTGATAATGGTTGAGGCTATTAAGGACCTTACCATTGGGGATGAGTTATTGATTGATTACCCCTTCTTAAAACGCACTCCTGGATGAAAGAAAAGGGAAGAACAAGGTCTCCCTAAGGATATTCTTAAGGGTAGAAAACCAAAGAATAATAAATGAGTGTGGACTGATGTTTTATAAACTATGTTGTCAAAATTGTGTTTTATTTAAATTATTGTATAAAAAAGGTAGTCTATAAAATAATGCTCCATTATTCAATTGATGTATATATGTTCATACAATTTATATTTTTATTTTTAAGCCATATTTGATTATATTTCTTTGAAATTGATACATTTATGATTTATCCAATTGTTGGAAAACATTAAATAATGCTTGTGTTTGTTGATAGGTAGAAGATGTTGATGAAACACATACTAATACCCATGATCCAACTGGACTATTAAGATTTGGATGGGATGATACAAACCATCCTTTAAACAATACCAAGGTGAAAAGAGCAAGCTTGAAGAGATTACTACCACCTAAGAAATTTGTAGAGCTGATGAGATATGCATACACTAATGAGATGCCAACTAGCCTTAATGATGATGACGATGATAGGGAAAATGAAGTGCATGAAGAAGGATTGAATGAAATGCTTATAGGTTTCTTTGGGGATGGAAACAATGATGACAATAATGATCATATGGCTGACAGTAACAATGATAGTAGGGGTAATTACCGCCAACATAATGTTGATGATAACAACCTGAAAGACTCCATCAAGCAAGCAGTGAAGACACTCATGTTCAAATTGGGTGCAAGTAGAACCTCACAACTAGAATGCACATTAATATTATTAGAAATCAAGTCACTATTTGGTTGGTCAGACAAAGGATTCACTACCCTACTGAAGTAAGTTGAAATCTATTTCTTACTTTGTATTATCAATTGGTGTACACAATTTGTAAACATTCATTGACTTCGTTTATATTTCTTTAAGGACATTTTAAATCCATATATTGTATATAAAAAATCCTAGTATAGATTGACATATAAAACATGTTCATCATAAGTCAAACATTCAATTGATTTAATCTCTCGAAATCTTACATGGCACTAAAAACTAAAATATTCCCTGAAGAGAATGTGTTGCAATAAACTTGCAGAGAGGCACGTCTGTTGTTGGTTGAGTTGGGGATTGAATATAAGTAAATTCATTCATGTAAAAATGATTGCATTTTATATAGAGATGACTATTAGAACAAGGTAGAATGCCCTGTATGCAAAGATAAGAGATATCGTACAGATGTACAAGGTCCTATAGTTCCAAAGAAGGTTTTATGTCACATGCCAATTATACCTAGACTTCAATGAATGTTTCATTGCAAGTCACTTGCACAATTGATGGACTAGTATGCAAAGAACAGGAGTAAAGATGGATTCATGTGAATTCTGGCCGAATCCAAAGCAATGAAACACATAGAGGAAAATGGCCAAGAAAATTCAAAGATGAACCCTGTAGTATCAGGTTTGGTCTTGCAATTGATGGAGTGTGCCCATTCTCTTTCTTGAGCTTAGATTATAGTGTTTGTCCAGTCGGATTGATAGTATACAATATTCCCCCATGGATGAGTGTTAGAAAGGAGCACCTTATGCTAACTCTTATTGTTCCAGGAAAACATCAAGTTAAAAACATGGATGTTTATCTTGTGCCTTTTATTGATGAGATGCAATTGCTATGGAAAGGCATAAGAATGTATGACATATCATTTCCTCCATCAAATAGGTCATGCATGTTGTATGGTGTTCTATGTTGGACTATTTGTGATTTCCTAGGACTTGGTGTTTGTTATGGTAAGATAAAATATTTACGTATTTATACTCATAATTTATTTTCATCCCAACTTTCATACTTAGTTTTATACTTTTTTTTTATGTTATTAACATTACTTGTTGAATTTCAGGGCTTCAAAAAAAGGGGATATTTGCATGTCCAAGATGTGCAAAACAATTTCAAGGGTGGTACTCTAAAGATTTACATAAATTTATTTACACAAACAACAGGGTTTTTCTACCACTAGATCATAAGTTTAGAAATCGCCAGAAGAATCAATTTGATGGAAAAGTTGAAAATAGAGGCCCTCCCATGATTATGGGTCCAGGTGATTGGCTTAAGAAGTATGAAGATGCTAAATTGAAAGCTTGGGAGGATTTTTTTGATCGGGGTGATTCAATTGAAGAACCAGAACAAGTTGTAGTTCATATGCTAGAAGGAATGAAAAGGAAATCCATATTTTATGAGCTCCCTTATTGGAAGGATCTATTAATATCTCACCTATTAGATCCTATGCACATCTTCAAAAATGTTCCAAATTCTATATTTTGACATATATCAGGCAAAGAGGACACCTTGTCTTCGAGGAGAGATATTGCTCTTTCACATACCAAATTTGATAGAAAACATTTGTGGCCAAGCAGGGAAAATGAAACATATACAGAAGCTCCATGGATTTTGAAAAAAAAAGAGCAAGACCAAAAAAAAAATGTCATCCGTTCAATAAGGACACTTACTAGCTATGGGTCATTATTGGCTAAAGCTTTTACAGTTGATGGGCGTATCATAGGATTTAAAACACATGATTTTCATAATTTAATGAAGGTAATTATATATATTATCATTTAACATTTACTAGTAACATTGATTAAGTACTAAATATATTTTGATATTTTGTTGTGTGAGAAAAAATTAATGATGACCTTTTCATAAAAAATGTGTTTGATAGCATATCATGTCATTGGCAATTAGGGGGATCCTGTCTTACAGTTGACTTAAGGAATGCCATAAGTCAATTGTTAGCATTTACAAGGCATGTGGTTCTATGAAATGTTCATGTGTGAGAGACAGAGATATTATATTGCATTTTAATTTATGACTAAAGGTTCATACTAATTTAATATTCTTATATTAGGTGGGTGACCTCCAAGGAGATCCACGAATCTGAAGTGCCAAAGTGGAAGGAAATTGCAAAAATTGTATGTGTATTTGAGAAGGAGCTCCCTACAAGTTTCATGGACCTACACGTCCATTTACTTATACATCTAGTCGATGACATTGAATGGGTGGGTGTCATATCAATGAGGTGGATGTTCTTCTTTGAGAGGTATATGAAAAATCTTAAAAGATATGTTCGACAGAAGGCACATCTAGAGGGTTGCATGGCTAGAGGGTATGTATTGACTGAAGCATTTTTTTTCCTGTGTGAATTCCTTGGTAAGGATTTTGAATATGGGCCACATGTATGGGATGAAGAACAAGCATCATATATTATTGATGGAGAAAAACCACAATCTAATGGTGTTGAAGTAGAAAGTAGTAAGTAAATTCACGATCAATGTGGTTGTTTTTCTTGCAATCATTAATTTACTCTGTAATTTATTTATCAAATTAATAGCATGAAATTTGGAGTTTGAAATAAAAATGTTGACATGTAATAGGTGTAGACGAAAGTTCTATACTCGACAAGTTCATTTTGTAACACATGGACTTTATGAACAAATGGATTGATCAGTATGATAAAAAGAGAGGTGTTAGAAGCAATGAGACAGTTTAAGAGATCAAACCCAAAGAATACTCCACTTCCCACTAATCTTCTTGGGGAATGGGAAAATATTGCACACTAGAAGGGTATGTATAGGATCATCATGAAAAAAATAAGCCCTTAAGTGGCAATAAAATTCAAAAAAATTAGAGTTAGGCAACTTGAAGTAAAAATTTGAATAAGTTATCTATATTATTTCAAAAATATGTAAGAATAGAATCTGTAGAAAATTGAATGTAGTTTCTAAACTACTAGGTTTATTTTAAAAAAATCTATTTTGTGAAAATTTGAAATTTCAATGCAGTAGCACTTAAATTTCGGGGAAAAAATAAGGTGTCTATTTGACCACCTAACCACAATAAAATGATAATATTTTTTATAAGATTTTAGATATAAGTAGAGGACTCATGTGATGTGATGTATATTTTTGTAATTTTTTTCCAAGTAAATAATGAATTATGAATTTTTTATTAGAAATTTTAAAAAATATAAAAACTCATTATGTCTAACCACCTTAACTTGGTCAAAACTTCATGAAATTCAATTTATTTATTTTTAATCCTATATAGTATGTGAAGCATAGAATGTGAGCATGTTTTGGATTCAAAAATATGACACCGTTTGAAAGCTATAGATGTTTTTCAATCAGCCTATCAATCAATACTTTAGTTGTAATTCAAATAGAAAATGAATAATAATAATTTATTAAATTCAAAGTAAAGCATAATTTATATTGGTGGAAAGTGGAGTATCTCCTTTAAAAACCCTTTCGTTTCATCAATTTTGGGTTAAAAAGTTTTGACCACATACCCATCATATCGCCACTTTTGGCCCATCATGATCCTACACATACCTAGAATGGGTTCTTGAACAAATTCAAAATCAAATAGAAGATGCACGTATAGATTCACACATAACAAAAGATGAAATCAACATGTCTAGAGGATGTGAAAGAAAGGTACAGTTGGAATTTTATAAAATGTTGTTTCCTTACAGTTTTGACACTATTAACTATTTTAATATTCGTCATTATATTTGTTTTCACTGAAATAAATGGTCTTTCACATGCAAGGAAATATCCAACAATGTGGGCATATGGTCGAAATTATCATGTAGAAACTGTAGATGTAAAGAGACGATCCTTTGATTGTGGCATCATGGTTGAATTCAAGCAATCCAGTCGATCAAGCTCAAAAGATAAGAATATAATTGAAGGGAATCTACAATATGTTGGGAAAATACAAGAAATTATTGAGTTGGATTACCGCTCTTTTAAATGTTGTATTTTTAAGTGTAGATGGTATGAAGCATTTGAGAGGACATGAAGACATGATACCCATAGTGGATTGTTTTCTATAGATTCCCCATGCTTCTTACCGGAGGATAAGGAGCCTTATGTTCTACCAATTCATTATGAGTAGGTATTTCGTTAACTCAAACAAGAAGCGGTAGTGATTACTAATCTATTAATTCATAGTTTATTGCAAATACATATATATATGTGTGTGTGTGTTTATTAATCAAAAATTTGTTATAACATATGTCTAATATATGTATTTCGTTCATGTGCAGGTATTTTTCTATGAAGATATTTTGGAACCAAAATGGATGTTTGTCATACATTATGATCCAAGATTAAGGAATGCATTTGATGAAACATTAGTGGATACTGAGAAAAACAATGACAACAAACAAAATGAGAGAGGGATTAGAGAACATTGAAGAAATTGACATCCATGATGATGTTGAAGATGGTTATGTTTAGGCACAAGAAGACAACAATCTACAGTTAGATGATGTTATGGAAGACAACAATATGGATGGTATAGAAAATGATGATCCAAATACATCCGCTAATAATATAGATGATGTACAGTCAAACTTCAATGATGATGAAGATGATGTAGGTCAAGATGAGGATGATGATAATATTAAATACTTGAAAGAAAAAATGAACATTGATAATGATACACTAGATGACATTGTAGCAAACAATAATGTTAATGACCAATTTGACTTCTAAATTTTCATAATTATTTGCAATCCACGTTTAAAAAAGGATGATTCTTATGGCCCAAATTTTGAAATGCTTAAATAATATTATTTGTGTCGATACAAATTACCTATTGCAATATCATTAAATTATTCAATCTTTGGTATGAATTGTTGGCAAAAAAAATTATGATTACTTTTCCATGCTTCTTCGATTCATTTTGTATCAACATATGTTTGTGAAGACACAAAAGTTAATAAAATATTAATGCACGTAACTCACAATTATTTAAATAAGAAACTTTGTTAACTTTATTATTTTTAAATAGTTTCCATTTTTATGTTGAACATAATTTTGAACATGTAATTGAAAACATCCACATTAAATGCTTTACTATATTAGCATATTAATTCACATAAGCACAATATTGAGGCTCAATAACTGATATTCATTGAAATATAAGAAGAAATAAGTATGGAAAACATAAAAAAAATACAGAATGATAATACAGTCATGAAAAATCTTTGATAATAAGATGTTCTATTTCATTCATAAGCTCAAAATAATCACACAGTAACAACAAATGTGCCCTAATAAATCTTATGAATTTAAATAACTTGAAGAAATCACTTTGGAGACAACACAGTAATATATAAGCATGAAATTTAACACAACAATTGAACACCAAAATAGATTATCAATTATGAGAAATCTTCTCCATTATGTTGCTTCAAATATATATACATTTATAGTAGAAGTCTTTGATATGATATGGATGGGTGGAATGTGAAATCTATCTTCTTACTAATGCCTACTTTAATAGAAATGAAAATGGAATATGATATGATGATCCTCTCAAAATTGGCCTTGGTTTCCTATTTATATAGGAAGCAACAAGCTTCAAGCCTTTTACAAAAAGAGTCGACCCTTCAAAACTACTTTTACTAACAACTAATTAATTTGCATAATTGAAGAAATAACATGGCTTGAGACACTTTAGATGTATGTTTCCTTTAATCAGTGTAGAAAGCCTGTGATTGTTGATTTGGAAAAGCTTTCCTCTCCATGATAGACATCGAGATGCCCTCGCCTTAGTGACCTACTAATCTAAAGCCAAATACTTCTCTTCCCATTGATACACCATAAAATATGATGGCCACTAATATTCCTAGATCTTTGGTATGTTTGCAAGATGTGTTTTTCATCGAATATCCCGTAGTGCATTTGTATCATTGACAAATTTCAGATATCTAGCATCAAGAGCAATCAATCCATCCATGATCAAATTGAGCCTGTGAAGACCGGTGTCACTATCCCCCTAAACGTGGGTTAAAAACTTATGAATAGCCTGACCAAATTCCTTCTTCCATTCATCCAAGTCTTTTACTTGACCATCATCTTTCACAATTTCCAATGTATACCATTGTTTTAAGGTATGGAATGAATCCATTCATGCCACAATCCTCTTATCCTCCCCTCGTATATATTGAAATTCATCAAAGATCATTTGTATTGTTTGCTTAGTCGGTTTTAATGATGTGGGAGAATCAGGACTCCTTTGTAGAACTCTGCATAACTTAGATAGAGTGTGGTGAATAGGTTTCCACCTTTTAAATAGGGGGTCCAATACAAGCATATGTGCTTTTATTTGATCAATTGCTCACTAAAGTGATTTATAACTATCATGCACACTATCCAATTTATCAATAACCAAATTTATTTTGTACTCAAGAATCTTTTCCATAACTTCATAAAATTTCCTTTGTACTTCATCCCGAGCCTCCTTCATTTCATCCACTTCCTTCTTAGGAGCCTTTGCTTGCTCAGTCAGAATTCTCTATACAATATTTAATGGAGCACTAAGAGGATTATATAACACTATCTCCTTGCTTTGTGAAGTTCCTGCTCCTTTTAATTGTTCTTTCAATTTGACATTCTCCATAAATAGGTTATTAACTTCATCATTTAAGAACATTTGTTCCCTTTCATACTCCTTTAATTTTTCCTCCAATCCCTTAACAGTTGCATGAGTGAACATGGATGAGTGCATGGTCATTGTGGCTACCTCCAAAGGGGTGGTGTCCTTTATTGTTCTTACCATTGCTGGCCCTTTCATTCCCTATATTACATCCAACAGTTTAGGCTTATGTGTGTTTTTCTACTTGATCCAAATGGCCAGGGTTTCAATTTTGGGGTTATACCTAGTTCCACTTACTCCTTCATCAGAGTTAAACTCTGCAACTAACATTGGATCTTCTTGAGCCCGTAATTGATCAAGAAAAAAAAAATCTTTAATTCCAACCCAAGAAAAATGAGAATATTGCTCTTCAAAATCATCTCTCTAGCCTTCTAAGGGCTAATGTCAATGTGGTCAACCCTCAATTCATTGAAGGTCCATGCCACCATTTGATTCTTTTTTGGTTCTTCAATTCCCACTTCATCTGACTCTATTTTCTCTTCAATTTCTTTTATCTTCATCTTTGTCTGGAAATCCCTAAACTCTAGAGTCTTGATGAACTCATCATCCTCTATAAACCTCCTGGAAACAATTTCTCTCTCATATTCATCTATCTCTACACTTATTTTTTCTGTATCATCCATCCTTTCCACATGCCTATGGGAACTAGTCTCATGGATGGGTTGATCAACCTCAATATCACCCTTTAATGATTGCAATACAGTGGCCACATCTTTAGTATCTCCCACCCCTTCACTCTCCTCATAAGGTACCAATGGCTCAATGCTTTGTGTCTTTTGTCTCTTGGGAGGCAATTGCTCCATGGGAGACTCTGATGTTGTGTCCAGGGTGTTCTTTGTAGTTATCTTACCACCATGTTCCTAAAGATACACTTCTTTTTTAGCATATAAATCCTCAAATTTATCAATTATCCAATTGATCCTCCTAATGAGGTCTTTTTCTTCAACAAAATAGCCAGGGAAATTTTTGTCATTTTGCTTCTTCCTTCCTTCAAGATTCATTATCGCCTCCCATTTCTTCCATCTAAGGGATGCCTCTAGAAAAGTAAGGAAGTTTCTTATCACATCTTCCTCATAATCTACTTGGTTTGCCACTGTCATTTTGGTAAGAAGATTATGCCTTATCTTATCAAAGGCTCTTGCTTTTCCAAAACCCAATGCATATCTTTTCTTCAAGTAATATTGCAACTCCTCCAGTGTATCTAAGCCTACTATCCAATCTCCACATTTGGTTAAGTTTGGTAGAAAATTTCCCTTCTTTTGTTTGTGCATTTCATCTTTTTCCATCCACATCATTTTCCACATAAATTCAAGAAATGCTAATCTAAGGGGCATGAAATTCGTAGTATGTGTGGAGTAGTAGGGCAGCCATAGATTCTTATTATTGTAAGTTTTGGGAAAAAGTACCAATCACCAAAATTATGTGTGACCTTGTTCCTATATTAGGGCCAAAGGTCTTAACAATTGTTGCATTTTGTTTGGCAATCTTGGCATTGAATAACCAAGAACTTGAAGGATTATGTGCACAAAGTCTTTATAGAATATAGCAAAGTTTGAATTCTTGCACTGACTATCCAAAATATAGCACCACTTCTAGATAGGTGTAGCATTCCTTTGCTCATACACTCTAGCCAAGTCTATTCATTTAGTCAAATGGTCTCGACTCTAGTATAGTATCAAATGGCATAGTAAGGAATAGTCTTTGAATGTAATCGGTTCTCTATCCTCTATGAGTTGTGAGAATTCACCATCTAACGCCCTCTCAAGGTATGAAGCAAAGTCATACTCAATATTAGTCTTAGGGTTTTGAATTCTCATGGCCATCATCATCAAACTTATTAGATTTTTATCTTGAGCATCCACCCCTAGTACTTGGCATAGAGCTAGATATGTTTTCACAATATAATATTGAATATCTATCACAGTGAATGGTTCAATATTGGAAGTAGAAATGGGAATCGTTTTGTTACTAATGCCTCTTTTCATATATAAGGGTAGCTCATCACTTCTATAAGTTCTTCTTAACCTCTTATAATCTTCCTCACTCTTCTATAGGTTTATTTTGGTCAAATCTTGCTTGTTTAAGCCAAAACACTCGATGATAGCAGCTCTGGTTACCTCTACCAATATTGAGCCATTTGGAAACCTTACTATCTTGGTTGCAGAGTGATAATGCTTGGCTAGTAATCTGATAAACTCCACATCAATAAACACATTCGGGACAATCAAATTTGCTAAATACAACATCCAAGGGTTTAACACTAGAATCTTCTCATTTCTCTTACTGTAAAAATACCAAAATAAGTCCCACCCAGATTTGGGAATGAGAGTATCCCTACAACCTTGTGCAGTGTCTACACAAAATTTCTTATTTCCCTCCTTGGTTGATCCTAGAAGTATATCTAATATAGACTGGTAGAGTGATCTCCTCTTTACCTTAGGTTCTTCCTTAATTTTGGCCTTACTTTCTTTTACTTCTGATTGTTTTCTTTTAGGAGGAATATTTCAATTTTTCCTACTATGACTTCAAATAATAGAGCTCTACCAAATACTACACCAATCAAGCTTCTTCAGAGGGTTATTCATGCACTTACCGAGTACTCGTCATTCACAGAGCTCCTTTTCTCAGTGTCCTCATCTCTGTCCACAACAATGCATTTCAACTAAGCACAGTCTTAGGCAAATTCACTTGCTTTTGAGGGTGTGGTATTTAGTCATATTAGTATTAATGCCAATTCTTTGCCAGATAGTTTCCCAACAAGCTCAAATTCTTGAAATTAATTTTGAAGCATGTGTGAGGGCATTTATTGCTATAAATTGTAATGATGCCATGATTACTGTACTACTGTCATCTCTTATTATACCCGTTGTGGTATGGTGGTGTTTTCCCCTTCCATTCTGATGTTTATCGCACTACTGCCTTGCTTAAGACCTCTTATTGTGGGGTTGCAGTGTATACCGCTCTACCATAGCCATATTATCCACCTTAGATGGTACTGTGGTGTCCACTTTTCTTCCATGCTTACCACTCTACCACCTTGCTCAAGACTTCTTGTTGAAGGGTTGCGGTGTACACCGCTATACTGCATATGTTGCTCATCCTCCTGATGGTATAGTGGTGTATGCTTTATCTTCTTATTGTTTATCACCTTACCACACTCCTTTGAATCACATTATGTGGGATGGCTTAAACGTAAGTCAATTGAAAAATATTATGGCCTATCTATAGGGAGAATTTAAATGATTAACCATACATGATGAATGACTAACTTAGAACTTAGGCTTGGTACAAAGAATGATTTTAATGGCTCAACTCATGAATTAAACGACCGATAATTAGATGCAGTAGGTCAAAATGAAATTATAAGGATGGAGATTTAAGATTGATTACTATGAAGCGAGGGTTTTTGAACTAAAACCTTAAACCCTACTCATGGACGCAGAAGGCAGAAAACCTCAAGAGGCAAAATTTTGCTAGGATTTTTTCAAAATTTCAGCAACACTACTAGATGGGACATGTTAGATTTTCTCCTTGACATGTCCAAGTCTCTTAGACATATCGTTCTTTAGGCTGGCAAGAAGACATTTGAATATGTCTCTTAGACATTCGGGAGTATCATCCACATTTCACAGCAACCCTTTTTGCTCGCGTCAAAGAGACTATGGTGAGACTCTCTTCAATATAGCATTGTATTGGTGACATGCCATGTGCTACTATGGGAACACTTCAGATAGGGAATTCACTTTAGTGTTATGACGAAGGGCCTTATTTTGTGGTTAATTTATATTAGTGTCAGCCATTATGAAATGGAGATGGGACATATGTTGAGTGTGGGAAGATGGGTGAAAAGGTAAGTATGTAAAATAACCAAGGTTAATTTTTGGCTCCAACATGACCTTTAATATTATGAAACATTAGTGGTACTTACTTAGTTATCAAATTTCATTAAAGGATAATTTTTATTAATTTTAATCATTATGTATGTAAATAATGTTATGAATATTTTGGTCAAATAATGTTCCTATTTTTAGTTAATGAAATTTGTTAGGTCTCAAAAGTATAGGTTTTTAAACCATAAGAGGGTGCAAATCCCTTAATACACATTTGTCCCACGAACAAGATAAACAAGATTGCTCTTCAGGCTCTATCAAACCTAGGTAGGTATACCTGGACAATAAGGTAGATTTGTAATTGGATATAGTTCCTAGATTGAGCAACCTACTCACTATGGAATGTGAAGGTGGAGTAGATGTAGAGCTTTGATATCTAATTCATATTGAAACCAGTTGAAAATTCAAGATTGTGAGTTGTATTTTATATGCAATATCCTAAGTATGACTAGTACCTACTCCTATTGGGTGAAAGGAGTGGATGAGTGAATGGTGATTAATGGAATGGATATAGATTTGTAAGATAGGTAATCCTATTGTTCAGTTTAACTTGAATTACTGGGCACTTGAGATGTTTGCACCTTGTGCAAACGTGCAAGTATGTTTCTCACAATGTTCTTCTTTAATAATCCCAATGATATCTCCTCAAGCTACTGTGAAAGTATGAAAGGATTTTTAATTCTCAAGTTAATAGAAACCAATCATATAAAATAACTTCTTTAAAAGGATTTTAACCTTGGGAAGAGACCAATTAAAGTAAACTATTAGAAAGGATTTTAATTCACATCAACTTAGAAACCAATCAACTCTTTCACACAGTAACATCAAATGTGCTATGATAAATCAAATAGATTTAAATAACTTGAATAGACCAATTTGGAGACAACAAAGTAATAAATGAGCATTAAAATCAACACAGTAATTGAACACTAAAAATGAATTACAATTTATGAATATTCTGCTCCATTGTAATACTTCAAAATATAAGCATTATAATAGGTCTTTGAAATATGGTATGGATGGGTGAATTATGCAATCTATTTTCTTACTAATGCCTACTCTAATGGAATGGAATGTGATGATGATGATATGATATCTCAAAATCAGGCCCTAGTTTCTCTATTTGTATGGGAAACAACAAGCTTCAGGCCTATTACAAAAAGTCACATTGTTTCATAACTAAAACATAATTAGAATAAACATAAAAATATTAAGAGTTTTCTAGTGGATGAACTGTAGTCTGTTAATCTCCAGCAAGCACCCATGGTCATCTAAGACCTATTCAAGGCTCGTGCACCATGATTGTGTATCCAAAACTATCAAAATCTAGCCCTTGACACTCTTCTCTTACTTGGCCTGTGAAATGAACAAGTTGACCTTTGACAAATGATCCACGTACCCACTTTTAGCATTAGTGTCTGCATTATGTATGATTTCTTTTATAGCATACTCTAATTCGAAGATTCTCCCAAGTTGCTGGTGCATCCTCTTAAGCACTTCCTCTTCATCATTAATCACATCAAGAATAACTGGTAGATAGTTGGAAATTTCATCCTTCCATGTATCCTAATCTTTCAATTTTGTTTCTCAAAGAAATTGGGTAAGGCCATTCTTAGTGGCTGACTAGAATCACTCAACTCCTTTGTCAGGATATTGTGGAAGTCCCTATTAGTTTTCATGAGTTCTTGGTATTCTTGTAGCATAGAAAAGTTATCTTCTTTCTTTTCAATGATCTGAGACTCTACCTCCTTCATCCTATCACTCAATCTAGTATTTTCTAGTATTGCTACATATGTTTTATCATGAATTTTCCTAACTTGTTCAACATGTTTGTACATGTCTTCGAATCTTGTGCAGACTATTTTTGATGCCATCTCAAAGGTAGTGGTTTTGAGTTTTCCCTTTAACTCTTCATGTTCCTTCTGCACTTTCTCATGCCTTCTTTTCCAATATGTTGTTTCTAACATTGTCTCAAGCACTTTCCTTTCATGTTCAACCAATGGAGAATAGAGCCCTAAAGAAGAAGAAGGTAGTCTATCCCTATAGCTGATCAAATCTTGTTTCAACCTTTCATTTTCTTCTATCAACCCCCTTATCCCTTACTAGTTGTTGAATCTGAGCCTTTATGAATTTTTCCACATTCACATTCAAATCATTAGTTTCCATGGGATCTGTTTCTCCTACTCTCTGTACCAAAAGATGCCCAAAAATATGATCATGATCAAATAGGGAAGGCTTTTTCCCTGGTGGATAGAGTGCCCATATCTGCAAGGTAGTATTGTCAGGATTAAATCTTGATCCAGTGCAGATCTCATCACCAACTTCATCTGTTAAGTGCAAGGTTTTAGTTTTTCTTTTCAGAAACCTATCAAATACAATGGCCGAGCTGATATCCCATCCTGGAAGGAGCATAACCCCAACCTATTTCAACAATTCCCTTCCTCTCTCAGCAGTCATATGTTTCACTTCTCTATCAATTTCATGTTGAAGTTCTTTTAAAGCATATGCTTCCTTCTCAAGGTCAATATCCTTCAACCTATCCCTTACCACCTTCCTTTATATTCATATATGAAAGCTTTAAATTTAGGATTTTGGACAAAGGCATCATCTACAATGATATCTTGACTGGCTCGATGCCTCACATCATCAAATAGCTCATCAAAAGATTCAAAGTTTACTACACTCCTTTCTAGTGGCATTTTATATGGAGGAATGATAGGAGTATTGATCTGTGTGACTTCATCCTCCTCTTCAACATCATCTTCTACCATGATTGGTGTATTAACTGAAAAGCTTACCTTTGGAGTAGGCCGAGGTAGCAAATGGTCTAATGGTGCTACATTTTATACTTGCCTCCAATAGCCAACATTTCTTCTTCTCTCAAATGCCACCAGAGGTACATCCTTTATTATCTCTTCTTCATGCAGAAGCAACTGTTCAACTCTCTCCATGGGGTCTTGAATTTCATAAAAAGCTTCTACATAAGATGGGTTAGTTTTCAATCTCCAGGCCTCAACCATAACAATCCTATTGTATGTACTTTCTCTCATGATCACCTGACTATCCTCACAATTCTTGACAACATCATCAACATCAAACTTTATGCTCATAGGCTCTAAGTTTCTAAGAAATTTTGGCATCACTTATAAAGTGCTCAAGGTCAAAATTCTTCCTCTTATTTCCAATTGCTAAGCCATAATAATTTAACTTGCTTCCAACCAAGTCATACCCTGATTCAACAATAATTGTGAAATCACCAAAGCACAAAGTAGAAGGCATGAATATTTGTATTCCAAAGCTTTTCAAATGCATAAAATCTGAATAAGAAAATTATCTTATAATCTCAAGATAAGCAACTCTATCTGACATAGTCTTAGGAAACAAATATGGTTTTTCCTCAAATCCATACATCCTAATGACAGTACAATCTGAAAAATTGTACCAATCTCCCCAATTGTGGTTTATCTTTCCATCATGGCCTTTGTCCTTTGGTCAAAGAAACCTTTATACTTCAGGGGATATATTATAATCACATTTACGACCAAGCAATTTATACAAGGGTTTGACAAAGTGCTCCTCAAAGTACAAGTAGTGGGATCTCCCACATCTACTATCCCAAAATGATGTACACATTTGCATTGGTCTTGAATTACCATCACTATCCAGATCTTTTACTCTTAATTATTCTCCCCAGATTCCCATCACATGTCCCTCGTACAGTATCATATGCATAAGAAGTGAATAGTAATTGAAATTGATAGCTTCACTATTATTCTTAATAACATTAAGAGCACTATTAATGACCTTCAACAAATACTTTGCATAATCACAGGGCCTAGCATCTTGAATCTGAATTTTTGTGGCCAGAACCATGGGAGCTATAGTCATGTTGGCAAGGGCCTCAATTCACAACACTTGGCCAGATGAATAGTATGTGTATTGATAATATTCTTCAAAAAATTCTATAGAAAATGGGGGCTTTTCATTGCTATCAAACCTCATAAGTTGATTTCCTAGACCCTTGGGTCTATGCAGAGGTAGCTTCCACCTCTTGTAACTCATATCCATAGATTGATACTCCTCCAACAAGTCTCTCATCCGCAATTTCATTTCCAAAGAAGTGTCCAATTGGAAAACCATGCAAATATAATCCCTCATTATGATCATAGACTGTGACCCATCATGCAAATGAATTTCCCTTGTTTTGGGATTATATTTCTTTGCCAATGCTCTAATTAACTCTACGTTCACAAAAATATTTGGCATTACTAGCTTCCCTAAGTTCAAATTCCATGGGTTCGAGATTGGGCTATATCTGTATTTCTTCCTATAATGATATATGAACAAATTGTAGCCTCTAGGTAGATTCCATACATCTCCCAAATTCTTATGCTTGTCTTGTAGGGTCTCACATGATGGGCTTAACTGAGCAATTCTTTGTGATTTAGGCCTAGACTTGGGACACTGATCTATGAAGTCTTGACTAAGAGGTCTAGTTTCAATTTTTTGCCTTTTTTCTCTTATCTTTTATGGGGTTTTATCCATTCTAACCCTAACAATGTTGTACTTCAAGCTATATTCAAAAATTTATGTTCAGCTGAGCCAAGGTGTACTTACTTGAGTGAATGCCATAATTTTTGAGCTACTTACTTTTGTCCATCTCTATCCTCTGGATGCTTACCATAGCGTGCAGTGAGTTTTTGTTTCCCAGAGGATACTTTTATTGAATTTTAGCATGCTTAAACCAACTCTAGTTCATAAATGGCACTCACACCTTCCTATAAAACTTGTGTATTAATGATAGTTGTCTCTTCGATGAATTAATATTTCAAATCAATCCGATGACAAGTATTTCATATTTTGTCGATGAGACTCTGATCGCAACGTCTGTATCTCTCTTCGATATCTTTATACATCTTTTGAGAAATGTATAAGAGACATTCATGCTTTTCTCATCAATATCATAATGTCTCTTGAATATTTACTTCTTAGTTTGCTCCCTGATGATTTTCTTTTTTGTCAATGAGACTGGTGGA
Source organism: Sequoia sempervirens (assembly GCA_007258455.2). Classification (NCBI taxonomy): domain Eukaryota; kingdom Viridiplantae; phylum Streptophyta; class Pinopsida; order Cupressales; family Cupressaceae; genus Sequoia; species Sequoia sempervirens. The sequence goes on from VDFB02271358.1 coordinate 671,233,876, forward strand.
TTTCTCTTACCGACAAGCTTATGTCTCCTTGACATGTCTTTATTTTTTTCCTTGGCAGTAATAATTGTTGATGATGTCTATATGAATTTGTTATGCTGGGGAGATCTAAGGTCATCTCTCTCTGATGTCCCTTAGTCTCATCAATATTTTGTGCCAGAATGTCAGGGAGACTTTTGATAATGTCTTCTTGATATCTTTGTTTCTCCTCAACACATCATTTTTAGGATGTTGATGAGACCTCATCTAATGTCTATTTGATATTTCTATGTCTTGTCGATACTTTTCTCCTTGAGTGTCAAAGAGACTTCTTTGATTCTCTCCTCAACATGTCAATGTCTCTTCAATATTGTTGTTTCATTAGTGCTTGTTCCTCCAATGATTTACTGTCTATTTTATGATAACCTATCAGTGTCCAAGTTATGTTTTTCTGTTTCTTGAATGTTGACACTCATATGATTTGTCAGTGAGACATATTAGATTCTCTCCTCGACATTCCCAAGTCTCTTATAAATATGCTCTTTAGGATGGTGGAAAGACATTTGAATATGTCTCTTAGACATTCAGGAGTCTCATCTACATTTCTTATTAGCCCTTTTTACCTGTGTCGAAGAGACTATGGTGAGACTCTCTCCGATAAGGCATTGTCTTGGTGACATGCCATGAGTTGCTAGGAGAACATTTCAGGTAGAGACTTCACTTTATTGTAATGATCAAGGGCCTTACTTCAGTACTTTATACTAATGTCAATTATTATGAAATGGAAATGGAGCATATGGTGGATATGGGAGGATAAGTGAAAATGGAGGTGTGTGGGACAACCAATGTGGATTTTTTTAGCTCCAACAACATCAACACTTACTCTTCTAGGATATGGGAATTGCTATGGAAATTTTATCTCCTAAGGCTCTCACATTATGGAAATTTTATCTCCTAAGGATCCAGTGATGCCGTCCTACATACCCAGCTTCGCATGCTAGGCCATCATTAAAAATTGAGCTCAAACTTCCCTTCATTAATGCTCATCTTATAAAAAGGCCTTTATTTTATTTTATTTTATTCATTTGTAATTTGTAAAAAATAATTTCAAATAATCTCATATATATTATTTTCAAATAAAATTATAATGTAAAATAAATAATGTACATTATAATTCCCAATTATGGGAAAAATAATTCTCATAATTAAACAGTTTAAAAATAAAATTAAAAACTCAACTCATATACTGAGAATGGGAATTATAATGTAAATTATTTTTGCATATACATATTTTTTTTGTTTAGTATTTAATTTTATTTTTTATTGAAACAATGTAAATAATACAAAAAGGAGGCAACAAAGGTTTCCAAAAGAGAAAAAGATTACAACCAGGCTAACAGCCAGCAATATAGCCACTTACAACCACTAAAAACAACAAGATAACTAGTATTTGATTTTTTTTGGGTACGTAAGCAGGAGATTGTATTAATCAAAATTCAAAAAATTATAGATCGTCTGCCATTGCAGGAATATTCATGAAACCCTAGCATTAGATTTCCCAACTAGCCAAAAACTTGAGCGGACAAGGTAGAATTAAGCTTCAGAATTTTCAAGCTACCCAAACCACCCATTTTGAGCCTCACCAAAGGCCAAGACAACCACTAAAACATCACCAAAAAACTAACCGAACCACCACCAAGAGCCACTGATGATCGCAGAAGCCAAAAAAATAGCACCATCCCACCACAAGCCCGAGGTCACAGGAAGCCATTAAGATGGGCGAAGTCATTGAATTCCTCCACCCACTCCAAATCCTCAATCTTCACCAGCTCAAGATCTTTTTTTAGATACTCCACCCCAATTGCAACCACCATCTGATGCCTAACCAGTGCCAATCCTTTCGGCTCCAATAGAAGTAGAAAAAATTGGACCACCACACCAGGAGTTTTGAGCATTTCCAAGTCTTTCAGATGCGGCACCCCAGAGCTGAGAATAGAGGCCAAAATAACCCCATCCATGCTGCCCAGGAGATTAGGATTGAATAGCTTGCTCATCATTGCCCAAACTAGGTTTTTGGGGGTGCTTTGATCAAGCAAAGACAACAAAAAATCTGAGACTATGTGGGAATTAACTCAAACCATTTCACTGTAGGCCACATGCTCTCAGCCCAAAACCATTTTCACCACAACCACCATAAAGGGATCAAACTTCAGAAGAATCTATTTGAGCCTTTGGTTCATGAGTTTTTTGAAACCCCCCTAACTCACACCACAATCCAGGAAAATCAGAGTGTCGTGCCCAAAGGCGGATAGTGCCTTGACTGATTTAAACACTACATACTTTGCGTCCTTTTCCATTATTCTTTCTCACCCAAGCAAAGCCTCTGGAACAAAAAATATAGCAAATTTAGAATGTGGAGATCACCACCTTTATTGGATTAAAATGAATGCCACCCTTTCATGGCATTCATTTTAATGCGTACTTGCCACCCTTTGAGCTACCAAAAAGTCATGTCGAGACCACCAGCCAAGAATGTCGTAACCCCTAATATAAATGAGGCTGATGTTTGATCGTGTTTTTGTTTAGTATTTAATTAATTAAAGGATTTGTATTTTTTTAATTTTCTTTTCCATTTTAAACTTTAGAATTAGTAAGTATAATTTTTATTTATATTAGGTATTTAAACAGTTTTAATTTTTTTTTAAAAATCAACTAATATTATCTAAAAAAAATAATAATTACTAAATGTTCAGTTTACCTATTCAAATTTTTAAAATGGAAAATAAAATAAAAAGAAGACAAATCCTTATAATTAAATACCAAAAAAAAAAATAGTACAATCCTTATAATTAAATACTTAAAAAAAGCAATATGCATATGCATAGAGTATTTTGTTAACCAAGTGGTTTGTAAATTTATACCAAGCAAGGAGTAAAATGATAGAATAGTCAATTTAGTAGAATAAAAAGTAATTTTGTCTAGTGCTTGGTAATTTAGGGCTCGCAAAACAAATAATATTTACATGCCTATAAAAAATAAAATAAGAAATACTTTAACCACATGTTGTAGCAAATATTATGAAACATGTACAAAAATAAATTATATGCAATCTGTATAAGATATTATGCAACATGGGGCAAAATTTTGTAGGTAAAGTATTATTATAATGTGATAAAATCAAGAAAAGGGTATGAATGGACCAAACAGTTTCAAGGGTCGGCAGTCTGATATCAACCAATGATTGGCAGTTTCATGTTTGTCTTCTTCAAATTGGATATGCCTTTGGCATAAAATATATAGTGCTATCCCGATAAATAACACAAACTTTTTCAAAAAATTGGAGAAAAATACATTAAACCCTTAATTAACCCTCAATCCTCAACCCTAGTTAAACCCTAATCCCTCATAACCCCTATACCCTCTACCCTATACATTGGACCCTCAACCCTAATCCCTCAACCATATATGTACCATCAACCCCTATACCCTCTACTAGCCTATACAATATTTGACCCTCAACCCTAATCCATCAACCATATACCCTCAACCCTCTACCCTCAACCTCAAACCCTAATCCTTGAACCATATTATACCCTCTACCCTCAACCCTAATCCCTCAACCCTAAATAAACCCTTAAACCCAATTAATAAACTCTCTACCCTAATCCCTCAACCCTTAATACCTCAACCCTTAATTAACCCTCAACCCTAGTTAAACCTTAATCTTGCCTCAACCCCTATACCCTCTACCCTATACATTAGACCCTCAACCCTAGTTAATCCCTCAACCCTCAACCCTCAACCCTTAAACCCTCAAGTACCATCAACCCTTAAGTACCCTTAAACTCTATACCCTCTACCCTATACATTTGACCCTCAACCCTAATCCTTGAACCATATACATCCCCCAATCCTCTACTCTCAACCTCAAACCCTCAACCCTCTACCCTATACATTAAATCACCCTTAACCCTTAATTCTCTACCCTTTGATATACCCTATACCTTAAACCCTCAAGCCTCAACCCTTAAACCCTCTACCCTATACCCTTTGATCTACCCTATACATTAAACCCTCAACCCTTAAACCCTAAACCCTAGTAAACCCCTATACCCTCTGCCCTCTACATTGGAACCTCAACCCTAATCAACCTTAATCAACCATATACCCTCAAACATCCTAGCTATACCCTAAACCCTCTACCCTCAAACCCTAAACTAGCCTTAAACCTTCTACCCTCTACCCTCAACCCTAATCCCTCAATTGACCTATACCATCAACCCAATACCCTAAATCATAAATCGTTAAACCCTCTATGTCCCTCTACCCTCAACTAGCTAATATGTACCCTCTTATACCCTTGACCCTAATCCCTCAACCCTTAAACCCTTAAAACCAATTAAATTACTCTCTACCCTAATCCCTCAACCCTCAACCTTTAAACCCTCTACCCTCTACCCTCTACCATCAACCCTCAAATACCCTTAATTAACCCTAATCCCTCAACCCCTATACCCTCTACCCTCAACCCTCGTTAAACCCTAAACCCTTACACACACCCTCTACTAGCTCTACCCTCTACCCTAGTATATATTAAACCGCCCTCAACCCTCAATTCTCAACCCTCAACCCTTAATCCATCCCTCCCTCTCTACCCTAATCCCTCAACCCTATACCCTAAACCCTAATCCCTTAACCCAATACCCTAAGACCCTAATCCGTTAAACCCTCTACGTTCCTCTACCCTCAACGTCCCAATACCCTCTACCTTAGTCAACCCTAGTAATCCCTCAACCCTTGAACCCTTAAACCCAAGTAAACTCTCTACCCTAATCCCTCAACCCTCAACCCTTAATCCCTCAACCCTTAAACCCTCAAGTACCCTCTACCCTCAACCCTTAAGTACCCTTAAATCCTAATCCCTCATTAATCCCTATACCCTCTACCCTATACATTGGACCCTCAACCCTGATCCTTGAACCATATACATCCCTCAACCCTCTACCCTATACATTAAACCACCCTTAATCTACACAAAGTACTACAGTAAAGGTGAAATTTTCTTTGTTTATGATTATTTGGAGGAATAAATAGGTATATACAAAGGGAATGCTAGTGACAGTATGGATCTTGTCACACAAATTGTTGCATTTCATGTTAAATACAATGAAAAATCAAAGGCAGCAAATCTTTTGATGCAAGTGAAATGTAGGCAAGCAATTGAAGGCTAGTGAATATTGGGGAAGGATTTTTTTTTCTAACACCCTTAATCCCTACTAGATTAGAACACTTGGGCGCTAAATTAGGTGCTACATTAGGCACTAAATTAGGCGCCAAAAAAGGCTCTAAAGAAAATGCTAAAATAGGCATTACTTTAGGTGCTAATATGGGTACTAATGTAGATGCTAATCTGGTTGTTAGTTTAGGTGCTGATTTGCGCATTACCGTAGGCGTCATTTTTGGCACTAATCTTGGCGTTAATCTATGCATTAATAAGGGAGTTACATTGAGCATTAATATCGAGGCTAATCTTGGCACTAATTGTGGTGCTAATGTCAGTGCCAATTTGTGCCTGAATTAGTGTCGGCTTGTTCTGGTTGGCACAAAAAAGTCAAAAATAACGCCATCCCAAAAAATGGAGAAAAATACATTAAAACAGTGGGTGGAAGCAAAAAATAGAGCTAAAAGGGAGCTAATCATAGGGATTTTTTGTAGTGCTCTCTCTGTACATCTCTAACCCTCCCTCTCTCTCTCCCTCCCCCCTCTTTCTATCTCTCATCTCCCTCTCTCTACCTACCTCTCTCTCTGCTCCCTCTTTCTATCTCTCCGTACCCTCTCTCAACCTATCTCTCCCTCTCTACTATCTATCTCAACTATCCCTCTTTACCTCTCCCTCCCTCCCTACCTTTCCTTCCCTCCCTACCTTTCCCTCCCGCTCTCCTTCCCTCTCTACTTCTCTCTATCTCCCCTCTCCATCTCTCTACTTACCTCTCCCTCTATAACTCCATACCACTCTCTACCTACCTCTCTATCTCACCTATACCTCTTTACCTCTCCCTCCCTTCTCTCTCTCTGATGTGCACCAAGATGTGATACAAAAAAGGGGAGGAAGGTGGGGAGCGAGAGGTAAAGATGGAGAGAGAGATAGAAAGAAGGAGAGAGAGAGAGGGAAAGATGAGAGAGGGAGATAGTGAGAGAGAAAGAGGGGGAGGGAGAGAGAGAGGTGATATAGAGAGAGAGAGATTGTAGAGAGAGAAGGAGAGAGAGAATGAGGGGAGAGGGAGGGAGAAGTGAGAGAGAGAGGAGGAAGGTGGAGAGATCGAGAGGGGGAAGGAGGGAGGGAGAGAGTCAATAGGGAGAAGTGGAGAGAGAGAGATGCGATAGAGAGGGAGAGGGAGAGGGAGAGGGAGAGGGAGAGGAGGGAGGGAGAGGGAAGGAGAGAGAGGTAGGAAGGGAGAAATGAAAGAGAGAGGTAATAGAGAGATGTGATTGATAGAAGTAGAGAGGGAAGGAGGGAGGGAGGGAGAGAGAAAGAGGTATAAAGGGATAGGTTAGATATAGAGAAGTAGAGAGGGAAGGTGGGTGGGAGGAAGGAAGAATGAGACAAAGATAGAAAGAGATAGAGAGGGAGGGGTGGAGGTAGGGAGAGAAGGAAGATAAGAGATGTAGAGGGGGTAGGAGAGAGAGAGGGGGGGGGAGAGGGAGAGGCTTAAAGAGAGATGAGATAGAGAGAGTAGAGTGGGAAGGAGAGAGAGAGAGAGAGAGGAAGGAAGAAGTGAGAGAGAGGTGATAGAGAGTGGAGAGGGAAGGAGGAAGGTGAATATATTGAGAGGGAAGGAATGAGGGAGAGAGAAAGAGGTATAGAGGGATATGTTAGATATAAATAAGTAGAGAGGGAAGGTGGGTGGGAGGATGACAAAGTGAGATAGAGAAAGAGGGGCATATAGAGAAAACTAGAGAGGGAAGGTGGGTGGGAGGATGACAAAGTGAGATAGAGAAAGAGGGGCAGATAGAGAAAACTAGAGAGGGAAGGAGGGAAGGAGGGAAAGAGAGGTGAGATAAAGAGAAGTAGAGAGAGAGATCGTGAGAGAGAGAGATAGAGTAGAGAGGGAAGGAGGGAGAGAGATGGAGAGCGAGAGAAGTATGAATAGGTAGAGAGGTAGTTCTTGAGATCAAGGGAGAGAGAGTCAGATAAAGGGATGAAGATAGTGAGAGAGAGAGGTCTAGAGTATAAGAGATAAATAATGAGTGAGATAGATAGATAGAGAAAGATGATACAACTTGTTGATTACTAAAATTTGACCTCTTGGTTACTGAAATTTGACATGCTGATTACTGAAATTTGACTAAGTCTAAAAAATTATAAGATCTTCCAAAAACTATAATTTGCATTATAACTCCAAGAGATCTGAAACTACTCTCAAACATCTTGAAACTATATACATAAAATATAAATTAAAGTATAAGAAAGTAAATGTCCATATGTAAATGTCAACTTATACTTTATTTCATGTATATAGTTTTCTTAGCAAAGAAATAGAAAGAAAAGATAGAAAAAAGAAAGAGTTCAAAAAATGCATTCTAAAATGTCATGCTTCACATTTGATGCTCACCAAATGATGCACTTCATTTGGCGCTTTCCAAATGAGTTGCATTTTGAAATACCAAGCCTTATGCTTGATCATTCGAGCCATTTAGTGAGTGCCAAATTTGGCACTTGTCAAATGGTCATTTTGGGTAAAATATAAAAGTGACATCTTTGTTGTGTCACAACTTGGTGCACTTACCCCCTACGCTTGTTTCAAAAAGTAGTGGTTAGATTGTCTAGTTGAGTGGTGTTAACTCCTAGTCACTCCATTGTCTGTGTGGTTTTTTGTGGGTGTTTTAAGAGTTCTTAAGTACGTCTTAGTGTAGGTTGGAGGTTGATGATTCCCTCATCCTACCCTTGTGTCATGTTGTGAGAGAACGTGGTTGTGGATCAATACCTGGTTGTTGTTAAGGTGTTGTCTACCCTCTCATAAGTTCATCATGGTGGTTTCATCCCGTGATTGTTAAGTCTTCTATTGGTTTCACTTTGCTTGTGCAATGGTGAGGTTTTTCATGATTTCGTTGCCCTTGTGTCATTGTGTATCACATGACACTTGTGTGAATGTTATTGTGCAAGTGCAATGTTGTTGTCACATCTTCATCATTATTTTTGTTTACAAAAAAAATATTTCATTAAGTTTTATCCTCGGTGTGTTGGCTTGGGGCATTACTGATATGCATTTTGGCACAATTCTTGCTCTCACGGGTCATTGGGATTTCTTCTTTGCATAATTGTCAAATGAAAATATAATATATGCTTCAAAATGAAAAAAAATCAATATTTTGCCACAAATATTAGTTAGTGTGGACCACAAGTTCCCATCATGCATGTCAAAGCCTATTGATTCCTATACTTGTCTTTTGAAACAACCTATGCCACACAGGGCATTAAGTAGGGAAAGTCTACATGGGTATGAAGAGTTGTAAGATATTTTTTTTATATTTGAAGATTAACACATCATCTATTATAACATTAAGCCTAATTTGAAAAAGAAAAAATTGAATAAATTTAAAACTTAAATAACTAAAATCAAACAAAACGATACATGATAAAACAAACATTTCTTTGTAATTCTTCTCAAAAAATTTCAACACACTAAATAACAATATGCATAAATAATTTAAACGGCGTTTGCAAACAACTTAAAAATTTTGTGTTCTAAGTATGCTAATCTACATATGTCCAAGTGTTATCTTACAAAATAGCAAAAGTTGACTGTTTTTCCATATAAGAGGTTGACATTTTGATGTTACAGAATATTTAGGTACAAATATATCACATTAGTGGTATTTGGTTAGGGTGGAAATATAAGAGATATCTTGTTCCAAATCTTGGACCAACTATAGACATGTTTTGTTGTAATCTTTTATATTATAATATATAAATAGTCGACTTAATACCTTTTACTAAAAAAAACAATATGCATAAATAATTTAAAACATGAACATAAAGATGCATCAAAAAAATCATTGATCCAATCCTCTATAATTGGATATGGTCATGCCAAAGTAGAAAAACTCATCGTAGGCCAAATGGCCTAACAAAGGAACCTCAATCATCATCAAAGGTTCCAATATTTATTGAATAGTTAGTGGGCCCTATCACATATAGGAGTAATGGGATATTTGTATCACATCATGGGCTATTGGGTGTGTATGAACATGGCAAGATGGATGAATATCATTACTTATTTGTGAAATTTCAATTTCCTTTTTTGCTTGGTTGTCAAAAGGCCCCATGACCAAAAACTATTAAAGAAAAGGACATTTGGCCCCACCATTGAAAGGAATGGGCTTGCTATTACAATGCCAAAGATTTGCTTTATAAACCTCTCACTATTAGACTTAGAATCCCCGCCCAATAGACCAATAGAATTCATTAAACCAATAATCATATCTTGATTTGTTCCTTAAACCTGTCACGTCCTTTGAAGAATATCAATGGCTTAAAGTCATACATGGTAATATCAACATCCTTAACCGCTACGGTGAATTGAAAGGAGAAGATGACTTAAAAAATCCCCAATAAGAAAGAATTGAAACAGACCATGAAAAGTGACTTAATATTATGTGCCACCACGTAATCTAAACATATATTTCAAAAGATGTTGACGTATCACCCTTTGTACTAAAAGGAGTGAAAAGTGACCAACCAAGCTTAACTTTCCATAAAGCACATTCATTCTCACATTACCCATTTGGTAATTGATAGTCTACAAAAGAAAAAGATGCAAGTTAAAGAAGTGGCCACCAATAGTAGTACATAGAATATTGCAAAGAGGCAAAGAAGGGTTTTTTCTTGAGTTAGAACTAGGAAAAAGCAAAATATACCAAATATACAAAAGTTGTCATATAGTGAAAATATTCTTAAAAGGTCAAAATCAAATAATTTTGTTTTACTTTTTATCTTTAAGAAACTCTTTAAGTTTCAAGAATCCGTGGATAATATTCTTTAAAGTTTTTTGAGTGCTAACTTGATTACATTATCTTAGGTTCATCCATTGTATTAACAAATCATTTTTAGGATATATAATAGCCGTGCATATTATAACTTTTATGGAAAGATGTGCAAAATCATTATGAACCGAACAATCTTTAGTGACAATAAAAAAGATTAAAAAAAAATGACTTCAATAAATTCATGTGGTAAATTGAAAGATTTATCTACAAAATATTTTTAAAAAGTACAATAATATTTGCAAGAAATTGAATGTAATTTATGGACTAATATTTTTTTGAATAATTTTAAATTAATTTGGTGAAAAATAGATATTTTAAATCAAACATTACTAACATTTAAAAAAGAGAGTATATATCATTCCAACTAGTCTAATATGATTTTTTTTTTTTTTTAATCAAACCTTATAAGTGATGCATTATGATGTGATTCTTTTTATAAATAAATATATTTATTATTTTTTAATGTGATTTCAAAAATGTTTTTCTCCCAACTAACCTATCTTGGTCAAACTAATATGAAATTCATTGTACTAATAAACCTATAACCAACAAAAGCTAGGGTGTAAGACAACATTTGGATTTGAAAAATGATACGTGGTTTGAAAGTTGCAAATATTTTTTAATATATATCAATCAAGAATTCAAACATAATGTATGCACAAAATAAATAATAATTAAGTATTAAATTTGTTATGGGGAATAAATTGGAAGAAATTAAATGTGCAAAATACACTTCTTACACTTATATGTGTAAGAAGGTATATGTGAAAAATTAAATAAATGATTATATAGTTACAAGGAAATAAACACAAAAGAAATATACTATAACACAATGATTTATGTGAGGAAAAAATGTTGGTAAGGAAAGAGGCAAATCAAAGATTTTGACCTTAGTTATGTGAAATATTGTATTTATATTCTAGTGTTAAGGATAAGAAGAGGATCAAAGTGTGTGTGATGGATTATAAGATTGTGGTAGGAAAGAATATTAAAAATTAGTAAAATGCACACATAGTATACACTATAACATAATATTTTGGAGCTAAACCTGTAGTACCCCTCCATTTATGCTTATGTTTTCTGTTGCATGTATTCATACTATTAGACTTTGGTGCCTTGTTTGGATATTTTGGATCGCCGATTTTGAGCAACAGTGGATTTATTTTGTGACATGATGATACATTGTATGGTGATTACTGATTTCAGACATGCTTTGATATAGCGTAGATGTTTACTTTTAGATGATTATTGCTATGTATATGTTTATGATGGACTAACTTCTTTTTAATTCGTCAGTCTGATGTGATGTGTATTGGTGTGGAGAATGGAATCGCATCACTCGCTTCCGAGTGCCCTGTGATGTCTGTGATTTTCTCCGCACGGTGTGCCTGTACAATGGATTATATGTATATGCATGTTATTGCTTGGTTGCAGGATTGCAAGTACATGACACCAACTCCACCTAGTTACTCAGGTTTGAGCGTGTCAAGACTCAACGAATATGTTGATTGGGAGGTAGTAGCCTGGTTCATCTTAGTCTGGTCTTTAACCCGGTCATAGTACATCGTCAGTTTTAGTTCAGAGTCATAGATTGTCTTGTCTCTTCCTGTTTGGATAAATTGCTTGAAAGGTAAATTTGGTCAATTTTAATGTTAGTTTATTATGCTTTAATTTATTATCAATCTGTAATGCCCCGTCATAATAACCTAAGGAATGTTGCAATTGTGTATAAAGGTGAAATAATTTTTTTTTTAAAAGTATAATTATTAAATAACATGTAAAACTAATTTCAACATTTAAAAATTAATTTAAATAATAATAAATTAAAGCATAATAAACTAACATTAAAATTGACCAAATTTACCTTTCAAGCAATTTATCCAAACAGGAAGA
>VDFB02271358.1:671245891-671273437 GCA_007258455.2 Sequoia sempervirens
GAACCCTACACACCTAAGAATACATATTTTGGTCCATTCCACCGAGATACATCAACTACAGAAGGTGGAATGGACCTTTTTCACATTTTAGGTGCCCTCAAAAACCTTATACAAAAGATACACAGGCAGTTTTAGTAAAACGTTTGTAAAATGTGCAAAACTCAATATTTTTTGCTCAAAATAGAAGCATTGGAAAGATAATTCATTTATCTATTCACCCATATAAGAAATTTTCAAAAGGAATTCCGTACAATTCTGTACCAGGCCTGAAAATAGTGAAAAATATGCAAAATCTGGAAAACACAATTGTTCTTTTATTGAAATTTCTCTCCAGATGCCTCCAACCTTCATTACAAACGTGCATAAATGTTTTTAAAGACATATTGAACCTTCCCAACTGAGAATAACTGAATTTTGAACTTCATTTTCACTAAATAACCTTTAAACTCTCTAATTTGCACTTTTCAGCATTTTTGCCTTGACAACTTTTACACATTTTGTATTTCTTGCCTTTCCTCATGCCTCATAGACTCTCTTCTGCCCTGCATTAGTATTCTTGCATGCTTACTTTGTCCCTAATCTGATTCCACCAATGGGAACAAGGTGAAAGAAACCCCATCCTTCTTAATCTTGTAACTATTATTCCTTCCATCATACAAAGCAAATCTTTCATACATCCATGGCATTCCAAACAATAGATGGCAAACTTTCATTGGCACAATGTCACACAAAAATTTATCTCTATATGCACCTATATGAAATTCAACCCAAGTTTGTTCTTTGACCAACAAAGCATTCTCACCATTCACCCAAGAAACAAAATAAGGTGACTCATGAGGTATCCTTTCTAATTGCAACTTGTCAACCATTTCTTGAGATACCAAATTATCTAAACTACCTGAATCAACCATCACAGTACATACCTTCCCTTGAAACTTGCAAGTGGTCTTGAAAATTCTATTCCTTTGAGTTGCTTCACTGATCTCCTTTTCCATGTTGTCTTTTGGTTGCAACTTGTCTTTTCACCTTCCAACTCTTCCTTGTGCAATCATCAAATTTCCAATCAAAAGACCTACTCCCTGTAGCTCTGATACCAACTGATGCAGACAAGGGTTAGAATCTCCTTACCAACACAAAATAAGCACAACTAAATCACCTTCAAATCCTTATCACTCAATCTCATCAATTTTTCATTCTTCAAGCCTTCATGGCTAGTAGCCCTCCAAACTAGGTTTTTGAACCTCAACTCACAAACGGCTGATCAAACCCACAAACTATTATACTTTCCAGAAACCCATGTGGACATTCCATCACATATCCAAAAATAAGATATTGTTGTTTTGTAACAACCTGCTGATCCAACCTTTTTCTACACTGTTTCTAGGCCTAATTAGGCCGCTTTTCCAAAGGAAGTGCCTTCAAAACCTACCAAAAACCCAAAAAATCATTTGGGCAGTAGTTCCCATATATCAAAACCCCCAAATCCACAACTTTCATATTGAGAATCACCTTGCAACAAGACACCCACAAAAACCCTCATTTTTCAACACGTTTCTTAGGGGTTTATTGAAAAGGTATACTACAGGCTTCTAAAAATCTTACCAACTATTCAAACACCTTCCAATACACTTAAAAATTCTCCAGAAACTCACCCACATCCTCTACCAATGCTGCACCATCATATTCCTTCTTTGAGCCATCATCTTGCAATGAAAATTCACACTTTTCCACCTAGGGCATCACACCTTGACACTCAAATGAACACACCTGCATAAATTAGAACCCTACAAACCTAAGAATACATATTTTGGTCCATTCCACTGAGATACATCAACTACAGAAGGTGGAATGGACCTTTTTCACATTTTAGGTGCCCTCAAAAACCTTATACAAAAGATACACAGGCAGTTTTAGTAAAACATTTGTAAAATGTGCAAAACTCAATATTTTTCGCTCAAACCAGAAGCATTGGAAAGATAATTCATTTATATATTCACCCATATAAGAAATTTTCAAAAGGAAGGCCGTAAAATTCCGTACCAGGCCTGAAAACAGTGAAAAATATGCAAAATCTGGAAAACACAATTGTTCTTTTATTGAAATTTCTCTCCAGATGCCTCCAACCTTCATTACAAATGTGGATAAATGTTTTTAAAGACATATTGAACCTTCCCAACTGAGAATAACTGACTTTTTAACTTCATTTTCACTAAATAACCTTTAAACTCTCTAATTTGCACTTTTCAGCATTTTTGCCTTGACAACTTTTACACATTTTGTATTTTTTATATTTTTTTGACTCAAATGACCCCAAACCAACTTGAATACATTTAAATAGTTTAAATCAACCTTATTAAACATAAAATGACACAAAACCACCTAAAACCTAACATTTGACTTTCTTTGTAAAATTCAAGCTTGGTGCTCCCACACCGGTCCTGCGCACCATCAAAAGTGAGAGTGGTTACCATAAGAAACGTCATTTTGAGTGGGATGCATCACATGAAAGCACCTAGGAATGAGGTCTAGATTAAACTGAACTCCTACTCAAGTTGAAGCAACCTAATCAACAAAATAATAACCTCGGCTAACGATCGGACTATGGAGAATAAAATGAGGAAATTAATTAAAGAAATAAAGATTTTGAAAAAATCAAGAAGATAAGATTTCGCTCCCTCGATTTGTGAGATTCAAAAATCAAGAAGATAAGATCTGAAACCGATGATTCATTTTGAAACCAACCACCTCGACATTTGATTTCTAGAAGATTAGTTAACCATTTCACGAAACTCAATTCAAAATAACAGATTTCAGGAGATAATAATCTCTTTCAGATTATTTATCAAATGGACCCGATTGATATTTATTTTAAATAATTTAATTTTATTTAAAATGAGAAGAATATTAATTGACAATTAAATAATTAAATTTAATTATTTAATTTAACAGATAAACTAATTAATTAAATAAATTAATCAATTTATTTAATTAAGAGACAAGTGACATATTAAATAAATAAATGAAATTCATTTATTTAATGATTAGGAAGAATTAATGAATAAAGATAATTAAACAAATTTAGAAATTTATTTAATTAGAGGAAGACCTAGACAATTAATGACGTATTTAATAAATAAATAAAATTTATTTATTTAATAATCATGAAGAATAAATGACATGAATTAATTAAATAATTATGAATTATTTAATCAATAGTCGAATGTAGACCAAGGACATAATTAAATGTCATAATTATGCTAGGACGAAAGTGGTAAAAATGAAGCTTACAGGCCTAGGTCATTTTTAGGTGTCTACACCTTTAATGCCTATTTCTATACCTATAACAAGTATGGACATAAAGCTAATTAGTGTAGAACAAGAGTCAGTGGAAGTCAATCTAATCAAAGAAACATTATTTGCTATAACTGCAAAAAACTAGGACATGTTTCAACAGTTTGCAAAAGCAAGAAAAGTAAGGAAACCAATCTGGTAGAAAAGAATGAATCAGTGAAGAAGGTTGACAAAGATGAGATTAAGAAAGAAATGAATAAGATTTGGAGAAAGAAGGAAGAACCAGAGACTATTGATGATTTTGTGCCCTCATCCAATATAGATGATTTATTCAGTAGTTAGACCTAGTAAGGTCATAGGGGGAGCATTATTGGAAAATTATAAGAACCCCCTAGATAAATGGCATGTTAGAGGCTGACACGAGGATGAAATGTGAAGAATGAGTTTTCAGAGGTTTTGTAAAAGGAACCAGTAGGAAATATGAAGGGATGATCTTTTGCTGAGCAAATTAGGGTTTGTCTGTGTAAAAGAGAAGAGTTTTTAGTAGCTTTTTGAAATCTTTTGCATTTAATGTGAATTAGGGAAAATAATTATTTTATAAAGGAAATGTTTAAGGAATTTTGATCATTCATGCTTTTGAAGAAATTGAAGAGTTTTTGGAGCATTCTTGAAGAAAATTGGAGTTGAGTTGTGCAAACCCTAGTTGCGGTTCATTGTGAAGAAAAAGGTATTTCTATCATTTGTGCAGTTGTGTTTTGCATTGTTTAAGCTTTTTGAGTTCAGAATTGGAAGAATGGCAACCCCTGTAGTCGTTAAAGCGTTAGAGAGGCCGATGCCCTCTTATAGAAAATATTCCTCAAAATTTTTTGAAGATGACCCCATGAGTGAATTTTTCGTCAATTCCTCATGGAGTAATGTCGATCGAGGATACAAGGATGTATATTCAAGTAAAATATGAGGAATATGATCACTCAAAGTTGATTGAGATTTGGTAGAATGCGCTTACTGGTGATGATTTCTTGATAAAACCTGAGTACTCGAACCTAGTTGAGAAAAGGTTGGATAGATGGAACAATTTTCCCAACTTCAGCTATGATGACAAATTTATGAAATCAGTCCTATGTAGAATCCATGATAAATTCCTGTGGACTGATCAACCACACCTGATAAGTAAGGAGGCGATTAGGGTTGTTACCAGACTCTGGGATAAAGGTATAGTAACTATGTCGAAAACCATGAAGAATGAGGTTGTAATGGGACTTATAGGAGCCACATATGACAAGAGAGCCTTAACGAAAAAATCCATTACTAATCTTGTTGTGAAGTATGCAACTATGATGATCAGACATAAAATATACTTCACCAATAGAGAGAACTTTGTTTCGGCTACAAAAATCTATATTGGTTTTGATATGGCTATAAATGGTGTTGATTATGATATATGTGATCTTCTTCAGTTACAGTTGCTTGAGAACTTGAATTCAACGAAGGAGACGAAGCTAAAGGTTATGTGCAACTATTGTTGAAGAATCCAAAGGATCCCAATGAACCCAAAATTGGGACATATGCTAAAAAAGTCTATGGAGGTTCATTTGGAGCTATAGAAGCCTAAAATTAGAAAGAATGTGGAGAAAAAGCTTAAAGAAGCTATATTTACCGACGAGGAGATTTCCCTTGGAAGGGATAAGAGAGAACAAAGGGAGGCAAAATCATCTGGCCCGAGGAGATCCAAAAGGACTACCTTTGTAAAACCCTCTACTACCCCTGTAGCAAAGATTGAGCCTAGTGTCATTGATAAAGGAAAAGGTCTTGTTTGCTCTAGACCAACCACTAGATCCGTGAAGAGGAAATAAACTCCTTTAGTAGCCCTTGCAAAGAGAGGAAGGAAAGATAAAATGACAAGGGAGAAAAACCTCAGTGTTACAGATGAACAAGATGATGATGAATAAGATCCTGATGCAAAGTTGGTGAGGAGAAGAAGAGGAGGTTTACCCTCTGGTGAAGGTGCTTCTATAGAAGTTGTTGGTTCCAAGAGAGTACATGTTGTATCATCTTCTGGTGATGAAGAAGAGAAAAAGTTTGGTATACATGTGCACACCAAGCCAGAATCAAAGAATTCTAAGGTATTTGTTGAAGCCTCTGCAGAATAGGAAATACCGGTAAGTTCTAGTCCCCACTTTAAATTAGAGGAAACTTTCAATTCCTTGCTGCATTTTGAGAATATGCTTCAACCTACAACTGAATATTATGATAAGGCTAGAGAAGAAGACAAGAAAACTCTGCTTTTGGCTGTTATTGAATATGTTATCATCTTATAGGTTAAGTGGGATGATATAAGGAAAGATGTACCTAAAAGCATGTGGGAAGCTTAGATGAAAAGGAGATCAAAGGCTATTGTAATTGAAGAGAAAATTAGAAATACTGCATATAATAAGATTGGGTCTTCCCTGACCCCAAATGATCTAGAATCTTTGAAGAAGATATGTGTAGAAATTTTTTGGATGAAGAAAAGAGTAAACATGTTGATGACAGGAAATAAGTTGTCAAATAAAGGAAGAAAGGAAACAAAAAAAGTAATTTTGGAGACAATAGAAAAATATGGCATGCTTAAGGTTGATGAAGATGTTGTTGCTGAAAATGCTAAGGAGAATATTCCTCTTAACACAGGTAATGAAGATATTTTTGGAAATTTTGATGTTGAAATTAATGTTGGTGGTGAAAATGATAAGCAGAATGAAGGAGAAGTTGAGCCTAAAAATCATAATGATGCACCTTTGAAATACACTAAAGGAGAAATAGGAAATAATGAACAAGGCAATGCTGAAGAAGGAAAAAGAAGTGAAGAAGAAGGAAAAGACAATCTAGAGGAAGGGTAGAATAAAGATGAAAAGGATGAAAATGATGAAGAGGACAATAATGATAAAGATAAAGATGAAGACAAAAAGGAAGAAAAGAAAGAAGAGGAAGAAGAGGAAATGGAAGAAGAAAAGGAGGAAAAAGAGAAGGAAAACAAATAATCTATTAGGAAAAATGAAGAAAGTGAAAAGAAATTTTTAAAATCACTTAAGATTCCTGGAGAATTATCCTCTAGTAATGATGTTCTAAAAGGATTGCTTTTCAAGCAAATCAGATTTCAATCGATAATTCCCTAGGACCTTCTACAACTTCCTATGATTGAAGGATTTGTGGACACAGAGAAGATGTCTCTGGTGCATAAAGTAATGTTAGGAGATGCTATGGAAGCATCTGGTAGGAAGGAAATTCTTGAAGTACATCAAAGAGGAATAGATCTTGTATAAGATGCTCTCAAGGAATTGCAGGAAGTCATACTTGGTGCATCCATTGATACATCTCTCGCTCCTGTTGAAAATTTGAGACTGTTGTTGGACTCTTTGAAGGAGTATTCCTCCAGGCTTAGTGAAAAGACAAGACTAGAAGTCGAGGAGAAATTAGTGGAGAAAAGGTTATTGAAATTACATGACAAGTGTGCTCTTGCACACTCTAGAGTTGAAAAGAATCTGGAAGCCATGAAGGTTTGTGAGTCAAAAGTTAATGTTGTCCTTGCTTATTGCTTGAAGTGGTCGGATGCCACTCAAAATATTAAGGTTGTTATGGACTCCATTGAGTCTCAGCTGGCAACCATCTCTGGTACTTATAGCCTATCTAAAGATAGAGACAGATCAACCCAGAATGAAATCTCTACGCATAAAGAAAAAATATTTGTTTTGTTTTGTAGAAGGAAGAAATTATTAGAAAATTTGATCGGTTGAGTGACATTGTAAGAATTGAATTCACTTCAATTAGCAAGGCTCTGGCTTGCATAGAAAAACTTGACTCCTGATACTTCAAATGGTACAGAAGAAACTCTGATTGAGTTGGAATCTCTGAACGAGATGTTGATTTCCGCCAAGGATAGTTAGGAGAATGGAAAACCAGTATGGGAAGGTATTATAAAGGAGCTTCAAGGCTCACCATCCTTCGGTTGATACATGTTTTTCTTTGTTTTCTTTGCTTTAATGTTTTTAGTTGTTTTTGGGACACCCTTTGTCCTTGATGTCAATGGGGGAGTGAAGAATGGTGAAATGGTGTTAAGGGGAGAAGTGTTGTAAATAAGGAGTTCTATAAATATTCTTTTTTTCTTTTGGCACATGTTGCATCAATGAAAAAGGGGGAGATTGTTGGAAAAATGAAGAACATCTCATTTTGTTACTTTGTGTTGTCATTGATGCCACCATGATATATGAGTTGCAATTGCAAGATCAAGACTGAATTTTTTCTGGTATTTTGGTCTAGTATCTAAACCGGTATTTTACTTACATCCTTTGGTATTTCGGTTTGCAATTGTTTTCCGGTGATTACTATTGCTTGCGGTTTTGGAAAATGGTTTGTAGACATCAAGAGCATGCACATTCAAGATCTCACGTGTCTAAATGTTCGTATCGTGTATCAACATTACACTAGTGTTTGCAATTGGGCTATTAGGTCTATCCTTGGCTGACCTAATGGATGTATTGTGTAATGGTACATTAATTTTTGTGGATATATGTGCGACCTATTTTAGGTCTATGCCGACTTGATGAAGCGTGTTGGATGTGTGAATTATATTTTCAGTAGTTTTTATGAATGCTTGAAGTCGACAGTTGGTATTTTTGATAAATGAGAAGTGCATCTAATTAGGCCAACCTAATTGATTCTTGTAGAGAAATCAAATATATATTGGATAATCTTTGAAGTTTAAAGTGTAATGTTTTGATGTGTTGTGAATATGAATGTGAAGAAGAGAAAATATGATGAAGTGTGTCAAGTTAGTTTATTGAGCTACATTGGAATTGAATCTGCACTCACTAGGTGTACTCCATCAGTTCACTTTCTAGTTGTAAGCTATTTTCTGTTATTGTATTTATGTAGGTAGTGATCCTTTGTTTCTAGATAGTGAGTCCTGGCAGTGAGCAACCCATTTTGTAATATCTTATAACTGGTTATACTACCTTGTGAGCTAACACTCACCGTGGTTTTTCCCATTTAGGGTTTTCCACATAAAAAATCTTGGTGTTCATGTGTTCTATGGTTTCATGTTCTGTTAATGCTTTTACTTATCTTCACTATTGTGTGCATTGGAATAATTGGATGGTATCTGATCAGAAATTTTAAAAAGATACTGATTCACCCCCTCTCAATATCTTGAAAATTTAACACTCATCCTACACATCAATAAACAACTCAACACAAGAAATGAAAATTGAAATATTAACACAACAATATCCAACTAAGTTATTGAAAGTCAGCTATTGATACCTCGTTCTCCATCTAGATTAAAAAATCGTCCCACTTTTTAATTTGTAACTTTTCCTTTTCAAATTGCTTTGGATGTTGGCCATATTTCTCCTCCTATCAAAACATGGCACATGGACTAGTTAAACTAATTAATATGCAATCATTTACTTTTTCCTAGGGAATTAAAAAAATATCATTCAACATATTAAATATACTTACAAATTTATAGATCAAGACCTGTAAACCTTTCTGGTCACTGTGATGTGTGGCACAAAGTTTTTGAAGCCTAGGCTTGGAGGCCTTGTCCTGAAATATATACTAATTCAATTTAACTATGCACAGATAAAATTTAAAATTCGTTTAATAAATTTGATATAATCTTATGAGAAAATTCAAATACCTGCATACTCTCCTCACCTAACTTCCTTCGTGCTTCGGACTTCTGATATGCTTTTACAAGATCTTTCCATTCTTTGACACTTACATCAATTGGCCTTTTTTTGAGCCTTAGCTTGGGAGGGATTTTTTTTATCTTCTTTGTTTGGTTGCACTAAAATCTCTTGCAATTTTGAGAAATTTCATAGCTTTACCTTCTTCACAGACCAAGCTGTTCCAAATTTATTCTCTATGGCATTGATAACTGCTTTTTGCAGGTGTATGGGTACCTTTGAGAATGAAAAATGTAGATGGTCTTTGAAACGTTGAAGGCATGATTCCTTCAACCTATTCACAAACTCTTTTCTAGCATCTGTCATTCAGATTTCCCCTGAAACCACATTGTTTTCTATCTTGCTATTGTAGGTACCAATGAAAGAATGAAAACTTGGCGTGGTGGAAGAAGTTTGTGTCCCAGGAGTGGGTGGGATAGTGGAAGCCTCTACTCCATGTTCTACACTCCTAGAGTTTATTATTACTGATTTCCTCCTAGATCTTTTGCTCGATCTAGGACTACTTGGGGAGTGAATTGATTCCATTTGACACAGTTGATTTGGTTGCAGTCTTTGAGGGGCTTCACTAGATTGGTTTTCTATGTATCTAGCAAGCATTGTCTAGTGCATTGTTACCTATTTTTCACTCTACGCTCAACAGGTAGAGCTGAATAAGTTCCAGCTTTTGTAGGTACAGAATTTTTTTCAAATTTTGCTGATAAAGTGTTCGTTGAATCATCAATGATGTCATCTTACAAAGGTATCATAAGATTGTTGTGCAAATGTTTAAAACAGAAAATTAAAGAAAATTGCACTTTTATTCATTTCGTGAAAATGCTGAATCTCGCACAAGCCGCGAGAGTAACTGAGATTGTTTTTGACAATCAAAAAATGAATACTAAATCTAAGCACAGGCCACACTGCTGTAAATAGCATGAGCGTAAAAAAGAAAGCAATTCATCATTGCCTGTTACGGCGAATCACTTCGTTGGTGCTTTTGGTCGTCGAGCCTTCAAGCAGTTGCAGCCTCGCTTCATCGCTCCGCATACCTGCAAAATCATTTAAGGAGATAATATTAGAGTTATACTCTAAGCAATACTGAATTACTTTCTGTCTTACGCTTATGCTACAGACAGAAATGTAATTTGCATTAAACCGAGCATTCATCAGATGATTGCAAGAAATCAGCAGAAAAACATAATACAATGGAAGCTTTCAGCTTCTTTTATTTTGCTAACATGTTTGTTTCAGTGTGCAGGAGCAGGTTTTTCATATTCGAATTCATTTCAGCTGATATGTGGAGTAAAACGGGCTCCCACAAGGGTTGAGCCCGGCATATCAGGTTTTCAATTACAGAGCCAGAAAGGAATACAGTACAGTAATATCAAATGATTAAAACAGTCTAAATCAGCATGATGGAACTGATTGAGCAATTATCTTTTGCTCACAAATCAAAGGGACAGAAAGGTAGCATGGCAGTTCAGTATTGTTTACATTTAACGATTCTCATTTCAGCTCTGTCTTTCATTCACATTCACATTGTGATAAGACAGCATTCAGCACTTTGTTTTGTTTCTTTTACTGTCAAGTACTTGCGAAATTTACAAAAAGATTCAAGATAATAGTTTAACTTCAGCATTATAAGAAGGATTTCCATGTTTAGCAAAAACAATGAGTAAAAGGAGACAGTAAGCTCATTCATACATTGAGCTGAGTAAATGAAAGTATTTCATTCATAAGCAGAAGGATTGCTGTTTCAGGAAAAAAGTATGATACCTTTAACTTTTCAGCTAAGTCAAAGATGAAAAATAACAGAAAAAAGTTCAACACTTATTAATTTGCTGAGCATGATGACATAGCACATTGCAAAGATTATGAAGAAGGCATGGACATGCTATCAAAGGGGAGACATTTCAGGGGTTTGCAACATGTCTATCCTACATGTTCAAAAAAAATTTATGACATACATTCAACACAATTTCATTCATACTACAAGGTATTCTCTTCTATCTTGAGAAAGCTCAATAAACAGTGTTCATATTTACATTGCAGACCTCTAGAAATACTTCTGTTGTGTAAGGGTTTTCACATTTTCATACAATTATCTGCCATTTTATAGTTTTGATGGAACATATGCGTGTCAAGTTAAGACTCCCAAGCTTCATTGAAATAGTTAACAGGGCAGTCATAGAGGATACTGAGGGTTAGAGGATACTGAGGGTTATGATATAGGAATGTGAGTCTCAATATATGTTTGGAACCCTAGGAAGGAAATAAAAGTAATAGACCCTCATATGTTGTGTATGGCTGAGCATGCACAACAAAAGATGCAATCAAAAGAGACAATAGCATGGCATATAGGGTAGTGTTTTCCAAACAACACAAGTTCCCAGGTGACAGTCAATAGTCATGATTATGAAGAGGTTTGTTTTCCTTATGTGAAGACTTTTCATTACAATCATAGGGCATCAAGTGATAATCACATAGGAGGAAAAGTTATTAGGAAGAAGCGTAGCAACTGTCAGTCTTTATTCTACAAGGAGCTGAGTGGTCACAAGGTCTAGCGAGGAAAATCTCAAAGCACAGTCTGCTCCAGTTGAGACAGACTGTGAAGACTTTGTAGAGTAGCGGTTTTGAAGGTCAGCCCACCTCATGAAGACTTCTATAGGGCAGCCTGTACTGATGCATATGACAGTCCCTAGATAGAGTTTTCTTTTGAAGATTTTTGCAAATGATTTGGATGTTATAAGAGGACAGTTATTAAGACTGTCATAGTGGCAGTCTATACAAAGTCACATTCCCAAATGAGTCATAAAGCATCCAAAATTAGAAAGAGGAGTAGCTGTTGCAAGATCTGGTACATGACAGAACAAGATGCCATAACAGTCATGGCATAAAGAATACAGGGTTGTATTTTTATTAGATGGGGTTTGACATGTTTCAAAGAATGAAGACAATGTACTGCACTATGGAAAACAGTTCATGGAGTAGTCATAGAGAGGCAGGAACATTCCAATAGTGGGGATAATGTGGATGGACTGAAAAATGCAGGGGTTTAGAGTTT
Organism: Sequoia sempervirens; assembly: GCA_007258455.2. Lineage (NCBI taxonomy): Eukaryota > Viridiplantae > Streptophyta > Pinopsida > Cupressales > Cupressaceae > Sequoia > Sequoia sempervirens. Next base: position 671,257,949 of record VDFB02271358.1, read on the forward strand.
GTTCAGTAAAGCCATGAAGGTGCAGGGTAACAAGTTAAATACACTGTTTATACCCAGATACGGAAAGGTGAATTTCATTCATAGCAAGGTTTAATGAACCACGGCCTCTTCTATCAAAGAAATATATCCAAGAATGAATGCTACAGAAAATGCATTAGAAGACAGCGCGCTTAAAGAGTAATACTCATTGGAAAATAACAAGTTTCGAGCTCAATAGTGATGCAAAGCGACAGATTTGAAGGGTGAAAATATTTACCAAAATATTTTGTGGCAACCGTGTTTCCAAATCATGCAAAAAGGTCAGTGTTCAAACTCAAAATTATTCAATGGTAGCCCGAATTAACACACAGGAAGAGCATTAAGTCACCACTCCAGGCAATGTAAAAGCACGCAAATTTTAGAATGCCCGGATGGAGAAATACCCAGCACAGTATGTTGTTTCATTATTTGGAGCATGTCTTTTACTAAAAAATCCAGAAAAATCAAACCATTTCTTGAAGAGGAGTTTTCAAATATACCCAGATGAAGTTTCGAACTGAAGAATATATTTTTTCTTGCTTTATAAATATTTGAAGTTTCAAACACAGAGATACAGAAACAGAGTATTATTAGGAGTACCCATGATGCTGTGAGGCCGCGGCCTGTTTGAACCATGGTCAAAGCTTTGTTAGAACAAATATGGAGCTATTTCAGTCATAGGTATAAAGGCAACTATTCAGAAAATGAGAGTGCAGAGTGTAGTGCGGCCTGGTGAAGTAATTTCACACACCCAAAAGCTGAGTTTTATTTTCAGTGCCTTTCAGGGTTTTAAATAACAAAAAGAATTCGAAAATAACTCATAGCCGTGGTCAGAAATCTTCAGAAACTTGCCAAAATACATGGTCAAAGTCCAGAAATTGCTAAGGAATCACTAGATTAAGGTTAGCCGCGGGCAAAAGCAGAGATATCTGATGCTTATATTCATTCTTAGCTGAAGATTTTTGTTAAAATTCAATGACAGAGATATGAAAGCTTACCACATTTTTTTTTTGAGGTTTCATTTTCATACTGGCTCTCTTCAGATCATTCTTCCAGCATCGACCTCAATGGAAAGAGATTTTCACAGAGAACAGAAGCAGATGACAAAATATCAAAATACTATCATAATCTCGCCCATAAGATAGCAAAATTTCCATATAAATGCCCAAAAAGAGCTCAGATTTGTGGCAAATAAGTTCCTTTTACCTGTGGCGCCCAGAATATGTCAAAAGATCATGGAAATCGACAGAAAATTGCAGGAGTCGAGCTTGGAACCCTACTCGGAGTGGCGGCCAGTTTCTTCCAGAAACTTCATGTCAAATGTGAATGATTATGTTTTTTTTTTTAGGGTTGATCTTTTAGGTCGTTTCTCCAAGTCAAAAGAATATCCCTAAATGATGTGGTCGAATTTAATAATTGAAATGGTGTGGCCGAATATTTTAAATCATATGGTCGGCCTATTATCATGAAGGATAATGTGTTTAATTTTTATTAAAGGGATGATAGTCGACCAAGCTTCCAATTGCATTATTATATTTATAATTTGCATTATTCAATGAATAGCTAATTTGTTAAATGATATACCACAAATCATTTAATAAATTAGTTATTTTAAACATGCAAATTATAGATATCTTAATACAATTTAAAGATATTATTTCAGGCAAAGTTAACTGAGGGTGTTAGATATTTTCATCGTGCACATGAAATAGAAGTGGAGTTTCAGTTCTTGGGCGAAGTTGATAAAAACGAGGCAGTTTTGCATGCTTTGAGCCACTTTTTCAGGGAGTTGCAGTTCAGTTGGAATAGTGCATGTATCAGTTACGACTTGGCAGTGAATTTGAGCTTATTTGGACTCATTTTTACTTGAGTTTGGCCACTTTTTCAGGAGATTTTCACTTGTGCTCGGATTTCACTTTGTAATTGTCATCTTTTCACCTTCTGATGACTTTTAGTTCTTTTTGCATGCCTTTTTGGAAAGGTTTTGTATATATTGAAAAACTTAACTATTTTTCAGGCTAGTTCTTATTTTCTGCCTTTGCCTTCAGCAAAGAAGAGAATCTTGTAGCTCAGCTTTCAGATTAATATAGCAGTGTTTTATTACAGGTTAAAAGTGCGTAATTGCAGAAGATTCCTTTGAATTCAGGACTTTAGAGTTTGCCTTCTAGATTTCAAGCATCGTTTTGTGAAGAATTTGATCGAAGAATTGCTGTGTTTCGGTTCTGAAACCTTTAGTTTTATCTGTCTTTTTCACATATCTGTATGCAATTTAGTTTGTAATCACTGGTTATACATTGTGCTTATTAATGAGTTAATACGTTTTGTTGTGAAAACCTTGTTTTCCTTCAATAGTGCATTAAATCACAAGCCTTTGTTTAAATTGTTCAAGTGATTAAATTATTGAATCTGGTTGTGTGGATTTGAGTTTTAAGAAATTTTTTGTGAGTCATAATTGCAAGTCATTATCATTTAGGTGCAATCACCTCTCATAGCTTTAGTTCTTCAGTTCGAGCAAGTTTCTTTTTCTCTTTCCCAGCCAAGTCAATTAGTTTTAGGAGTTTTTAGTCAGGGAACCAGCCCTCTCTGGAGATTGATTCTCGAAATTAGGCAACCCACAGGCCTGAGAATCATTCCATGTTTCAACAGATTGCTAGGTTTAATTAATCAAGCGTTCGGGTGCAATCTGATTTGATAACATGCACATCATCCAAATTGTTCACTGCCTTTGCCCCCAATATGGAAGCCAATGCCTCTTTATCTTTGTCAGTCACATGTCCCTATATATATATATAAAATAAATTTCTTCTTTTAAATTTAAAAATTAAAAAGTAAAAAGTAAAAATGAAAGAAACAAGGGGAACATTTTCAAATCTATAAATTGACAATCAATTACCTCATTGTGGCCAGTGTTTGCTCCCTTTGTTCTCTTCCCTCTATTGCTTGAAATTTTGAGGTGACCTAGGGAAAATTATTTTTGTCCAATCTATGGAGGCAAAGGAAGTACACACTGTCAGGTATGAAATTTTTCGTCCAGTTTATGGTATGAAAGTTTTACCTTGAATGACTCTCTTTCTGGATATAAACACTTATGAATCAATTGCTTGCACACCTGTATAGAATATAAATATATTTGAAAGGATATAAATATATGCAAAATGAATCAAATGTATTGTAAAAAAATAAATGATTGTGCACCTGTATAGAATGGTAATCTTTGGGGGATAAAAAGCGTGCAGAGTGTGGTTTTATTGAGAGTTAACACAAATAGGTCCCATGCTTGAGTTGCATCTGCTGATTAGAAAGAAAATGAATGTGTGCACATAATCAATTTGAAACCACAAGCTCATTGTTCTGTAAAAGAATAAATGAGAATTAGTAATAGTTAATTTAAGCCCGAAGGTCTCACAAATTTGAGGAAATGATCTTTTATTTAGCTATCGTCTCAAAAGCCCTATCTCCTTGTATTGTCTCGACCAACCTCTATTCCCACGGGACCTAGCTGCAATGGGGCGGATGCAGTTTAATGACTTATCTTGAAAGCACTCGACTAATTTTTTATGGAAGGAAGGTCCAAGAAATTGAACCAAAAATTGAAAGCTTGGGATGGGAATGATAAGCGAACTAGGGCATTGGGGTTTCAAAAATGCATTCACTGCTCTCGAATGCAGAGGAAATAATGCAATGTATACAATTTTACCCTCCTCCTTTGCAACCACATGAGACTTGAATGATTCGTATGTAAACAAAACAATATTCACAACCTTTTCTTCACAATCCTCTCCATTTAATCCAAAAAAATTATTTGTGGGAACAAAAAAAATAAATTGTAACCTTACCTATGGTGTCACAAACTAAATCGAATTTCTCATCTACTTGCTTGTAGCCCTCCTTCTCATCGTTTTTCCCTTTTTTCTCCTCTCTTCCTTCACGTGACTTTTTTCTCCTATCATCTCTTCCTTCTTGACGTGGGAAGTTTTACATTTTTGTTCTTGATTCAGTAGTCAATGCTATAGTCAGTGTAGCAAAGTGCGCCTAATTTAGCACCACCTTCTAGCCAAAAAATGTAATCTACTTGGGATGCAAAAGATGGCACAAAGTGCGCCTAATTTAGAGCCTAGCAGTGCAAAATGATGTATTTTTCTTGGAAGTTGATAAATAAATTGATCGTAAATTGACTTCATCTTCATATGTACCAAGGGAGCAATCATGGTTCCCTATTTTATCTATTCCTTATCCCATGTAAATTTTGTGGGTGCAAAACTAATAGAGGTTAGATTTGTGAGCTCAAAAATGACCCCTATACAACTAGATGAGTCATCTAAAGTGTGAAATATATGTCAAATATATGTCTAAAGTGAGGTTTTGTGTCGGATAACATATTCATTGAAATGATATAATTGGTGCACTAAACATTATTTACTATGTTGTGTATTATAGGGGCGAGACAAGGCCATGGCAATAGATTGTGTCATGTCAAATGAGGACACAATGGTTGAAGTGGGACATCAGGTACTCAAATTTTGACTTAACTTAGGAAAAAATGATCTGATGGAATTTTGTGATACGTCCATCTTTTTTCACAGTATTATTGAAATTTATAATGTATTATCCAATCTTGACATAAATTAATGCATGTTGTTGATTATTTTAGATGGAGATTGGAGCAAATGCAGAGCCTAAGCATTCAACTAGCAAAAGAGGACATGGACATGGACCTAAAACTATTAAATCACATAGAAAATATTGGTTGTTCGAGGATATGACAATGCATCTTGCAGACACAACAAATGATTGCATTGAACAAGAGGTTGGTCAAGACTATAGTACATGGGATGAATACTTTGAGAAAATATATGACTAAAGTGAGGTTTTGTGTTGGATAGCATATTCATTGAAATGATATAATTGGTGTAGTAAACATTATTTACTATGTTGTGTATTATAGGGGTGAGACGAGGCCATGGCAACAGATCGTGTCATATCAAATGAGGACTGAATGAATGAAGCGGGACATCAGGTATTCAAATTTTGACTTAACTTAGGAAAAAATGATTTGATGGAATTTTGTGATATGTCCATTTTTTTTCATAGTATTGTTGAAATTTATAATGTATTATCCAATCTTGACATAAATTAATGCATGTTGTTGATTATTTTAGATGGAGATTGGAGCAAATGTAGAGCCTGAGTGTTCAACTAGCAAAAGAAGAAATGTATGTGGACGTGGAAATAAAAATATTAAATCACATAGACGATAGTGGGTGGAAGAGGATATGACAATGGATCTTCCAGACACAAAAGATGATTGCATTGAACAAGAGGTTGGTTAGGACTATAGTACATGGAATGAATACTTTGAGAAAATTGTTGTTTGTGGATGTTCTGTATGTTGTGGAAAAAAAAATTCAAACGAGCAATTGTACAAAGACATTACATATATGAAGAGCTTCCAGTCAGTAGTATTCCTCCTACAATTGATTCAAATTCAATAGGAATTGTGGTAAGGAATTTTCCAATTTGATATAAATAACATGTATACATTGTTTAAACATTATTTTATATAATTTAAATAACTAATTTTTTTCTCAATGGATACTTGTAGGATAAAGTTCTTGGTTTAAAGTTTCCTAGATCACCAACTTCTAGCCTAGAGGGAAATGATCATTTATCAGATGATACATCTAACAAAAACATGTGCCATATACCAGCTCAGAAGATGAGGAATTGATGAAAACAAGTCATAGAACAAGAACCGGTTTAAAGGTGCATAATTTGCTTAAAGACAGAGGGAAGGTGGACTACATACCATATGAGAATTAATGTGATGGAGATGATGAATTTCCCCTGAGTTTGAGATGAATTTACAAAGATACATTTGATCATGAACTATATTGCGCCTGGCCTAGTGATCAACAACTACCTAGAGTGTACGAGGTGTTTCAATTTTAGGGATACATCTACATGATACAACCCTCCAATATTCATGGAGCGAATCTAGGCCTCTTTATTGTCCAAAATGTACATGTGGGATCTAAACATAGAAATAATTCAGAAAAAACCACTAGGAGATTAATGCCATATTATAGTCCATCATATTATAGTGGTGAATGGAGAAGGCTAGCAAAATATAAGCCTAGCATGTTAGCATATGGTCTAGATTCGAATATGTATACACATCATCTCCAATTGGAAAGTGGAAAATTAATTAATAGAGGTCATCTTATGTATATAGATAGACGTGCATACACACACAAAAATATTGTAGGATTTATAAATAGTAGTAAGGGAAGGGACCCTAATGTAAGATTGAATTGTCAATTTGTTGAGGTTATAAATGATAAAGATGGAGATATGGAAAGAGAGGTTGATAGATTGATAATGGTTGAGGCTATTAAGGACCTTACCATTGGGGATGAGTTATTTATTGATTACCCCTTCTTAAAACACACTCCTGGACAAAAGAAAAGGGAAGAACAAGGTCTCCCTAAGGATGTTCTTAAGGGCAGAAAACCAAAGAATAATAAATGAGTGTGGACTGATGTTTTATAAACTATGTTGTCAAAATTGTGTTTTATTTAAATTATTGTATAAAAAAGGTAGTTTATAAAATAATGTTCCATTATTCAATTGATGTATATATGTTCATACAATTTTTATTTTTATTTTTCTTCCATATTTGATTATATTTCTTTGAAATTGATACATTTATGATTTATCCAATTGTTGGAAAACATTAAATAATGCTTGTGTTTGTTGATAAGTAGAAGATGTTGATGAAACACATACCAATACCCATGATCCAACTGGGCTATTAAGATTTGGATGGGATGATCCAAACCATCCTTTAAACAATACCAAGGTGAAAAGAGCAAGCTTGAAGAGATTACTACCACCTGAGAATTTTGTAGAGCTGATGAGATGCCACCTAGCCTTAATGATGATGATCATGATAGGGAAAATGTAGTGCATGAAGAAGGATTGAATGAATTTCTTACAGGTTTCTTTGGGGATGGAAACAATGATGACAATAATGATCATATGGCTGACAGTAATGATGATAGCAGGGGTAATTACCACCAACATAATGTTGATGATAACAACCTGAAAGACTCCATCAAGCAAGCAGTGAAGACACTCGTGTTCAAATCGGGTGCAAGTAGAACCTCACAACTAGAATGCACATTAATATTATTAGAAATCAAGTCACTATTTGGTTGGTCAGACAAAGGATTCACTACCCTACTGAAGTAAGTTGAAATCTATTTCTTACTTTGTATTATCAATTGGTGTACACAATTTGTAAACATTCATTGACTTCGTTTATATTTCTTTAAGGAGATTTTAAATCCATATATTGTATATAAATAGTCCTAGTATAGATTGACATATAAAAAATGTTCATCATAAGTCAAGCATTCAATTGATTTAATCTCTGGAAATATTACATGGCACTAAAAACTAAAATATCCCCTAAAGAGAATGTGTTGCAATCAACTTGCAGAGAGGCGCGTCTATTGCTGGTTGAGTTGGGGATTGAATATAAGTAAATTCATTCATGTAAAAATGATTGCATTTTATATAGAGATGACTATTAGAACAAGGTAGAATGCCCTGTATACAAAGAGAAGAGATATCGTACAGATGTTCAAGGTCCTATAGTTCCAAAGAAGGTTTTACGTCACATGCCAATTATACCTAGACTTCAATGAATGTTTCATTGCAAGTCACTTGCACAACTAATGGACTAGTATGCAAAGAACAGGAGTAAAGATGGAATCATGTGAATTCCGGTCGACTCCAAAGCAATGAAACACATAGAGGAAAATGGCCAAGAACATTTAAAGATGAACCCCATAGTATCAAGTTTGGTCTTGCAATTGATGGAGTGTGCCCATTCTCTTTCCTGAGCTCAGATTATAGTGTTTTTCCATTCAGATTGATAGTATTCAATATTTCCCCATGGATGAGTGTTAGAAAGGAGCACCTTATGCTGACTCTCATTGTTCTAGGAAAACATCAAGTTAAAAACATGGATGTTTATCTTGTGCCTTTTATTGATGAGATGCAACTGCTATGGAAAGGCATACGAATGTATGACATGTCATTTCCTCCATCAAATAGGTCCTGCATGTTGTATGGTGTTTATGTTGGACTATTTGTGATTTCCTAGAACTTGGTGTTTGTTCTGGTAAGATAAAATATTTATGTATTTATAATCATAATTTATTTTCATCCCAACTTTCATACTTAGTTTTATACTTTTTTTTTATGTTATTAACATTACTTGTTGAATTGTAGGGCTTCAAACAAAGGGGATATTCGCATGTCCAAGATGTGCAAAACAATTTCAAGGGTGGTACTCTAAAGATTTACATAAATTTATTTACGCAAACAATAGGGTTTTTCTACCACTAGATCATAGGTTTAGAAATCGCCAGAAGAATCAATTTGATGGAAAAGTTGAAAATAGAGGCCCTCCCATGATTATGGGTCCAGGTGATTGGCTTAAGAAGTATGAAGATGCTAAATTGAAAGCTTGGGAGGATTTTTTTGATCGGGGTGATTCAATTGAAGAACCAAAACAAGTTGTAGTTCATATGCTAGAAGGAATGAAAAGGAAATCCATATTTTATGAGCTCCCTTACTAGAAGGATCTATTAATATCTCACCTATTAGATCCTATGCACATCTTTAAAAATGTCCCAGATTCTATATTTTGACATATATTAGGCAAAGAGGACACCTTGTCTTTGAGGAGAGATATTGCTCTTTCGCGTACCAAATTTGATAGAAAACATTTGTGGCCAAGCGGGGAAAATGAAACATATACAGAAGCTCCATGGATTTTGAAAAAAAAAGAGCTAGACCAATGAAAAAATGTCATCCGTTCAATAAGGAAACTTACTAGCTATGGGTCATTATTGGCTAAAGCTTTTACAGTTGATGGACGTATCATAGGATTTAAAACACATGATTTTCATAATTTAATGAAGGTAATTATATATCATCATTTAACATTTACTGGTAACATCGATTAAGTACTAAATTTATTTTGATATTTTTTTGTGTGAGAAAATATTACTGATGGCCTTTTCATAAAAAATGTGTTTGATAGCATATCATGTCATTGGCAATTAGGGGAATCTTGTCTTACAGTTGACTTAAGGAATGCCATAAGTCAATTGTTAGCATTTACAAGGTATGTGGTTATATGAAATGTTCATGTGTGAGAGACATAGAGATATTATATTGCATTTTAATTTATGACTAAAGGTTTATACTAATTTACTATTCTTATATTAGGTGGGTGACCTCCAAGGAGATTCACGAATCTGAAGTGCCAAAGTGGAAGAAGGAAATTGCATAAATTGTATGTGTATTTGAGAAGGAGCTCCCTACAAGTTTCATGGACCTACACGTCCATTTACTTATACACCTAGTCGATGACATTGAATGGGTGGGTGTTGTATCAATGAGGTGGATGTTTTTCTTTGAGAGGTATATGAAAACTCTTAAAAGATATGTTCGACAGAAGGCACATCCAGAGGGTTGCATGGCTAGAGGGTATGTATTGACTGAAGTATTTTTCTTCCTGTGTGAATTCCTTGGTAAGGATTTTGAATATGGGCCACACATATGGGATGAAGAACAAGCATCATATATTATTGATAGAGAAAAACCACAATCTAATGGTGTTGCACTAACTCATTTGACTGCAAAATCTGACGAAACTGTCTGACGAAATATGTATAATTTGATGTATCGTCTAGTGCTTGTAAAATTTGATGTGTAATTTTCAATTTTTTGAAAGTTTATCCCCGACGTTCATCAAAATTTCGACGAAATTGGGGTTCATCAAAATTTTGGCTATCATTTTCATCGAATTTTTGACAAACATGAAAAATAGAAAAAAATCAAATTATGGCTGATATAAAGAAAAGTGAGTTTGCGCCTGATTTACTGCGACAGTGTTTTGCTCTACTTGAGACAGTTTGTGGAGAACTAAGGATGATTTTCTTGGGAAAAATCAGAAAAAAATCAAGAAGATATCGCCAGGTTGAGGGTAGTCATTTTCTTTTTGTAGAATTTAGTTGTGAAGTCAGATTTGTAGTTCCAGGTTTGAAAATCATATTTTTTAAAGCAACATCTCATCGATTTTTTATTTTAGAGGTTTAGGGTTTTGAGAATTTCATGTCCAGATTTTGTTGTGTGGAATCACCATAAGATCACAACCAAGGAATAGATTCTTGTGACTGTAATTATGTGATCCATAACTCTTATTGGTCATGTGGCACAATTGTGCTATAACAAATACGATGCATTCATGTGTGACCCAAGTTTAATGTGGCTATGTTGTGATAGAAATGGAGGCACCTCATATAATGGTGGTTTCAATCATCATTAAGTGCATTCAAAGTTGTCTCAAGCTTCTAACAAAGTTAGGATGTAATTATAAGTACGATCGAAGAGTGATTACCTCTTGCTGCAATAAAGAGCCTATAACTCTGATTGATATGCAGAGTGGTTGTGTTATATCAATTATGTAGTGCATTCAAGCACAACCCATGTTGAATGGGCTATTCTAGAGAGTGATCAAGATTTTTTAAACCTTATGAATGTTACTTGACATATATTTGCATAATCTCAAATTCCTTCAGAGGCTTTTGAAGTATCAATGTATCCTATATAGGGTTTAGAATGATTTCTTTTAATTAAAAAAATAAATAAATGATGTATTTCCCTGTAATTAGATAATGTGGAGATCTCCCAAATCTGCCCCAACACACTATCCTCTTTGGCACTGTATTCATTACTCCAGCTACTAGGGTTTTGCATGTGACATCTTTAATATCTTCATGACCGTGGCTTTTAAATAGATCTCAGTCTTTGCTTTAATCCTTTTCATGGTAACCTTTGAGTTCCATAATCCACCTTCAATCTCTTCTAAGAACATTGTCTTAAGCTAGACTGCATAGTATGCATATAAAGCAAGTCCTTCATACCTGCCATTGTTCCAAACCACCACTCACTACCTTGCTTAAAATGTTGCCTCCATAAGCACGATATCATGTTTTAAAATCATGGTTGCTAGTGATTGACCATTAAGGTCACCACTTTCATCAAGATACAATGATTTTTTTGTCTTCAAAATCAAGGTATTATGCAAGATAACATTGTGAATTGTTTGTTGTGTATGATTTGATTTTCTTGCACGCTATCGCGAAAGCATCCTCCTCTTTAAGATCGCACTCCTTAGCTGCAATCCTCCTCAAACAACTCTCACTCACTATCACTTGAAGATTCCTTTTCATGATCATCCTTCTATAAAAAATCAAACTATGCCTCTATATAGATCTCTTACTACTTACAAGTAACTCATTGTTTCATGGTATTGTAGTGTCTAGATTCCTCCAACCTTTATCGGACACTTTCAATACTACAGTCCATAAGGTATTATTCACTATTCTCCCATCTTTGATGAGTCTCAAAACACCGCCAAAACATGCAATCCTTTACTCACCTCCATTAAGGGCTATTAATGGCTAAGAAGAAAGTCATTGAACCTATGGATTAGCACTGTTACCATTTGGACGTCATTCCCCCATTGCATTTGCCTTGCTCCACACTACCAAAAGCATTTGAAAAACCCTTAAGGTCAGCAAGGGGGTAAGGAAACTCACTGTTAAAATCTCCACTTTACTATGCAAGGTTTGAGCTTTATTATCTTGTCACTACTCAGCCTCTTTTTGACTGTCATATCTCAAGTGACTGCCATTCTTCTTACCATAGATTGCATTTAAAAATGTCACTAAGCTACACAGTGTGCTTGTTATTGGCTACAATCTTTAGATTGCAAGATTTTTTTATTACCTATAATGTCTCAATCTTTCTGGTATTGCAACCTCACTAATCCGCTATAGCTATTGTTTATGTTTCTATGGAGGCCTAGGGTTTGTACCCTAATCATGCTCTTACCAATGATTCTGTTGTTTTTTATTGGGGTTCTCTCAATGTTGAGGGCCCTAGGGATAAGCTCGTCATAAGAAGTGACACATTGCATCTTTAACTAAAAGGATAAATCTGTATTGACATTAGCAATGATGATTTTGACTTATTGCTCCTTATGAATGGGTCACTTGCTCTTACTAGCTCGCTACCTCCATCGTTGTAGGAAGTTTGCGATCAAGTTCAATATTCTGATTTTAGGAGTCTTAACGGTTGGAAATCACAGTAAAATCAGAATTTAATAAGTTTTGGAATTAGCATTTTAAAGTGTTTTTTGGGGTCATTAACTTCAGACTATCTTCTCTTTTGCAGGGGTGGTTGCATGCCAAATTTTTTTGGTGTAAAATATCAAAATTATTAGATTATGTTACATGTCTATGAATAAAAATTATTGGAGTGTGAGTTTGATATTTTTTGAAGATCTAAATAGTCAAGCTTGGTAAAGAAAAATCATGTCAAATAATATTAGTCGAGAAAAAAATGAAGAGACACTTGATAGATTGTGGGCTAGATTGAAAAGAAAGGGTGATGGGAAATGTTATTGTCCTTGCAATAATTGCAAGGGCTTAAAGACGAGACAACTTTTAATCACAAATGTACCGGTTACTTAGGTGCTTACGGTCAATGCTGAAGGGGCATGATTATTGTCCATTGGTAAGTTGTTCATTATATGCTTATATTGATTGAATTTGTAAATGTTTATATCATTTTAACATTTTTTATATCTAAAAAAAATCACTTGATCATGATCATGGCTTATTTGTATCAATCATTATTATAAAGGTGGGGTACCCTAGGGCACATGATATGGATTATCATAGTCTGTAGAATGTGGTTTTGCAAGCGAAGGAACATGGATTTTTGAATATCAAAGATGAAGCTAATGATCCTATGGAAGAAGATGATCATGCCGTAAAACACGCGAAGATGATGGTACGACATATTGATCCACATTTAGTGAGTTGATTATGATGTGATATAGATGACTTTGATGATGTTCATGATTTACCTATACTTGAGAAGGCATACGAAGCCCCTTTATGAAGGCTCCCCAAACAACTTCTCCTGTATTGTTGTTGTTGAACTCTTGAAGGTTATGAATGGTTTATCAAACATAGAAATCTCATGGATGTTAAGGTATGTCATATATGTCATCTTTTTTCATCTATTTTAATTGTTGTTAGTTCATCACTAGTAAATAAAGGATGAAATATGTACCATTAATATTTTTTATATTAACAAATTATTTTTTGTTGTAGATTGATTGGTGAATTTTTGTTACCACCATCAAATATTTTACCTCGCTCATACTAAGATTTATCTACAATTATGAAAGATATCAAAATGGAGTATCAAGCAATAGATGCATATCTAAATGATCATATTATATATCATAAACAACAGGAATTTGCAACAGAATTCCCAGAATGTCATATCAGTAGATATCAAATAGATCAACTAACAAAAAAGGTGCCTCGCAAGGTTCTTCGTTATATTCCCATTATTCCACGTATGCAACGATTATTTTGGTGCAAAACCTTAGCACAATTTATGGATTACCATGCACGAAATAGAAGTGGAGATGACATTCTTTGAATGCCTGCGGATGGTTCTGCATTTAGGGACATGGAGGAAAAATTGCCACACTTTAAAGAAGAACCTCATAATCTCAGGCTTTCATTGGGAGCGAATGGTGTTAATCCATTTGGAGAGCTGAGATCTATTTACTCAATGTGGCCTATTTTTGTTATCAACAATAACATTCCTCCATGGATGTCAATAAAGAGGGAGCACATAATGTTGTCAATGATTGTTCTAGGTATTTGTTTACATCAATTTTCTTTAATGTAGTAGCATCTCATTTGTCTTATTTATTGCATAATGACTTATATTTTTTTCATTCAATAGTAATGTACATTAATTTATATATATTGCAGTAAAATGGTTATAATAATTATGTAATGTTTATGTTCATTCAACTAGGTAAGTACTGCTAAATATATGAATGTATATGGCCTGCCCCCATCGGCTGCTACTAAAGCTATGGAATGGCTGCCACTATGTATAAGGTCTCTAGACTACAATAGGATAAAGACAATTTCAATTCCATGCAATGCTTGTATGGACAATTCATGATGCCCTGGTTACTAACACATTTTTGTGGTATGTTATAACGTTCGACTGCACTTTAATGATATTTAATTTTATGAAGTAGATAGCATGCATATTTTTTAAATAATCTATTCATTATATATAATTATAAAAATTGACATATTTAATCCAATTATATATGATCTTGCGGGTCTTCAAACAAAGGGAAAATTTGCATGTCCAATTTGTGGTCCAAAGATGAAATCTCGCCGTTCAACAAGTTTAGGAAAGTAGGTGTTTGATGAGCATAGGAACTTCCTCCATAGAAATCATAAGTATCAAATTACTGAAAACATCTTTTCAATGGGAAAGAAGAGACTACATCAAAACCACGAAGAATGACACCTCGCCTATGGAAGTTGGAATATACTAGAATTAATCGTCAAGGTTATACATCAGATCAAATTGTTTATCTATCATATATGATATGTTTTGAATTTATATTTTTATATTGTGTTGTATTTACTCATGTTGTAATTGACAATGATTGTCATTGTTAATTTGTTTAACTTATATGCTTCATGAAGGTCATGAAGGAATTAATGACCGGCTTCCACAGGGACTAAAAAGTTATCCCAGACAATTTAGTAGGTTACCATACTATGAGGAGCTACAAATTGTGCATTTGTTTGATACAATGCATATCAAAAAGAATATAACATAAACGTTATGGAAAATATTGGATGGAAGATATGACAAAGAAAAAATTGTCAAAATTTGTAGTGACATTCAGGAAACCAATCATACAATGAAAATTTTCATTCAATTAAATAGCAATGGAGACCAAATTAATATAAATGCCCTTCCTTGGTTATTAACAGAGCAACAAAGCAATGCTATAAAAGAATTCATACGAAAAATTCAATTTCCCACAGGATTTGTTATGAACATAAACAATATAATAACAAAGAAAGGTGAATTTGGGTCAAGGATGAAAACGCATGATTGGCATACCTTCATTAAGGTAATTATTCTGGTATATTATATACACTTGTATAATGCATGTGCTTTTCAGTGTATTGTGTTTACTACTTTTGGAAAAATAATGAAAAGATCATTTTATAATTGTTGCAGTACATTCTACCTCTATCTCTCCTAGACAACTTTAAAAACAATGTCAAGCAAATTATATATGATCTTGGAAAATACATGAAGTAATGATATTTGTTCAATTCGTTGTATATATCTTATAATTTCCATTTGTTTTACTTGTGTAATATACAGTATATTTTTGTTAAATCTCGTTAATATATTTACACTTTGAATCACTTGTAGATGGTTGTCATCTAAAGAAACTATAAAGAAGATATAAAT
>VDFB02271358.1:671273537-671284890 GCA_007258455.2 Sequoia sempervirens
TGCAAGATATGACCCTGTCACACGGGTAATTAGGGATAATGATGAAAAGGTTTTGTTAAGCATTAACAGAGATGATATTCAATAGATTTTTAACTTGAGTGAACCGAGTGAGGACTTGGTTCCTATCAACCTTGAGGAAATGAAGCATGGATATGCAAAGTTGAAGTCTCTTTTTGGAGCTAAATTGCTTCCACCTCATCTGGCTAGGGTAGGAGGTTCAAGATTTCATATCAGCCCTAGTGACCAGGAACCTTTCAGATTAAAATATTTTGCAAATCAGTTCCTGGCCACTTTTGATTCATTGTGTCAGATTTTTGGTTTCAGTCTTGGTGCGGTGATGCCCATTGCATACATGTTCATGGGGGTGCAAATACAACACCCTAACTTCTCTGTCACATATGACTTTGCTTCTTTCTTGGCTAAGAGGATACATGAGGGATTGTCAAAGCTGCAGAAAAATGATACTGGAACTCAATTCTTTTGGTATTCTATACTGATACATATGTTTTTATTCAAGAATGTTGACTTCTTCTCTAAGAAGATGAAATTAAGACAATCAGTTGATGGAGAAAGATTGCCAATACAGATATGGGTTGCAGATTTATCTTGTAATAAGGAAAGCACTAGTTATGTGTAATTTGATAATTGTTCTACTTTCAGATTGAGGGCTAGATTGATGGTGAATGTACCTAGGATTCTTAAGGAATTACATTATTTCCTCAGGCCAAAGGGGAGGAAGCCAGAATTAAAAATCATCCATAACTGGGGTGACATTGTCCCATACCCAGTTAGCATTATTTTGAGGGTATATGGTTTTCAAGGAGCCCCTCATATACTTCCATACAATGTGCCACCAAGAGTGGGGTTTGCAGAAGTTATGTGGCAGATAGGTTGCATCCATGAGGACAACCTCACAGGGAGGGGTAAGGGAACATTTTTCCCTGATTATACAATGGTATCTGATTTTTTCTTTTCAAAAGGAGGATGGTTGCACTTTGAGAAATTCTTTGAGGATTATCATTTGAGATGTGGTCCAAAGCGGCAGCATGATCTCGAGGGTTTCTTTACCCTTTTTAGACAAAGAATAAAGGCTGGAAAGTTTGTGCATGAGTTCAACTTTCTTGAGGACCTGATCAGAAATGAGTTCGACCTAAATAAGTAGGAGTTGAACAAGGAAAAATGGATAGCTTATGATAAGCTATTAGATATTGTGCACAACATGGATCTGAAATATGATCCACTATTGGAGTTTAGTCCCCACCATAAGAAAATTGATTTTTTGATGGAGAACTTTAAAGAGATTATGGGAACTTTGAGAACCAAAAAAGAAAATTTAGAGCTGAGTCTGGGTGTACAAGAACAAGGTGCAAGACCATTTGAAACAAGGCCAACATACCAACCTACAGAAAAGTGGCCCATTTACAGTAGAAAAAAGGATAGCAGCAATGATGAGAAAGAAGTGGACAGAAAGGGGAAGCAAATTATGAAGTTGCCTTCACAACCAGGTCCAAAATTCAAAGTGTTTGGGGAAATTAAGATCATTGATTTAGAGTCATCACCAAAAGATAGTCCCCCATCACCACCATCTGAGCCAAGCCCTAAAAGGAAAAGAACTGATCAACCACAGGAGAGTTTGATGGATGAAATTATTGTTACTGATCAGGACATGTAGGTGGTATGCCTTCCCATCCTAGGCCAGCTGAATTGGTTTTATTTGATTTAGATATGAAAGGAAAAAGTGTACAAGATGCAAGAATGGAAGCATGTAAGGAGTTTCTAGATGACAATGCATTTGTAAAGACTCTTGTATTCTTGCAATTGGTATGGAGGATGAATTTGGAAGAATATCAAAATAAATGTAAGGAGAGAAGAGAACTAAGACCTGATAGGTCAGACCAGGAGAATGATGAGGAAGTGAAAGCTGAATTAATGTAAGAATTTAAGAACATCACTCCTGAGGAAGGCAGAAAATTGGTGAGTCAAGCTGGTGTATTGATTCTACCTGCATGGGACATTGCAGATGCAGTGGCCTTTAATGCTATTATGAAGTCTAAGCATCCCTTGCAAGAATCTGAAGAAGAAGTCAATGCAACACTTCAAGATTCCGCTTTCAGTGAAGAGTATGAAACCTTGGAAATTTGGGCATTGGCCCCACAAGGGAGAAAGCCAAATATTACAGACGTTAATCCAAATTTCAAAGGGGGATTAATAATAAAGAGAGCTTTAGAAACCTCAACCACCAAGGCCACTAGTTTAACTGTGAATGTGGCCAAATTGTCCCAAAAGACTGGTGAAAGGGAAGAGGCTGATAAGAAAAGCCTAATGGAGAAGTATAACCTTTTGATTGAAGAATACAACAAGATGCAATCGAGGAATATTGAGTTGCAAACTGAGGTGGAAAGGTTCAGGTATAGATAGATTGGAGAGACATCAAGTGCTCTAGGGACTAGTACATTACCTTCCACAGCAGGGTTAGTGCCTCTTGCTTCTCCAATTGTTTCAACACTAGGGTCTCCTAGTTAGAATCCTACCTTCACCCCTTCTTTAGAGGAAATTGATGAAGAAACAAAGTGCTTTGTTGATCCTACAAAGATGCAGCTCTTGCAAAGAATTGATGAGTTACATGAATCTTTGAGGGTAAGTGATGAGGGATCTCTTTCAAAGAAAAAAGAGATTGTTACTATTGTTTTAAGGCATTTGAATGGAAAGGTTGATAATAAATTGCTATCTATACATTCTTTATATTCTTTTCCATTAGATGCAATAAAGAATATTGATAGGGATCAAGAGGTAGTGATACCAATGATTGAACATTGGATCCCTAGGGCCAGTGATCTAGATGTCATGTATAAGGCCTCAAGGTTTGATACAAACAATATTCCCCAATAATTAAAGCCTACTCAAGTGTTAGTAAAATCATTGCAAAGTTTTTAGACCTTACCAAATGACTTGAGTAGGAAGATTAGGGAGTTGGTGAAGAATTTCAATGATTGGGGTAACACATTGTTACCTAATATAATTGATGAGCAGGGGAAAATCAGGTCATTCCTGCAGTGGCAGGCTCAGGCAAGTGAGGTCATCAATGATCAAATTACATTAATTTGTGATGGCTTAGATTATGACTTGTTGGTGAGCTGTATGGATAAAATCATTAGTACCAGCTCATTTTTGGATTCTTTTGAAAGAGATGCAAATCAGGTAGCAGTAAAATACACACCTTATAATGCCAAGGTGAATGAGGTAATTAATTTTGACTGGCCGATTGATGAAGAATATCAGGGGTGGGTAAATAAATATTTGACTGAGGAGGAATAAAAGAATGAATTACTAACGGGTGGTAAATCAGATGCTGCAGTTACAACGGCCTCTGGTTTTGCTTTGATAGCGGTCTCGACGTGGGTTTCTTGTGGTTTTTTGTTGTTGCCTCAATTTTCCCTAGCTAACATGATGAACAGGAATATTCTCTAGGGTGATCATTATTGTAATGATTTTTGGAATATCATCAGATGCTTCATTTAGCTAGTGACATGTGTACTTTCTGGCCCGATGCTTGTTTGCTCCTTCATTTTCTGTAAGAAGGATTTCAAGGCCAGAAGTACAGATTAGCAAGTTAGATAATTTTTGGTCGAGTCTAGGTGAAGTTGCTGAGCAAATTGTAAAGTCCGATGGTTTTAGAGAGAAATACAATTTAGGTTATGAGTTATTTCGTAATCAGTTTTGAATTCATGGGGATTTAATGTTGTATAACAATACTAGCATTTGAGTTGAAATGATAAATTCAAACTCATGTCTCTCCACTGTACATGCATATCCGAATTTTGAATAAGATGACTAAGGGTTAATTCATTCATCTCACTGTTGTGGTGTGTATAATCCTTATTTTAGCTTTAATTTAAGGAATTAATTAAAATGCTTGAATGGGATTATAGGCAGATATGTTCTGTATAAAGATTTGACAAGTAGTATTGGGTGAGAATGCATAATGATGAAATTGTAATGCAATATTGTCAGGGATTTTATATGTTATGTATTAAATCTGTCATAAACCTTTAGATGCTTATGAATTTGACTCCTGCAATGGATATATGGCTTTGATCTAAGTTGTACTTATTTATGTAGCTCAATAATTGTTTGTATTTTCCTAGAGCTTGCTACAAATTGCAAATTAATGATTATATTTTACTACGGATTGTGTTGTAGTTATCTCATGCTCCACATAGTTGATATTATCGATGAACAACCAATTTTATTCAATATTATCCTATTGTGTTGAGCTATTCAATGGGATTATCTGTTATGTGTTAATGTTGTTTATGATATTGGTGCAGAGGTTGTAAACACATTAAGGGATCACCCTCCCTAGTCTTGTAGAGCCCAAAGTGTAGGAGGATTTTTAAAGTCCTTGTCAATTCATCCAGGTCCTTCGAACTGCCCTTGATTGGAATTGGAAATCCCATAGGTAGATTAGAAGACCAACCTGGTTACAGTGTAAAAAACAAACCAAAACACTCTACCTTTAACCTTAAACCCTAAACCATTAAGCCTTAAACTCTAAACCCTTAAACCCTCTACCCTCTATCTCTCTCCCACTCTAAACTCTAAACCTTTCCTTGTATTCTTTTATAATTTTCATTATTCTTATTTATTTTACACTTACATTTACAAATACACATAGATATGCATTTACTATTTTCATTTATTTCTCATGTAGTTTAATAGTTTGATCGATTTCATATTATATGTGTTGAAGACTTTAGAATTTCAATTACGTTAATTTATGGATATGTTGTATCTATAACACTACAAAACCATATGCTCTTTGCATTTACACTTGCATTTAGAAATACACATTTATATACATAGATATAGATTTCTTTAATAATATGTTGCATTTATTGTTCTAGGAGAGCATCCAGTAATTGCATTTACATTTACATTTGAAAATACATATACATACATACATACATACATACATACATATATAAGCGTGTGTGTGTGTGTATGAATATCATTTATATTCAGTGTTCAGAAACAACCCATTAGGTTTGCACATGGATAAAAATTCATAAAATCATATCTCTCATACATGTTTTGTTGAAACCTAGGCTTGAACCTCTCATTTCACATGCTTTTCTTCACAAAACTCTTGAGGACAGCAGCTATACCTTCTTTATTTCTCATCCTACGCTCTATTCATGCATCCTAAAATTACAACAGTATCCATGGGGCCTCTTACACAAGCTACAATAATCACAAAAAGTGTAAGAGCCCCTTTATATCATGTTTGGACTACAAAACCCTCAAAAATAGGGTAATCGGGCTGTATGCAAAGAAATGAAGCTTTCTAACTCAAATCAACGCCTTAAACCCTCAAATCAAATTCAAATCAAATCTAACACATATCTTCACGACCTGGAATTGATTTCACATCAAAATATGGCTGCATGTGACTATATAGTGCTGCATAATAGGAAAAATACATAAATTTTAAAGAAAAACACAGATTTTTGAATGTCAAGAGCTTGTATTTTAAATCCTCAACTATCAACAACCATTACAATGATCACTTTATGCATTTTAAAGGCCTTTACATGTCAACCACTGAACAACCACCTTTACAACTGACTTTTTAATCTTTTATGATCACATGAAACATAAAACACACTAATTTCAAGGTTGTTAACATCACTATTGAAATGTTTTATTTTTGACCTTTCAAACATTAAAAAGTACATCGATAAATTAATTATGTAATGGCATAAAAATTAAAAGCAGTATGAATTAATTAAGTAACACATAAATTCAAATATAATTCTATCAAAATTATTATCAAATAGATAATATAATTGCATAACTTATACATTTCAATGTCATTGATTTTCTTCATCAACTCTTTGTCTATATCATGGAGTCTGGAATTTAGGCATTTGTAAGGATTGGTCATATCATCATGATCATCAATATCATTTTGATAATTTCATCATCCACATGGATATCATCTTCATGAACATTAACTCCTACATCATCATGATCTAGTTCCTCCTCTTCAACATCTTCATCGGGGACATCATCAACTAACTATTGATCTTGATCATCATCTACATCATCTTCTAGTTCAACTGGGTATCTTCTTCTTCCACCACATTATACTTTTACCAGGCCTCTTGGATGTGTCCCCAACAACAAATGACCAACCGGTTTACCTAGAACCTCTTAGTAAAATACTTACTCATTGGCTTGGAAGAACATGGGGCTCATTTCCAGCTCGCTCAATCAACCTTGTATTAACCATGGTAAATCCATTATCATGTTCAATAACAGTTCTCTCAGGATCATTTTCATTCAATCGTAGCCTATACCATAGGACGACGAACAAAATTAATCTGAAGGACTTAAAAGTCACACTCAAGTATATCATGCAAAATCCCATAGTATCAGTTTTCTGAGACTTCTAGATGTATGTCGCTTCTAGATGAAACATTAGTCACCTAAAAGACTGTAGTTATACCAGAATCACAAGTTTTCTTTATGTCATCCAACATTTTGATTCGAAATTTACAACCATTGCACCACATAGTCTTGTGGTGTTTCACCTGCAATATGTCAAACATGTAAAAATTATTGCAATATCATCAGCTAATAAACATATTTATTCTTGGCCGAATGTATGCAAAGAAAACAATCTCAAGATATATATACATCAGTATACTTGAAAATAATTAAATAATATGGGTGATTAATATATTTATACGTACCTGTTTATCTCTTAAACCATATGCTAAATCAATTTCCCTTTGTGTAACATTGGAATCTCCATTACGATGAGCTTCTTTAACCAATGAAGCCACACCTTCCCATGTTAATGTCGACTGAATTGTTGACATCGTTCAATCCATACCGTCATCAATCAATATTTTGGCGATGTACAAATGTAGTGCATCCACTCTCTGGAGCCAGCGTATCAAAAAATTGAAATTCACAAATGACGTATAATTAGTTAAATACCACGATTATCGACCCAATTTATAATTGATGTATATTGAAGATTAAAATTAAATAAGTACAATATACATAAAAACCATATGTAAATGTATTCCAATTGTCTCCATGACCATCTTATAATTACCTCTCACTTTCCTCAATCTACCTTTCCCCAACAGGTACTCCCCTTTGAATTTGTTAATGGAGTTGGGATCCCAAATGCGATCTACATGGATCTTTGTTGTAAACTTAGGAAGATATTCACTAATGTACACCATGGTCTGGTATACCATATATCTCTCCACCATAGAATCCTCAGGATGTGCTCTTTGTATAACCAAAGCCTTCAAAAATTTCAAGTGCCTCTCAACCATCCACATTGACCTTGTGTGTACAGGTCCACACAATTTAATCTCCTCAACTGGTGTATGAGGTAGTGTTGTGCATTGAAAAATGTTGAAGGTGACCTTGCATTTCACATTAGGCTTGATGAATTTTTCTCTTCAATAATTTATATCTTCTTTATGGATTTCTTTAGATGACAACCATCTACAAGTGATTCAAGGCGCAAATATATTAACGAGATTTAACAAAAATATACAGTATATTACATAACAAGTAAAAAAAATGGCAATTATAAGATGTATACAACAAATTGAACAAATATCGCTACTTACCTCATGTATTTTCCAAGATCATATATAATTTTCTTGACATTGTTGTCAAAGTTGTCTGGGAGAGATAGAGGTAGAATGTACTGCAACAATTATAAAATGATCTTTTCATTATTTTTCCAAAAGTAGTAAACACAATACACTGAAAAGCACATGCATTATACAAGTGTATATAATATACCAGAATAATTACCTTAATGAAGGTATGCCAATCATGCGTTTTCATCCTTGACCCAAATTCACCTTTCTTTGTTATTATATTGTTTATGTTCATAACAAATCCTGTGGGAAATTGAATTTTTCGTATGAATTCTTTTATAGCATTGCTTTGTTGCTCTGTTAATAACCAAGGAAGGGCATTTATATTAATTTGGTCTCCATTGCTATTTAATTGAATGAAAATTTTCATTGTATGATTGGTTTCCTGAATGTCACTACAAATTTTGACAATTTTTTCTTTGTCATATCTTCCATCCAATATTTTCCATAACGTTTATGTTATATTCTTTTTGATATGCATTGTATCAAACAAATGCACAATTTGTAGCTCCTCATAGTATGGTAACCTACTAAATTGTCTGGGATAACTTTTTAGTCCCTGTGGAAGCCGGTCATTAATTCCTTCATGACCTTCATGAAGCATATAAGTTAAACAAATTAACAATGACAATCATTGTCAATTACAACATGAGTAAATACAACACAATATAAAAATATAAATTCAAAACATATCATATATGATAGATAAACAATTTGATCTGATGTATAACCTTGATGATTAATTCTATTATATTCCAACTTCCATGGGGTGTCATTCTTCATGGTTTTGATGTAGTCTCCTCTTTCCCATTGAAAAGATGTTTTGATGGTTCGATACTTATGATTTATATGGAGGGAAGTGCCTATACTCATCAAACACTTACTTTCCTAAACTTGTTGAACGATGAGATTTCATCTTGGGACCATAAATTAGACTTGCAAATTTTCTCTTTGTTTGAAGACCTGCAAGATCATATATAATTGGATTAAATATGTCAATTTTTATAATTATATATAATGAATAGATTATTTTAAAACATGCATGATATCTAATTCATAAAATTAAATATTTTTAAAGTGTAGTCGAATGTTATAACATACCACAAAAATGTGTTAGCCCTGGGGCATCATGAATTGTCCATACAAACATTGCATGGAATTGAAATTGTCTTTGTCCTATTGGTCTGGAGACGTCATACATAGTGACGCCATTCCATAACTTTAGTAACTCGTCGATAAGAGGCTCGATATATACATTCATATCTTTCACCTGGTACTTACCTAGTTGAATGAACATAAACATTACATAATTATTATAACCATTTTACTGCAATATATATAAATTAATGTACATTACTATTGAATGAAAAAAATATAAGTCATTATGCAATAAATAAGACAAATGAGATGCTACTACATTAAAGAAAATTGATGTAAACAAATACCTAGAACAATCATTGACAACATTATGTGCTCCCTCTTTATTGACATCCATGGAGGAATGTTATTGTTGATAACAAAAATAGGCCACATTGAGTAAATAGATCTCAGCTCTCCAAATGGATTAACACCATTCGCTCCCAATGAAAGCCTGAGATTATGAGGTTCTTCTTTAAAGTGTGGCAATTTTTCCTCCATGTCCCTAAATGCAGAACCATCCGCAGGCATTCAAAGAATGTCATCTCCACTTCTATTTCGTGCATGGTAATCCATAAATTGTGCTAAGGTTTTGCACCAAAATAATCGTTGCATACGTGGAATAATGGGAATATAACGAAGAACCTTGCGAGGCACCTTTTTTGTTAGTTGATCTATTTGATATCTACTGATATGACATTCTGGGAATTCTGTTGCAAATTCCTGTTGTTTATGATATATAATATGATCATTTAGATATGCATCTATTGCTTGATACTCCATTTTGATATCTTTCATAATTGTAGATAAATCTTAGTATGAGCGAGGTAAAATATTTGATGGTGGTAACAAAAATTCACCAATCAATCTACAACAAAAAATAATTTGTTAATATAAAAAATATTAATGGTACATATTTCATCCTTTATTTACTAGTGATGAACTAACAACAATTAAAATAGATGAAAAAAGATGATATATATGACATACCTTGACATCCATGAGATTTCTATGTTTGATAAACCATTCATAACCTTCAAGTTCGACAACAGTATTACAACGAGAGAAAGAGTTGTTTGGGAGCCTTCATAAAGGGGCTCATTATGCCTTCTCAAGTATAGGTAAATCATGAACATCATCAAAGTCATCTATATCATCATAATCCTTTCTGCCACTAAATGTGTCATGGATCAATGTATTAGGTACCATCATCTTCCACTTTGTGTTTTTAAAGCATGATCATCTTCTTCGCGGATCATTAACTTCATCTTGATATTCCGACTCCATGTTTGTCAAAACACAAAACCACATTCTTGGTAGGTGATAATCCATATCATGTGCCCTAGGGTACCCTACCTTTATAATAATGATAGACAAAATAAACCATGATCATGATCAAGTGATTATATATATATAAATGTTAAAACGATATAAACATTTACAAATTCAATCAATATAAACACATATAATGAACAACTTACCAATGGATGATAATCATGCCCCCCTTCAACATGACCATGTTGCCTACAATGTTTCTCAGCTGTTGTGATTAAAAGTCATCTCGTCTTTAAGCCCTTACAATTATTGCAAGGACAATAACATTTCCCATCACCCTTTCTTTTCAATCTAGCCCACAATCTATCAAGTGTCTCTTCATTTTGTTCTGGACTAATATTATCTGACATAATTTTTCTTTACCAACCTTGACTATTTAGATCTTCAAAAAATATCAAACTCACACTCCGATAATTTTTATTCATAGACAAGTAACATAATCTAATAATTTTGATATTTTTACACCAAAAAAATTTGGCATGCAACCACCCCTGCAAAAGAGAAGATAGTCTGAAGTTAATGACCCCAAAAAACACTTTAAAATGCTAATTCCAAAACTTATTAAATTCTGATTTTACTGTGATTTCCAACCGTTAAGACTCCTAAAATCAGAATATTGAACTTGATCGCAAACTTCCTACAACGATGGAGGTAGCGAGCTAGTAAGAGCAAGTGACCCATTCATAAGGAGCAATAAGTCAAAATCATCATTGCTAATGTCAATACAGATTTATCCTTTTAGTTAAAGATGCAATGTGTCACTTCTTATGACGAGCTTATCCCTAGGGCCCTCAACATTGAGAGAACCCCAATAAAAAACAACAGAATCATTGGTAAGAGCATGATTAGGGTACAAACCCTAGGCCTCCATAGAAACATAAACAATAGCTATAGCGGATTAGTGAGGTTGCAATACCAGAAAGATTGAGACATTATAGGTAATAAAAAAATCTTGCAATCTAAAGATTGTAGCCAATAACAAGCACACTGTGTAGCTTAGTGACATTTTTAAATGCAATCTATGGTAAGAAGAATGGCAGTCACTTGAGATATGACAGTCAAAAAGAGGCTGAGTAGTGACAAGATAATAAAGCTCAAACCTTGCATAGTAAAGTGGAGATTTTAACAGTGAGTTTCCTTACCCCCTTGCTGACCTTAAGGGTTTTCAAATGCTTTTGGTAGTGTTA
>VDFB02271358.1:671288093-671304891 GCA_007258455.2 Sequoia sempervirens
GAAAGGCAGGGGAGGGAGCTCTCTTGTGTCCCTTTTCTCGCCAAAAGAAGTTCAATTGATGAATACAAGTAATTATTGTGTTGAATAAGTGATTATTGTGATTAGTAATTGTATTTAGTAAATAATTAAAAAAATTAGCTTTGATATTTATTTATTTCAATGTATATGTGTAAATATATTAATGAATTTATTGTTCTTAATTAAATATATTGGGATGGGTGATCTCATGGGAAGGTCCAATGTTTCACTTATGAGCATCACCTAGATGTAATCAGTGTTAAGTGGACCATTCCTTATCATGAGAGATGGGTTCTTGTGAACCACTACTCATGAAACATGGGTTAATTATTTTGATTCAAAAAACTACACCATTGAATCTTGATAGCAATATCATATATTTTTTATATTATTTTGATTAATTTAAGATTTAAATTTTTATGTGTAAGGTGGAGAGAGCTTAATGTGCATTTCATAAAAGTTTTTTTGGAAATACTTTTTATAATTTAATAATAGTTTTTCTACATATTAGGATCTTTTAAAAGTGGCACAAATATTAAAGGGTTTGTTTATTTGTCAATAATTGACCATATTGTCAAGTTTATGCACAATATGTTCCCTTGTCTTTTCTTTGCTTTGTTTGCATCAAGGCATTATTGTTTATAGCTTTTACTCTCACTCAAAATTGTTTGTTCTCCTTGTATTCCAACTTTCATAATATGTATAAATGTTATGTTCTTGACATATTGTGGGTATAGTATTACCATATTGTATTTGATTATTTATTTATTTAAAGTGTTGTCCTTTGAGTTTAGTCAATGACTTAGAAGTGATTAAAGTTGAATGAGACTCGTGGTGTACATACACTCAAAGCTCTATGGAGTGCTTGACAAGATTTTTGGAATGAATTTGCACTCTACATTTTTGAAATTTTGGGCCACTTCAAGTTTTGGATTAACTAGACATTTTATTATATTATTTTTTTTTCCAACACCACCTTGGTAATAATTAACATGATTCTAATATCACTATATAACTTTGTATAGGAATATCTTAGAAGGCATGAGATGAAAACAATGCCCAACTTTGATCCTCAAAGAGACCACTCAAACTAATGATATTATCAAGCTTCAACCATAGCTTTACTAGAACTTTTGACTCCCTAGCATTCATTACTAGTTTACAATTGTCCATTTTAGTTTTGCACCTCATCTAGGCTATCATTGTTATTTTCCCAAATATAGTCTATATTCCTGAATTTGATTCATAGTTACAATAACAAAATGTGATATTACAAATAATGAGGCCTAGGATATGTGAGGTTGAGATAGTTCCATGTGGGAAAAAATTGTTGCATACACATCTGTGAGCCTTAAAAATGTTTACTCTTCTCACGAGAGGATAGGCATCTTCAAGTTGGTTTTGTTCACACTCAACATAAAACCTACTCCTACTTTGATTCATTCATGACCCATTTTTTGTTACTACAAAATCATTAAAGACATGTACGGAATTTTGTCAATCATTCATTAGCATTTTATAAATATCATTACATTTTTCAGGGAGTATTAAACTTTTAACTAAATCTACAGGTTGTTATATTTGATCCAAACCCACAATAATGTTGCAAGATAGCTAAAATCTATTGGATAGAAAGGTGAAAGGCCTCATTAAACTCTATTTGGCATATTTTATTTTGTTAAAAATACATGAAGAAGCCATAACACATTGGATAAAGTTAGGAAATTTATACTAGGATAAATCCCCAGTTAATAAATATTTTCTTAAAAATGTTTATATTGAGAATTTGAATGCATTCAATGCGATTATTTAACCCAATTGTATTTTGTTGAAGTGAAAATGGATGAGGATTATTGCATGACAATACTATGTTCTTTGTCAAAATCATGGGATCACTTGGTGATGACAATCAAATGCGTTGCCTCGAAAGTCAAAATGGACATGAGGTATTGAATACTTTAATCTTGAAGGAGATGTAATGAAAATTTTATAAATATACTAAGGGGGCCCTAGCTATTCATGTAAGCTTAAATTAGAAACTTAAGAAGAAGAAGAAAGAAAACTCTAGATCTAGATCCTATTAGAAATCAAAATCTCTTGGAAATTTCAAGGCTAACCATTGAAACTATGACAAGATCAAAGCACTTTTGTAGAGAATGTAAAGAGGAGAAAAAATAGTTTAGATGAAAAAGTCCAAAAATTCTTATCAATACAATGTAAATGTTGTTTTAGCTTAGCAACTCATGCATCAAAAGGTTCATGATTGAAATATAAGGCTTCCTTCCATATGGCATCCCATCAAGGGTAGTTCTTAAAGTATAAAGAATATGATGGTGGGAAGGAGTACCTTGGTGATTGTTCTCATTTGAGCATACTTGACTTTGATATCTAGTCTCAATTTGATTCCTTGATGGATGAGTGAAGAGAATCAATGGTGTGTTGCACATCCCTAGTTTGGCATAGAACCCACTATTAGTTAGAAAACTTAAATTTATGAGTGTGTAGATTATTTTCTCTAGTGGAGGGTATAAAATAGTGCAAGGAGCTATGGAATACCAACAACCATTCTCCTAAGATTATGACCAATATTATGGAATACCAATTCCACTAAAACTAATTGTGTTGAATGAAAAAAAACTCAAGTTCAAATTATTGTGTAGTCTCCATTATTAATGCTACATAATTTTATGATTATCATAAAATATATTGGCATACTATTGAAACCTAAATGAAGCTCATCATACTATGGATATTTTCATTTCCTTATTACCTTTCATATGGATAATTGGATTGAGATATATGAAATAGTGATCTCTATTATTTTTCTATCCAAATTCTATTTTGTGTTGATGGCGTTCTAGTTTAGCCTAAGTCTTTTGGTTTAGTCCAAAATTTTGTCTTTTTTTTATTTGATGATTTGCTATTAATAGTTCACCGTGCTTACTAACTTGTGAATAATGGTTAACCAATTATGGCAGGTTTATAATCATCTTAATAGGTATTAAGGTATATACATAAATAGAACAAGTGTGCATCTAGGATTGGAATATTTAGAAAGTAGGATGATGCATGGAAAGTTCATATTAGGCCAACTATTCAAATTCACAAACCACAAATATTGTTACTACATAGTTTAATTTATAGTTATGGCTCTTTATTGGTACTAGTAGATTCATATTCCATCTTATGTTTGGTCAATAATGAACTACACCCCATTATGTATTTACCAACTTTGCTTTTACTTTTATGAGTAAATATGATTTTAAATGCAAGATTATGACTTTGATATGTTCAATGGATGAATGAGATGAATGAATATGTATTATGATGTGATTACTTTTCAAATGTTTTAATGATGCAAATGATATATGATGAATATGATTTTCATGTTATCAAGTAACTTCGTTATGATGCACTAAGTTGGATGTAGGAAAGAATCGAGCCCTCCAGTAAGGAGAGGGAGAGTATCATCTAGGAGAGGAATTTGGTATGGAAACCACTAATGTACCTACCTAATTTAATGCACACACTCATGACCTAGGTTAGACAAGCTTTATCGAGTTAGTTTGGGCTGTGTCGATAAGTTTTAACCTTGGTGATAGTTTTGGGTTAATGGGAGTGCTTGGATGATTGTTTGTGATTCTCTATATTTGTTAAGGTGGTTTGTGCCATAGTGATTAATATATGTTGTACTTGGTGTATTTAATATATATATGAATGGATAAGTATATACATTAAATGTATATATGTATATTATATATGTATATATACAATAACTCATGCATATGATCATATACGCATGTGATCATGCTTAGGTAGAAATACCTGTGTATCCTCATACGTGGATACATCATACATCATATGTAAATTCAAGTCCACTAAGTCATGTGCACAGTCATTAGCACCAGTTAATTAGGCATTAGAGGAAGCTCTACACCATGATTATATTGATGTTATTACAAGATCATATTATACTATTATAATTCATAAATTTATAAATAGATAAGAGAACCTTCAACATGTCTATACAAGTACATATGACTATCTCAATAAAACTTGTGAACTTGTAAAGCATAAAAAATGTATTTTCCCATACCACTCAAGGGGATATATCTTTCACTTCTAAGAGATGTGACCTATCTCGTGTGTATGTTCTTTGTAAATTATTACTTGAGACAAAATAACAATGGTAGAATTTTTTAGATTTTACATGCAAAAGAAATAGGAAATATTTCATTTTCTTTTTATCAAGTATATATCCTAATAAATCCAACAAAGTAAAATTGTCAACTAGCTAGCTTTACGTGGGTTGATCTGGAATTTTCTTTATTACTGATGTTACATTCCCATTGTTTGACTGGAAAAAAGACTAGAACTATGTTCTACTAAGATATAATAGAGGCAAATAGAGAGGCTTATAGGTTAGACAAGTAAACTCTTAGCATATCTATTAATTATATAATAGAAATTTATTCAATCTCTTATTCTCAAAAGTGAAGGAAGAGTCATCTCAACTAGGCTTCAATTGTTATCTACTTCTCAGTTGATATCAAAAAGTGATTGTGTTGAATGAAAAAATACTTAGGTTCAAATTATATTGTAGTCTCCATTATTAACGAGCTAGATAATTTTATGATTATCATAAGATACATTGACATACTATTGACACCTAAATGACGCTCATCCTACTATGGCTCTTTACATTGCCTTATTACTTTTCATATGGATAATTGGATTGAGATATATGAAATAGGTCTCTCTATTCTATTTATATCAAGCTTTTTTTTTGTGTTGATGATGGTGTAGTTCAACCTAAGTCTTTTGGTTCAGCCCAAACTTTTATATTTTATTTCTTTGATGATTTGCTATTAATAGCCCATCATGTTAACTGACTTGTGAATTATGGTGAACCAATTATGGTAGGTTTATACTCATCTTAATAGGTATTAAGGTATATACATAATTAAACAAGTGTGCATCTAGGCTTGGAATATTTAGAAAGTAGGATGATGCATGGCAAGTTCATATTAGGCCAGCTAGATGTGTAGGTGGTAGAGGAGTTCACAAAACACAAATATTGGTACTACATAGTTTAATTTATAGTTTTGGTTCTTTAATGGTGCTAGATTCATATTCCACCTTATGTTTGGCCAATAAATCAATACCATTGTTTTAAAATAGATGTTTTCTATACTAGATGTTCCTTTGGAAGGTGTTGCCACAATAATGTGTCCCACATGTGGGACATCCTAATTTTTTTTTAAATCACATAATTTTTAAAAAAATTAATGATTTAAGCCTTGAGGTGTTCCATCTAAAGGTTTTTAATTAAAGATGGTTAGATCAAACTCCCTTAGATCATTTAGAACCATTTGTAAAAGCTTGGCTTTTATTTCAGCCAAGACTTTTATGTTTTATTTATGTGTTAACTTATTATCAATAATTCCCCATGACTTAAGTGTTTTCTTTATGTTTATTTGGGGAGTACTTACTAACTCAAGAATACTGGTAAACCAACTATAGCAAGTTCATGCTCATCTTCATAGGAATTGAGGTATACACATAATTAGAGAAATTACATGTAGTCTTGGAATATTTAGAAAGTAAGATGATGTATACCAAGTTCATATTAGGTCAACATTCACATATTAATGTGTAGGTGATAGAGTAGTTTGGAAACCATAGATCTTGATACTAACACATAAATTTATATTTGTGGCTCTTTAATGGATCTAATCATATGCCACTTAGTGTTTTAAAAATGAATCACTACAATTGTTCTAGAAATAGATGTTTTCTATACTAGTTATCATGGTTTGAATTTAAAGGGTGGTCATGCTCCTTTGGAATAATTGTATTAGTTCATGTAGATTTGTCAAAGAAAGTATAGAATGGAGAGTGCATTCTTATTATTGCATTAGCATGTCTCGTAGCCATTAGATTAAACCAATCAACATAGATCAAGGGTTTGCAAGAGTTTGAAAAGGGTTGAGATTAAACTATCAAATAAATGTCATGTCATTGGTTGATGCATTGAAATAGATCCATGTAATATATTCTATTGTATTCACCAGCTTAGTGAATAATTATTTATGAATGAGTTTTTTATCATTAGGATCAATTATGAACCATTGATTTTAATGGTAAAAAGATAAATTAGTGATAGCAATCCATTGGTTAAATAAACTTGTTATCAAATCATTGCACCCGAGCGGCTTGATTAATTAAACCTAGCAATGTTGAAACATGGAATGATTCTCAGGCCTGTGGGTTGCCTAATTTCGAGAATCAATCTCCAGAGAGGGCTGGTTCCCTGACTAAAAACTCCTAAAACTAATTGACTTGGCTGGGAAAGAGAAAAAGAAACTTGCTCGAACTGAAGAACTAAAGCTATGAGAGGTGATTGCACCTAAATGATAATGACTTGCAATTATGACTCACAAAAAATTTCTTAAAACTCAAATCCACACAACCAGATTCAATAATTTAATCACTTGAACAATTTAAACAAAGGCTTGTGATTTAATGCACTATTGAAGGAAAACAAGGTTTTCACAACAAAACGTATTAACTCATTAATAAGCACAATGTATAACCAGTGATTACAAACTAAATTGCATACAGATATGTGAAAAAGACAGATAAAACTAAAGGTTTCAGAACCGAAACACAGCAATTCTTCGATCAAATTCTTCACAAAACGATGCTTGAAATCTAGAAGGCAAACTCTAAAGTCCTGAATTCAAAGGAATCTTCTGCAATTACGCACTTTTAACCTGTAATAAAACACTGCTATATTAATCTGAAAGCTGAGTTACAAGATTCTCTTCTTTGCTGAAGGCAAAGGCAGAAAATAAGAACTAACTTGAAAAATAGTTAAGTTTTTCAATATATACAAAACCTTTCCAAAAAGGCATGCAAAAAGAACTAAAAGTCATCAGAAGGTGAAAAGATGACAATTACAAAGTGAAATCCGAGCACAAGTGAAAATCTCCTGAAAAAGTGGCCAAACTCAAGTAAAAATGAGTCCAAATAAGCTCAAATTCACTGCCAAGTCGTAACTGATACATGCACTATTCCAACTGAACTGCAACTCCCTGAAAAAGTGGCTCAAAGCATGCAAAACTGCCTCGTTTTTATCAACTTCGCCCAAGAACTGAAACTCCACTTCTATTTCATGTGCACGATGAAAATATCTAACACCCTCAGTTAACTTTGCCTGAAATAATATCTTTAAATTGTATTAAGATATCTATAATTTGCATGTTTAAAATAACTAATTTATTAAATGATTTGTGGTATATCATTTAACAAATTAGCTATTCATTGAATAATGCAAATTATAAATATAATAATGCAATTGGAAGCTTGGTCGACTATCATCCCTTTAATAAAAATTAAACACATTATCCTTCATGATAATAGGCCGACCATATGATTTAAAATATTCGGCCACACCATTTCAATTATTAAATTCGACCACATCATTTAGGGATATTCTTTTGACTTGGAGAAACGACCTAAAAGATCAACCCTAAAAAAAAAAACATAATCATTCACATTTGACATGAAGTTTCTGGAAGAAACTGGCCGCCACTCCGAGTAGGGTTCCAAGCTCGACTCCTGCAATTTTCTGTCGATTTCCATGATCTTTTGACATATTCTGGGCGCCACAGGTAAAAGGAACTTATTTGCCACAAATCTGAGCTCTTTTTGGGCATTTATATGGAAATTTTGCTATCTTATGGGCGAGATTATGATAGTATTTTGATATTTTGTCATCTGCTTCTGTTCTCTGTGAAAATCTCTTTCCATTGAGGTCGATGCTGGAAGAATGATCTGAAGAGAGCCAGTATGAAAATGAAACCTCAAAAAAAAAATGTGGTAAGCTTTCATATCTCTGTCATTGAATTTTAACAAAAATCTTCAGCTAAGAATGAATATAAGCATCAGATATCTCTGCTTTTGCCGCGGCTAACCTTAATCTAGTGATTCCTTAGCAATTTCTGGACTTTGACCATGTATTTTGGCAAGTTTCTGAAGATTTCTGACCACGGCTATGAGTTATTTTCGAATTCTTTTTGTTATTTAAAACCCTGAAAGGCACTGAAAATAAAACTCAGCTTTTGGGTGTGTGAAATTACTTCACCAGGCCGCACTACACTCTGCACTCTCATTTTCTGAATAGTTGCCTTTATACCTATGACTGAAATAGCTCCATATTTGTTCTAACAAAGCTTTGACCATGGTTCAAACAGGCCGCGGCCTCACAGCATCATGGGTACTCCTAATAATACTCTGTTTCTGTATCTCTGTGTTTGAAACTTCAAATATTTATAAAGCAAGAAAAAATATATTCTTCAGTTCGAAACTTCATCTGGGTATATTTGAAAACTCCTCTTCAAGAAATGGTTTGATTTTTCTGGATTTTTTAGTAAAAGACATGCTCCAAATAATGAAACAACATACTGTGCTGGGTATTTCTCCATCCGGGCATTCTAAAATTTGCGTGCTTTTACATTGCCTGGAGTGGTGACTTAATGCTCTTCCTGTGTGTTAATTCGGGCTACCATTGAATAATTTTGAGTTTGAACACTGACCTTTTTGCATGATTTGGAAACACGGTTGCCACAAAATATTTTGGTAAATATTTTCACCCTTCAAATCTGTCGCTTTGCATCACTATTGAGCTCGAAACTTGTTATTTTCCAATGAGTATTACTCTTTAAGCGCGCTGTCTTCTAATGCATTTTCTGTAGCATTCATTCTTGGATATATTTCTTTGATAGAAGAGGCCGTGGTTCATTAAACCTTGCTATGAATGAAATTCACCTTTCCGTATCTGGGTATAAACAGTGTATTTAACTTGTTACCCTGCACCTTCATGGCTTTACTGAACAAACTCTAAACCCCTGCATTTTTCAGTCCATCCACATTATCCCCACTATTGGAATGTTCCTGCCTCTCTATGACTACTCCATGAACTGTTTTCCATAGTGCAGTACATTGTCTTCATTCTTTGAAGCCATGTCAAACCCCATCTAATAAAAATACAACCCTGTATTCTTTATGCCATGACTGTTATGGCATCTTGTTCTGTCATGTACCAGATCTTGCAACAGCTACTCCTCTTTCTGATTTCGGATGCTTTATGACTCATTTGGGAATGTGACTTTGTATAGACTGCCACTATGACAGTCTTAATAACTGTCCTCTTATGACATCCAAATCATTTGCAAAAATCTTCAAAAGAAAACCCTATCTAGGGACTGTCATATGCATCAGTATAGGCTGCCCTATAGAAGTCTTCATGAGGTGGGCTGACCTTCAAAACCGCTACTCTACAAAGTCTTCACAGTCTGTCTCAACTGGAGCAGACTGTGCTTTGAGATTTTCCTCGCTAGACCTTGTGACCACTCAGCTCCTTGTAGAATAAAGACTGACAGTTGCTACGCTTCTTCCTAATAACTTTTCCTCCTATGTGATTATCACTTGATGCCCTATGATTGTAATGAAAAGTCTTCACATAAGGAAAACAAACCTCTTCATAATCATGACTATTGACTGTCACCTGGGAACTTGTGTTGTTTGGAAAACACTACCCTATATGCCATGCTATTGTCTCTTTTGATTGCATCTTTTGCTGTGCATGCTCAGCCATACACAACATATGAGGGTCTATTACTTTTATTTCCTTCCTAGGGTTCCAAACATATATTGAGACTCACATTCCTATATCATAACCCTCAGTATCCTCTAACCCTCAGTATCCTCTATGACTGCCCTGTTAACTATTTCAATGAAGCTTGGGAGTCTTAACTTGACACGCATATGTTCCATCAAAACTATAAAATGGCAGATAATCGTGTGAAAATGTGAAAACCCTTACACAACAGAAGTATTTCTAGAGGTCTGCAATGTAAATATGAACACTGTTTATTGAGCTTTCTCAAGATAGAAGAGAATACCTTGTAGTATGAATGAAATTGTGTTGAATGTATGTCATAAAAAAAATTTGAACATGTAGGATAGACATGTTGCAAACCCCTGAAATGTCTCCCCTTTGATAGCGTGTCCATGCCTTCTTCATAATCTTTGCAATGTGCTATGTCATCATGCTCAGCAAATTAATAAGTGTTGAACTTTTTTCTGTTATTTTTCATCTTTGACTTAGCTGAAAAGTTAAAGGTATCATACTTTTTTCCTGAAACAGCAATCCTTCTGCTTATGAATGAAATACTTTCATTTACTCAGCTCAATGTATGAATGAGCTTACTGTCTCCTTTTACTCATTGTTTTTGCTAAACATGGAAATCCTTCTTATAATGCTGAAGTTAAACTATTATCTTGAATCTTTTTGTAAATTTCGCAAGTACTTGACAGTAAAAGAAACAAAACAAAGTGCTGAATGCTGTCTTATCACAATGTGAATGTGAATGAAAGACAGAGCTGAAATGAGAATCGTTAAATGTAAACAATACTGAACTGCCATGCTACCTTTCTGTCCCTTTGATTTGTGAGCAAAAGATAATTGCTCAATCAGTTCCATCATGCTGATTTAGACTGTTTTAATCATTTGATATTACTGTACTGTATTCCTTTCTGGCTCTGTAATTGAAAACCTGATATGCCGGGCTCAACCCTTGTGGGAGCCCGTTTTACTCCACATATCAGCTGAAATGAATTCGAATATGAAAAACCTGCTCCTGCACACTGAAACAAACATGTTAGCAAAATAAAAGAAGCTGAAAGCTTCCATTGTATTATGTTTTTCTGCTGATTTCTTGCAATCATCTGATGAATGCTCGGTTTAACGCAAATTACATTTCTGTCTGTAGCATAAGCGTAAGACAGAAAATAATTCACTATTGCTTAGAGTACAACTCTAACATTATTTCCTTAATGATTTGCAGGTATGCGGAGCGATGAAGCGAGGCTGCAACTGCTTGAAGGCTCGATGGCGAAAAGCACCAACGAAGCGATTCACCGTAACAGGCAATAATGAATTGCTTTCTTTTTTACGCTCATGCTATTTACAGCAGTGTGGCCTGTGCTTAGATTTAGTATTCATTTTTTGATTGTCAGAAACAATCTCAGTTACTCTCGCGGCTTGTGCGAGATTCAGCATTTTCACGAAATGAATAAAAGTGCAATTTTCTTTAATTTTCTGTTTTAAACATTTGCACAACAATCTTATGATACCTTTGTAAGATGACATCATTGATGATTCAACGAACACTTTATCAGCAAAATTTGGAAAAAATTCTGTACCTACAAAAGCTGAAACTTATTCAGCTCTACCTGTTGAGCGTAGAGTGAAAAATAGGTAACAAAACTATCAACATTTCATTGATAAGTTGATTCCTTAATACCCTTGATCTCTTAGACACAACTATCTAAGTTATTGTTAATTATTTATCTTTAAGGTAAAGCTTAAAGGCATAGGGTGGTGGGATCAAGTGGATGCAGTGTGACCACATGTTTGGATCTTATTAAATTTTGAAACTAAAGGCATTTTGATAGATGATGCTACCATAGACCTTGTTCATCTAAATAAAGTTGTAGATAGACCAATGGTGTGTTATAAATATTATTAGTTCTCTATTTATATTTACAAGAGTGCTTGCGTGTTTCTTCAAGCATTGAATCTATCACCCAATGGACTAATGCATTATTCCCTTTTAAGAAAAATGATTATTTTTCATATTAAAAATTATCCTCTTATTCCATGTAGATTAGACTTGTGTACATATCAGATCTTTCCATTCAATATAATTCATCTATACTTATTTTATCATGCATCTTGAGAGCCTAGACTTGTCAGTTATATTTAAAAAGTTATACATGTTGGATTTTAAGGTTACATGTTAAGTAAGAAGAACGTGATGGTATTATCTTTTGGGGATATGAAGTAGGTTTGCATCTCTAGTTGCATGTGTAACTTGATAATAATTTCTTGTTAAAAGACATTTAATTGTGTGAGGCTAGTAAGCTAGTGTAAAGGGTATTTCATGACAAATATTTGTGATTTACTCATGTAAAGGGTGTGGCTAAAAGAATCAACCTAGTTATTTTTTATTTCTCTTTGACTGTACTATAAAGATCTCCAAGAATACCCTCATTGGCCTTGCAAGGCTAAAACTATAGAAGATTCACTCACTTTTGTTAATCAACCCATAGTTCCCTATAGGTTCATCATGAGTCTTCCTATTAGTCTGAACTAACCTATGTTCCCTAAGTTTAGATTGTGAGTGCATTCTCTAAAGGTGTGGGGCATAATTTTGTGCACAAACGCATGTCATGGGTAGGCGTATTATGGGTTAGTGTAGGATCATGGGGGTCCAAACTAGGCCCTTAAGTGGCATGAAAATTCAAAAAAACAAAGTTAGTCAACTTGACATAAAAATTTGAATAAGTTATTAACATAATTTGGAAAATATGCAAGAATATAATTTGTAGCAAATTGAATGAAGTTTCTAAGATACTATCCCTTTTTTGGAAAAAAAATAAATCTATTTGGTGAAAATTTGAAATTCAATGCTAAAGTACTAATTTTTTAGGAAAAAATAAAAAGCGGGTCTATGTCTGACCAACCTAAGTATAATAATAAGTACTATATTTTTTTGAAACTTTCAATATAAGTAGAGGACACATGCCTAGATGTGCCACATTTTTTTGTAATTTTTTGCAAGTAAATAATTAGCTATGAATTTTTTATTAAATTTTTTTAAAAATATTAAAACATGTTTGTCTAACCACCATAACTTGGTCAAAAAATTATGAAATTAATTTTTCCTTTTTTTATCCTATAGTATGGGAAGCATGGAATGTGATGCATCTTTCAGATTCAAAAAAATGTGAAATCGTTTAAGAATTATAAATGTTTTTCAATCAACCTATCAATCAAGACATTAATCAAAATGTATGTAGAAAATTAACAATGATTATCTATTTAATTCTAAATAAGACATGTCTTATAGTTTGGAAATCTGACAATTTTCTCAATAAACCCTTTTCATTTCATCAAATTCGAATAAAAAAAGGTCATCAACCACTTTTTTGTTATATCGCCACTTTTTGGACCCCCATGATCCTACACTCACCCTTATATTAAGACACAAAATTGAAGACCTTAAATTAACAAACATGTGATAAAAGTTGAGAAAAATGAGGCCAAAGGAAATCAACTCATGTATATTGCTTTAACATGATAATGAGGATCCTTCCATGCCTAGTTATGTGGAAAATCACTTGAGTTAGAAATTATTTGCTAGTGTATATACCTACTTTTGATAAAGTGTGGTGCTAAAGAGCATATTTAGGGCCTATTATGTATAGAGAGAAGAGAATTCAACTTCTTTTATGACAATAAAGAATTAAGGTTGATTTGATAAGACTAAAATAAGGTAAAAAGAGTGATGAATGTCAATGTTTGAGTAGTCTAAGATAGTTGAGATTGAGTAGTCACTGAGATTGAGTTTAATTAAATATATGAATGCAATATATTATACTATTGATTTCCTTGTTGAAACATTTGACCTTTAGTGATTTCCTTAAATTCACAACTCTAGACACAATTCAAAAATTCAATCTAGACCAAATAAGTAAAAACCTTAAAATGGCACTAGTGTAAACATGAATGGAAGATTTAGCATTATAAAATGTTAGAAGTAAGAATAAAATTAATGAATACCCATGCATTTATGAAATCTACCTAACATTGGATGTAAAATTAAATTTAATGAACAATTATGAATGATATTTACTTAAAGTATCCACATTAAGAATGTGTATGTAAGACCTAATTCTTGCGTAAATTAAAATTTTCCAATTCTCACTTTATATATGTAAAGGTAACAAGTAACAAAGATAATACAATAAAAAATTTCCTTTCTTTATTGATAAATACGTACAAGTTACAATATGTTTCCACATGAATTTCATTTTCATTGCAAATACAAATCAGAGATCAAAAGTAATACAGTTACATACATAGCTCGTAAGCTTTTGCACAAATAGAAGTAAGAAGGTCCAGGAGTCCGTCCTTTCAAATCTTGGTACATCGGCCGCTTGTGGAGGAGAAACATCCCTTTCATGGCTTTCCCCCGGACGTCCTCATTTTGCTAGATGGCCCTCCCTTCGAAGAAGAGATTGGTAGGGTATCCTTTAACGATTACCAACTGAGCATAGTGCTGTGTCCTACACAACTAGAACCTTGCTATTTCACAATCTCGATCTAGTACTCGGATCACAATGAACTGACAGTGTAGTCTCAACTATCTCACACCTAGGTGGATGTCGTACCTTTCACTACTTTGGCCAAAGTATTCTCATTCAGTACTTCGAATGAAGGTCATCTATCATAAACACTACTCAGGGTCGATTTGACTTGAGGCTTCCTTACTCTATGCATAGGTTTTATCCTTCATTGGGTAAATTCGTCACCCCAGATATCCTACAATCATACGAACCTACTAGAAATGAAACAGTCTACAAGTGTCTTCTATCAATCCTCCTAATTAGGAAATCTTTATCCTAGGAGTACTTAGCTTGCCTCAGTTATCCTAATAACTTTAAGCTAAAAGACTTTACTTGATTCTGCCTTCATTTCGATCCTAGTAGATAATAAGTACATCTACGTATTCTCCATATACAAAGACCATACACAACATGCAATAGTCATTCAAAATGCAAACAAATCCCTCCCTTTTATCTTTTTCCATTATTTCTCTTTAA
Organism: Sequoia sempervirens; assembly: GCA_007258455.2. Lineage (NCBI taxonomy): Eukaryota > Viridiplantae > Streptophyta > Pinopsida > Cupressales > Cupressaceae > Sequoia > Sequoia sempervirens. The sequence goes on from VDFB02271358.1 coordinate 671,302,848, forward strand.
TGTAAGATAAGTAAACTTAATCCCTTAAGCTTTTTACTCATATAATCCCTTTTTCACAATTCCCCTAATCATTGAATCCTTTACACATATTCTTCTTTAATGAATTGCTTTAAATGTTCATCAAAACAGTTCTTTCCTACTAGAGCTAATTGAAAGCAGCAATCACAAGACCAAAAAGGAAACAACACTTCAATAAAAGTTATAAACTAGGAGGATTCATGCCTGATTTTAAAGCTTCTCCTTCCAGACTTGCTCTTCTAGATTCTCCTTCAAATAAGCTTCCAGAATTTCAGCTAAATATGGCTTCTTAATGAAAGTATTTCACTCTAGAATGAACTCCTATATCTCTTCTTTCATACGTGTTTCCACCACTCAATTCCTACTCAACTATAATTTCTAAATACCACACTCTGAGCTAAAAATGATACAATCACTGTAACTATTAAATGCTGGTAATAATTCACTGTATTTGTCAAACTCAGCAATGCAGAAAATTCATGCAATGCAACAAAATGGATATGGGATAAAATACTAAACTCAGATTGCTCAATGTGTATGTTTTCAATGAATGGAAGGGCGTGTATATATAGGCCCGAAATGCAACAGATTCCACCAATGGAGGCATGTGGTTTGACAACTAAGTGCTCAGAATAAGTCAAAAAGATACTTGGCGGATTCTTAAACCCTTAGTCATCGAAATTGAAGGTGATTCGACTTCCTTTTAAGCCAGCAAGAGAAGAATAAATCAACTCACATGGTGGTTTTGACAGCTCAAGGCGTCCTTCAGATTTTTAGGTTATTTTGTAGCAATTAAATCAGGAAGTTCGTTCCAGATGAAAAGGTCAAGTATCAAAAGTTCCCACGTCGCCATTTTGTGGCCTCAAGATCAGTATTAACATCGTTCATTGACCTATTCTCTGCTTGCGCGCTTCAGACGTGTTTTTCTCCAGGCGCGCGCAATTTCTCACACGATTTATGAACTCAGTTAAAAAAAAAAACGTATTTTCTTCTTTTCAAATGTTAGTAAAATCACAAATGAAATATCTGCCATTGTTTTATAAGGAGGGCGATTCAATAATCTTTAATATTTCTTTTTATAAAGTCTTCAAATGTTATAATCTCATTCGTAGAGTCTTCACGGGATTGTGTTCAATTTGTATTCTATTGAATATTTTATGTGTTATTTAAATTTACACAATTCCCATTTCAATATTATACATTTATATATTTTATCAAATATGTATTTCAATTAAGTGTAATAATTTAAAATATATAAATATATATATTTTCCGACATTTCATCGTGATTTTTATATATATTTACATATATGTAAATATTACCTTAATATTAGTACATATATTTTAAATATATAAATATATAATATATTTACATAGGTATTTATGTATTTATGTATATATATCCACAAATATAATTACATCGTTAATATATACATTTATACATAAATATATATGTAAACTTACTAGGCAATAATATTAAATATTATTTTTACCACAAACATCAGGCGGAATGTGTACATATATACACCTGTGTATACGTATGTATGCGTACATACATGTCGACACATGTGTATGAGCATATCCGTATGCTTAACGTACACATGTATTGATATGTCTGTACATATAAATACGTGTTCACAATGTATAGATGTACGTGCATTCTCAATCAAATTTTAACACATCTTTCACATCATTCATACTTGGGTCATGGTATAGCAAGTCTGATGTTAACAATCACATTTCCTAAAGCATAAAGAAGTGAATTCAGAACCTTAATGTCAATAAACAGGCCTATGGACGACTTACCCTTATCTCGACAAACAGACTTGGCTTACTCAATCTATAGTATGTGTGTGATTGCTCAATTTGGTAACCGTTACTGTTTACCCGACCAAGTACCTCCGCGAATGATGTCTCTCCTCTGTCCGGAGGAACAGTCTTCATACCTGTGCACCATGACATGACATCAGCAGTCATATGCTCATAACAAGGTAATAATATCTCACAAGTTAGAATAACATTATTCC
>VDFB02271358.1:671304991-671333499 GCA_007258455.2 Sequoia sempervirens
CTCCTTGCCCATTTCATCACAATTTCGACAAACTTTTGTTGTTGTTTCGACACTACTCCTTGCCCATTTTGTCGAAATGGTGATGAACTTCTAGTGTTGTTTCGACGCTACTCCTTCCCCATTTTGTCACAATTGCGATGAACTTCTGGTGTTGTTTCGACACTACTCCTTGCCCATATCGTCGAAATGGTAAAAAATTTCTGGTGTTGTTTCAACGCTACTCCTTTCCCATTTCGTCGAAATGGCAACAAACTTCTGGTGTTCTTTTGAATCTACTCCTTGCCCATTTCGTCAAAATTGCAACAAACTTCTAATGTTGTTTCGACGCTACTCCTTTCCCATTTCATCGAAATGGTGACAAACTTTTGGTGTGATTCTTTGGTGGATATACAAATTTTTTGTTGATATTATGATGAACATCCAAGTCATTTTATTGTGCCGACGACTGACGAATCTGCATCGTTATTTTGACGTTTAATTCGTTGTCGGCCTTTCAACAAAAAAATAGCGACGAAAAAGTTGTCATTTCGTCGCCTTTCCAACAAAGATTTGTTGAATGACCAATGAACGTCCGTCGGAAAATGGTGTCAAATTCAGTAGTGTTGAAGTATAAATTAGTAAGTAAATTCACGATCAGTGTGGTTGTTTTTCATGCAATCATTAATTTACTCTGTAATTTATTTGTCAAATTAATAGCATGACATTTGGAGTTTGAAATAAAAATTTTGACATGTAATAAGTGTAGACGAAAGTTCTATACTCAACAAGTTCATTTTGTAACACATGGACTTTATGAACAAATGGATTGATATGTATGATAAAAAGAGAGAAGTGTTAGGAGCAATGAGACAGTTTAAGAGATCGAACCCAAAGAATACTCCACTTCCCACTAATCTTCTTGGGGAATGGGAAAAGATTGCACACTAGAAGGGTATGTACAGGATCATCATGAAAAAAAAGCCCTTAAGTGGCAATAAAATTTAAAAAAATTAGAGTTAGGTAACTTCACGTAAAAATTTGAATATGTTATCTATATTATTTCAAAAATATGTAAGAATAGAATCTGTAGCAAATTAAATGTAGTTTCTAAACTACTAGGTTTTATTTTAAAAATTCTATTTGGTGAAAGTTGAAATTTCAATCACGGTAACACTTAAATTTTAGGGAAAAATAAGATTATGCATTTGACCACCCTAACCACGATAAAATGATAATATTTTTTTATAAGATTCTAGATATAAGTAGAGGACTCATGTCCTAATGTGATGCATATTTTTTTGTAATTTTTTTTCCAAGTAAATAATTAATTATGAATTTTTATTAGAACTTTTAAAAATGCCAAAAAACTTCATTAATGTCTAACCACCTTAACTTGGTCCAAAACTTCATGAAATTCAATTTATTTATTTGTAATCCTATGGTATGTGAAGCATGGGAATGTGACACATGTTTTTGGATTCAAAAAATGTGACACCGTTCCAGAAGCTATAGATGTTTTTCAATCAGCCTATCAATCAATACTTTAGTTGTAATTCAAATAGAAAATGAATAATAATAATTTATTAAATTCAAAGTAAAGCATAATTTATATTGGTGGAAAGTGGAGTATCTCCTTTAAAAACCCTTTTCGTTTCATCAATTTTGGGTTAAAAAAAGTCGTCAGCCACATACCCATCATATCGCCACTTTTTGGCCCATCATGATCCTGCAGATACCTAGAATGGGTTACTGAAAAAATTCAAAATCAAATAGAAGATGCAAGTATAGATTCAGACATAACAAAAGATGAAATCAACATGTCTAGAGGATGTGAAAGAAAGGTACAATTGAAATTTTATAAAATGTTGTTTCCTTACAGTTTTGACACTATTAACTATTTTAATATTCGTCATTATATTTGTTTTCACTCAAATAAATGGTCTTTCATAGGCAAGGAAATATCCAACAATGTGGGAATATGGTCGACATTATCGTGTAGAAAGTGTAGATGTAAAGAGACGATCCTTTGATTGTGGCATCATGGTTGAATTCAAGCAATCCAGTCAATGAAGCTCAAAAGATAAGAATATAATTGAAGGGAATCTACAATATGTTGGGAAAATACAAGAAATTATTAAGTTGGATTACCGCTCTTTTAAATGTTGTATTTTTAAGTGTAGATGGTATGAAGCATTTGAGAGGACATGAAGACATGATACCCATAGTGGATTGTTTTCTATAGATTCCCCATGCTTCTTACCAGAGGATAAGGAGCCTTATGTTCTACCAATTCATTATGAGCAGGTATTTCTTTAACTCAACCAAGAAGCGGTAGTGATCATTAATCTATTAATTCATAGTTTATTGCGAATATATGTGCGTGTGTGTGTGTTTATTAATCAATAAAAAATTAATAACATGCGTCTAATATATGTATTTCGTTCATGTGCAGGTATTTTTCTATGAAGATATTTTGGACCCAAAATGGATGTTTATCATACATTATGATCCAATATTAAGGAATGCATTTGATGAAACATTAGTGGATATTGAGAAAAACAATGACAACAAACAAAATGAGAGAGGGATTAGAGAACATTGAAGAAATTGACATCCATGAAGATGTTGAAGATGGTTATGTTCAAGCACAAGAAGACAACAATCAAGAGTTAGATAATGTTATGGAAAACAACAATATGGATGGTATGGAAAATGATGATCCAAATACATCCGCTAATAATATAGATGGTGTACAGTCAAACTTCAATGATGATGAAGATGATGCAGGTCAAGATGAGGATGATGATAATATTAAATACTTGAAAGAACAAATGAACATTGATAATGATACACTAGATGACATTGTAGCAGACAATAATGTTAATGACCAATTTGACTTCTAAATTTTCAGAATTATTTGCAATCCATGTTTAAAAAAGGATGATTCTTATGGCCCAAATTTTGAAATGCTTCAATAATATTATTTGTGTCGATACAAATTACCTATTGCAATATCCTTAAATTATTCAATCTTTGGTATGAATTGTTGGCAAAAAAAATTATGATTACTTGTCCATGCTTCTTCCATTCATTTTGTATCAACATATGTTTGTGAAGACACAAAATTTAATAAAATATTAATGCACGTAACTCACAATTATTTAAATAAGAAACTTTGTTAACTTTATTATTTTTAAATAGTTTCCATTTTTATGTTGAACATAATTTTGAACATGTAACTAAAAACATCCACATTAAATGCTTTACTGTATCAGCATATTCATTCACATAAGCACAGTATTGAGGCTCAATAACTGATATTCATTCAAATATAAGAAGAAATAAGTATGGAAAACATAAAAAAAAAAATAGAATGATAATACAGTCATGGAGAATCTTTGGTAATAAGATGTTCTATTTCATTCATAAGCTCAAAATAATCACACAGTAACAACAAATGTGCCCTAATAAATCTTATGAATTTAAATAACTTGAAGAAACCACTTTGGATACAACATAGTAATAGATAAGCATGAAATTTAACACAACAATTGAACACCAAAATAGATTATCAATTATGATAAATCTTCTCCATTATGTTGCTTCAAATGTATATACATTTATAGTAGAAGTCTTTGATATGATATGGATGGGTGGAATGTTCAATCTATCTTCTTACTAATGCCTACTTTAATAGAAATGAAAATGGAATATGATATGATGATCCTCTCAAAATTGGCCTTGGTTTCCTATTTATATAGGAAGCAACAAGCTTCAATCCTTTTACAAAAAGAGCCGACCCTTCAAAACTACTTCTTTTACTAACAACTAATTAATTTGCATAATTAAAGAAATAACATGGCTTGAGACACTTTAGATGTATGTTTCCTTTAATCAGCGTAGAAAGCTCATGATCATTGATTTGGAAAAGCTTTCCTCTCCATGATAGACATACAGATGCCCTCGCCTTAGTGACCTACTCATTTGAAGCCAAATACTTCTCTTCCCATTGATACACCATAAAATCTGATGGCCACTAATATTCCTTGATCTTTGGTATGTTTGTAAGATGTGTTTGTCATCGACTATCCAATAGTGCCTTTGTATCATTGACAAATTTCAGATATCTAGCATCAAGAGCAATCAATCCATCCATGATCAAATTGAGCCTGTGAAGACCGGTGTCACTATCCCCCTGAACGTGGGTTAAAAACTTATGAATAGCCTGACCAAATTCCTTCTTCCATTCATCCAAGTCTTTTACTTGACCATCATCTTTCACAATTTCCAATGTATACCATTGTTTTAAGGTATGGAATGAATCCATTCATTCCACAATACTCTTATCCTCCCCTCATATATATTGAAATTCATCAAAAAACATTTTTATTGTTTGCTCAGTCAGTTTTAATGTTGTGGGAGCATCAAGACTCCTTTGTAGAACTCTACATAACTTAGATAGAGTGTGGTGAATAGGTTGCAACCTTTTAAATAGGGGGTCCAATACAAGCATATGTGCTTTTATTTGATCAATTGCTCACTAAAGTGATTTATAACTATCATGCACACTATCCAGTTTATCAATAACCAAATTTATTTTGTACTCAAGAATATTTTCCATAACTTCAGAAACTTTCCTTTTTACTTCATCCTAAGCCTCCTTCATTTCATCCACTTCCTTCTCAAGAGCCTTTGCTTGCTCAGCCATAATGCTCTATACAATATTTAATGGAGCACTAAGAGGCTTATTTAACACTATCTCCTTGCTTTGTGAAGTTCCTGCTCCTTTTAATTGTTCTTTCAATTTGACATTTTCCATAAATAGTTTATTAACTTCATCATTTAAGAACATTTGTTCCCTTTCATACTCCTTTAATATTTCCTCCAATCCCTTAACAGTTGCACGAGTGAACATGGATGAGTACATGGTCATTGTGGCTGCCTCCAAAGAGGTGTTGTCCTGTATTGTTCTTACCATTGCTGCCTCTTTCATTCCCTATATTACATCCAACAGTTTAGGCTTATGTGTGTTTTTCTGCTTGATCCAAATGGCCAAGGTTTCAATCATGGGGTTATACCTAGTTCCACTTACTCCTTCATCAGAGTCAAACTCTGCAACTAACATTGGATCTTCTTGAGCCCGTACTTGATCAAGAAAAAAAAAATTCTTTAATTCCAACCCAAGAAAAATGAGCATGTTGCTCTTCAAAATCATCTCTCTAGCCTTCTAAGGGCTAATGTCAATGTGGTCAACCCTCAATTCATTGAAGGTCTATGCCACCATTTGATTCTTTTCTGGTTCTTCAATTCCCACTTCATCTGACTCCATTTTCTCTTCAATTTCTTTTATCTTCATCTTTGTCTGGAAATCCCTAAATTCTAGAGTCTTGATGAAATCATCATCCTCTATAAACTTCCTGGCAACAATTTCTCTCTCATCTTCATGTATCTCTACACTTATTTTTTCTGCATCATCCATCCTTTCCTCATGCCTATGGGCACTAGTCTCATGGATGGGTTGATCAACCTCAATATCACCCTTTAATGATTGCAATACAGTGGCCACATATTTAGTATCTCCCACCCCTTCACTCTCCTCATAAGGTAACAATGGCTCACTACTCTTTGTCTTTTGTCTCTTGGGAGGAAATTGCTCCATGGGAGACTCTAATGTTGTATCCAGGGTGTGCTTTGTAGTTATATTACCACCATGTTCCTAAAGATACTCTTCTTTTTTAGCATATAGATCCTCAAATTTATCAATTATCCAATTGATCCTCTTGATGAGGTCTTTTTCTTCAACAAAATAGCCAAGGAAACTTCTATCATTTTGCTTCTTCCTTCCTTCAAGCTTCATTATCACCTCCCATTTCTTCCATCTAATGGATGCCTCTAGAAAAGTAAGGAAGTTTCTTATCACATCTTCCTCATAATCTACTTGGTGTGCCACTGTCATTTTGGTAAGAAGATTATACCTTATGTTATTCATATCATTTCCAGGGTCAAAGGCTCTTGCTTTTCCAAAACCCAACACATATCTTGTCTTCAAGTAATATTGCAACTCCTCTAGTGTATCTGAGCCTACTATCCAATCTCCACATTTAGTTAAGTTTGGTAGAAATTTTCCCTTCTTTTGTTTGTGCATTACATCCTTTTCCATCCACATCATTTGCCACATAAATTCAAGAAATGCTAATATGAGGGGCATGAACTCGGTAGTATGTGTGGAGTAGTAGGGCATCCATAGATTCTTATTATTGTAAGTTCTGGGAAAAAGTACCAATCACCAAAATTATGTGTGTGACCCTGTTCCTATCTCAGGGCCAAAGGTCTTAACAATTGTTGCATTTTGTTTGGAAATCTTGGCATTGAATAACCAAGAACTTGAAGGATTATGTGCACAAAGTCTTCATAGAATATAGCAAAGCTTGAATTCTTGCACTAACTATCCCAAATATAGCACCACTTCTGGATAGGTGTGGCATTCCTTTGCTCATACACTCTAGCAAAGTCTATTCGTTTAGTCAAATGGTCCCGATTCTAGTATAGTATCAAATGGCATAGTAAGGAATAGTTTTTGAATGTAATTGGTGCTCTATCCTCTATGACTTGTGAGAATTCATCATCTAACGCCCTCTCAAGGTATGAAGCAAAGTCATACTCAATATTAGTCTTAGGGTTTTGAATTCTCATGGCCATCATCATAAGACTTATTAGAATTTTATCTTGAGCATCCACCCCTAGTACTTGGCACAGAGCTAGATATGTATTCACAAAATAAAATTGAAAATCTATCACAGTGAATGGTTCAATAGTGGAAGTAGAAATGGGAATCGTTTTGTTACTAATGCCTCTTTTCATATATAGGGGTAGCTCATCACTTCTATAAGTTCTTCTTAACCTCTTATAATCTTCCTTGCTCTTCTATAGGTTTATTTTGGTCAAAGCCTGCTTGTTTAAGCCAAAACACTCAATGATAGCAGGTCTAGTTACCTCTACCAATATTGAGCCATTTGGAAACCTTACTATCTTGGTTGTAGAGTGATAATGCTTGGCTAGTAATATGATAAACTCCACATCAATAAACACATTCAGGACAATCAACTTTGCTAAATCCAACATCCAAGGGTTTAATACTAGAATCTTCTCATTTCTCTTATTGTAAAAATACCAAAATAAGTCCCACTCGGATTTGGGTATGAGAGCATCCCTACAACCTTGTGTAGTGTCTACGAACAATTTCTTATTTCCCTCCTTGGTTGATCCTGGAAGTATATCTAATATAAACTGGTAGAGTGATCTCTTCTTTACCTTAGGTTCTTCTTCCTTAATTTTGGCCTTACTTTCTTTTACTTCCGATTGTTTTCTTTTAGGAGGAATATTTTAATTTTTCCTACTTTGACTTAAAATAATAGAGCTCTACCAAATACTACACCAATCAAGCTTCTTCAGAGGGTTATTCATGCACTTACCGAGTACTCGTCATTCATAGAGCTCCTTTTCTCGGCGTCCTCAACTCTGTCCACAACAATGCATTTCAACTAAGCACAGTCTTAGGAAAATTCACTTGCTTTTGAGGGTGTGGTATTTAGTCATATAAGTATTAATGCCAATTCTTTGCCAGATAGTTTCCCAACAAGCTCAAATCCTTGAAATTAATTTTGAAGCATGTGTGAGGGAATTTATTGCTATAAATTGTAATGATGCCATGATTACCGTACTACTGCTGTCTCTTATTATACCCATTGTGGTATGGTGGTGTTTTTCCCTTCCATTCTGATGTTTGTCACACTACTACCTTGCTTAAGACTTCTTACTGTGGGGTTGTAGTGTATACCCCTCTACTGTAGCCATATTATCCACCTCACATGGTACTGTGGTGTCCACTTTTCTTCCATGCTTACCACTCTACTACCTTGCTCAAGACTTCTTTTTGCAGGGTTGCGATGTACACCGCTATACCACATATGTTGCTCACCCTCCCAATAGTATAGTGGTGTATGCTTTATCTTCTTATTGTTTATCGCCTTACCACACTCCTTTGAATCACCTTATGTGGGATGGCTTAAATTTAAGTCAATTGAAAAATATTATGGCCCAACTGTAGGGAGCATTTAAACGATTAACCATACATGATGAATGACTAACTTAGAACTCAGGGCTGGTACAAAGAATGATTTTAATGGCTCAACTCATGACTTAAATGACTGATAACTAGATGCAATAGGTCAAAATGAAATTATAAGGATGGATATTTAAGATTGATTACTATGAAGCGAGGGTTTTCAAATTAAAACCATAAACCCTACTCATGGATGCAAAAGGCAGAAAACCTCAAGAGGCAAAATTTTGCTAGGATTTTTTCAAAATTTCAGTAACACTACTAGATGGGACATGTTAGATTTTCTCCTTGACATGTCCAAGTCTCTTAGACATACCGTTCTTTAGGCTGGTGAGAAGACATTTGAATATGTCTCTTAGACATTCGGCAGTATCATCAACATTTCACAACAACCCTTTCTGCTCGCGTCAAAGAGGCTATGGTGAGACTCTCTTCAATATAGCATTTTCTTGGTGACATGCCATGTGCTACTATGGGAACACTTTAGATAGGGAATTCACTTTAGTGTTATGACCAATGGCCTTATTTTGTGGTTAATTTATATTAGTGTCAACCATTATGAAATGGAGATGGGACATATGTTGAGTGTGGGAAGATGGGTGAAAAGGGAAGTATGCAAAATAACCAAGGTCAATTTTTGGCTCCAACATGACCTTTAATATTATGAAACATTAGTGGTACTTACTTAGTTATCAAATTTCATTAAAGGATAAGTTTTATTAATTTTAATCATTATGTATGTAAATAATGTTATGAATATTTTGGTCAAATAATGTTGTTCCTATTTTTAGTTAATGACATTTTTTAGGTCTCAAAAGTGTAGGTTTTTAAACCATAAAGGGGTGCCAATCCCTTAATACACATTTGGCCCACGAACAAGATAAACAAGACTGCTCTTTAGGCTCTGCCAGACCTAGGCGGGTATACCTAAACAATAAGGCAGATTTATAATTGGATATAGTTCCTAGATTGAGCAACCTACTCACTATGGCACGTGAAGGTGGAGTAGATGTAGAGCTTTGATATCTAATTCCTATTGAAACTAGTTGAAAATTCAAGATTGTGAGTTGTATTTTATATGCAATATCCTAAGTATGCCTAGTGCCTACTCCTATTGGGTGAATGGAGTAGATGAGTGAATGGTGATTAATGGAATGGATACAGAGTTGTAAGATAGGTAATCCTATTGTTCAGTTTAACTTGAATTACTGGGCACTTGAGATGACTGCACCTTGTGAAAACGTGCAAGTATGTTTATCACGGTGTTCTTCTTTAATAATCCCAATGATATCTCCTCAAGCTACTGTGAAAGTATGAAAGGATTTTTAATTCTCGAGTTAATAGAAACCAATCAAAATAACTTCTTTAAGAGGATTTTAACCTTGGGGAGAGACCAATTAAAGTAAACTATCAGAAAGGATTTTAATTCACATCAACTTAGAAACCAATAAACTCTTTCACACAGTAACATCAAATGTGCTTTGATAAGTCAGATAGATTTAAATAACTTGAACAAACCACTTTGGAGACAACAACGTAATAAATGAGAATTAAAATCAACATAGTAGTTGAACACTGAAAATGAATTACAATTTATGAATAGTCTGCTCCATTGTAATAATTCAAAATATAAGCATTATAATAGGTCTTTGGAATATGGTATGGATGGGTGAATTATGCAATCTATTTTCTTACTAATTCCTAGTCTAATGGAATGGAATGTGATGATGATGATATGATATCTCAAAATCAGGCCTTGGTTTCTCTATTTGTATGGGAAACAACAAGCTTCAGGCCTGTTACAAAAAGTCACATTATTTCATAACTAAAACATAATTAGAATAAACATAAAAATATTAAGAATTTTCTAGTGAATGCACTGTAGTTCGTTAATCTCCAGCAAGCACCCATGGTCATCTAAGACCTATTCAAGGCTCGTGCACCATGATTGTGTATCCAAAACTATCAAAATCTAGCCCCTGACACTCTTCTCTTACTTGGCCTATGAAATGAACAAGTTGACCTTTGACAAATGATCCACGTACCCACTTTTAGCATTTGTGTCTGCATTATGTATGATTTCTTTTATAGCATACTCCAATTCAAAGATTCTCCCAAGTTATTGGTGCATCCTCTTAAGCACTTCCTCTTCAACATTAATCGCATCAAGAATAACTGGTAGATAGTTGGCAATTTCGTCCTTCCATGTATCCTAATCTTTCAATTATGTTTCTTCAAAGAAACTGGGTAAGGCCATTCTCAGTGGCTGACTAAAATCACTCAAATCCTTTGTCAAGATATTGTGGAAGTCCCTATGAGCTTTCATGAGTTCCCGGTATTCTTGTAGCACAGCAGAATTATATTCTTTCTTTTCAATGAGTTGAGAGTCTACCTCCTTCATCCTATCACTCAATCTAGTATTTTCTAGTATTGCTACATATGTTTTATCATGGATTTTCCTAACTTGTTCAGCATGTTTGTACATGTCTTTGAATCTCATGCAAACTATTTTTGATGTCATCTCAAAGGTAGTGGTTTTTAGTTTTCCCTTTAACTCTTCCTATTCCTTCTATACTTTCTCATGCCTTCTTTTCCAATATGGTGTTTCTGACATTGCCTCAAGCACTTTCCTTTCATGTTCAACCAATGGAGAATAGAGCCCTGAAGAAGAAGATGGTAGTCTATCCCTGTAGTTGATCAAATATTGTTTCAACCTTTCATTTTCTTCTATCAACCCCTTCTTATCCCTTACCAGTTGTTGAATCTGAGCCTTTATGAATTTTTCCACATTCACATTCAAATCATTAGTTTCCATAGGATTTGTTTCTCCTACTCTGCACCAAAAGATGTCCAAGAATCTGATCATGATCAACTAGGGAAGGATTCTTCCCTGGTGGATAGAGTGCCCATATCTGCAAGGTAGTATTGTCAGGATTAAATCTTGATCCAGTACAGATCTCGTCACCAACTTCATCTGTTAAGTGCAAGGGTTTTTTTTTATTTTCAGAAAACTATCAAATACAATGGTCGAGCTGATATCCCATCCTAGAAGGAGCATAACCCCAACCTCTTTCAACAATACCCTTCCTCTCTTAGCAGCCATATGTATCATTTCTCTATCGATTTCATGTTGAGGTTCTTTTAAAGCATATGCTTCCTTCTCAAGGTCAATGTCCTTCAACCTTTCCCTTACCACCTTCCTTTATATTCATATATGAAAGCTTTAAATTTAGGAGTCTGGACAAAGGCATCATCTACAATGATATCTTGACCAGCTCGATGCCTCACGTCATCAGATAGCTCATCAGAAGATTCAAAGTTTACTACACTCCTTTCTAGTGGCATTTTATATGGAGGAATGATATGAGTATTGATCTGTGTGACTTCATCCTCCTCTTCAACATCATCTTCTACCATGATTGGTGTATTAAATGAAAAGCTTACCTCTGGAGTAGGCTAAGGTGACAAATCGTCTAATGGTGCTACATTTTCTACTTGCCTCCAAGAGTCAACATTTCTTGTTCTCTCAAATGCCACCAGAGGTACATCCTTTATTATCTCTTCTTCATGCAAAATCAACTGTTCAACTCTCTCCATGGGGTCCTGAATTTCATAAAAAGCTTCTACATAAGATGGGTTAGTTTTTAATCTCCAGGCGTTAGCCATAACAATCCTATTGTATGTACTTGCTCTCATGATCACCTAACCATCCTCACAATTCTTGACAACATCATCAACATCAAACTTTGTGCTCATAGGCACTAAGTTTCTAAGAAATTTTGGCATCACTTATAAAGTGCTCAAGGTCAAAATTCTTCCTCTTATTTCCAATTGGTAAGCCATAATAATTTAACTTGCTTCCAACCAAGTCATACCCTGATTCATCAATAATGGTGAAATCACCAAAGCACAAAGTAGAAGGAATGAATATCTGTCTTCCAAAGCTTTTCAAATGCATAAAATTTGAATAAGAAAATTGTCTTATAATCTCAAGATAAGCAACTCTATCTAACATAGTCTTAGGCAACAAATATGGTTATGCCTCAAATCCATACACCCTAATGACAGTACAATCTAAAAAAGTGTACCAATCTCCCCAATTGTGGTTTATCTTTCCATCATGGCCTTTCTCCTTTGGTCAAAGAAACCTTTATACTTTGGGGGATATATTATAATCACATTTATGACCAAGAAATTTATACAAGGGTTTGACAAAATGCTCCTCAAAGTATAAGTAGTGGGATCTCCCACATCTACTATCCCAGACTAATGTACACATTTGCATTGGTCTTGAATTACCATCGCTATCTAGATCTTTTACTCTTAATTCTTCTAACTAGATTCCCATCACATGTCCCTCGTACAATATCATATGCATAAGAAGTGAATAGTGCTTGAAATTGATAGCTTCACTATTATTCTTAATAGCATTAAGAGCACTATTAATGGCCTTCAACAGATACTTTGCATAATCATAGGGCCTAGCATCTTGAATCTAAATTTATGTGGCTAGAACCATGGGAGCTATAGTCATGTTGGCAGGGGCCTCAATTCCCAACACTTGGCCAGCTGAATAGTATGTGTAATAATAATATTCTTCAAACAATTCTATAGAAAATGGGGGATTTTCATTGCTATCAAACCTCATAGGTTGATTCCCTAGACCCGTGGGTCTATGCAGAGGCAACTTCCACCTCTTGTAACTCATATCCATAGAGCGATACTCCTCCAGCAAGTCTCTCAACCACAATTTCATTTCCAAAGAAGTGTCCAATTGGAAAACCATGCAAATATAATCCCTCATTATGATCATAAAATGTGACCCATCATGCAAATGAATTTCCCTTGTTTTGGGATTATAATTCTTTTCCAATGCTCTAATTAACTCTACGTTCACAAAAACATTTGGCATTACTAGCTTCCCTAAGTTCAAATTCCATGGGTTCGAGACTGGGCTATATCTGTATTCCTTCCTGTAATGATATATGAACAAACTGTAGCCTCTATGTGGAGTCCATACATCTCCCAAATTCTTATGCTTGTCTTGTAGGGTCTCACATGATGGGTTTAACTGAGCAATTCTTTGTGCTTTAGGCCCAAACCTGGGACACTGATCTATTAAGTCTTGACTAAGAGGTCTAGTTTTAGTTTTTTGCCTTTTTTCTCTTATCTTTTCTAGGGTTTTATCCATTCTAACCCTAACAATGTTGTACTTCAAGCTATATTCAAAAATTCATGTTCAACTGAGCCAAGGTGTACTTACTTGAGTGAATGCCAAAATTTTTGAGCTACTTACTTTCATCCAACTCTGTCCTCTGGATGCTTAGCCATAGCGTGCAGTGAATTTTTGTTTCTCAGAGGCTACTTTTATCGAATTTTAGCATGCTTACACCAACTCTAGTTCATAAATGGAACTCGCACCTTCCTATAAAACTTGTGTATTAATGATAGTTGTCTCTTCGATGAATTAATATGTCAAATCAATCTGATGACAATTATTTCATATTTTGTCGATGAGACTCTAATCACGACGTCTGTATCTCTCTTCGATATCCTTGGCCATCTTTTGAGAAATGTATAAGAGACATTTAGGCTTCTCTCATCAATATCACAATGTCTCTTCGATATTTACTTCTTAGTTTGCTCCCTGATGATTTTCTTTTTTGTCAATGAGATTGGTGGATTTCTCTTACCGACAAGCTTATGTCTCCTCGACACGTCTTTATTTTTTTCCTTGGCAGTAATAGTTGTTGATGATGTCTATATGACTTTGTTATGTTGGGGACATCTAAGGTCACCTCTCTCCGATGTCCCTTAGTCTCATCAATATTTTGTGCCTGAATGTCAGGGAGACTTTTGATAATGTCTTCTCGATATCTTTGTTTCTCCTCAACACATCATTTTTAGGATGTTGATGAGACCTCATCTAATGTCTATTCGATATTTCTATGTCTTATCGATACTTTTCTCCTTGAGTGTTAGAGAGACTTCTTTGATTCTCTCCTCAACATGCCAATGTCTCTTCGATATTGTTGTTTCATCAGAGCTTGTTCCGCCAATGATTTACTGTTTATTTTATGATAACCTCTTGGTGTCCAAGATATTTTTTTCTGTTTCTTGAATGTTGACACTCATATGATTTGTCAGTGAGACATGTTAGATTCTCTCCTCGACATTCCCAAGTCTTATAAATATGCTCTTTAGGATGGCGGAAAGACATTTGAATGTCTCTTAGACATTCAGGAGTCTCATCTACGTTTCTTATCAACCCTTTATGTCTGTGTCGAAGAGACTATGGTGAGACTCTCTCTGACAAGGCATTGTCTTGGTGACATGCCATGAGTTTCTAGGAGAACATTTCAGGCAGAGACTTCACTTTATTGTAATGATCAAGGGCCTTACTTTGGTACTTTATACTAATGTCAATTATTATGAAATGGAAATGGAGCATATGGTGGATATGGGAGGATAAGTGAAAATGGAGGTGTGTGGGACAACCAATGTGGAATTTTTTAGCTCCAACAACATCAACACATACTCTTCTAGGATATGGGAATTGCTATGGAAATTTTATCTCCTAAGGCTCTCAAATTATGGAAATTTTATCTCCTAAGGATCCAGTGATGTCGTCCTACATACCCGGCTTCGTATGCTAGGCCATCATTAAAATTTGAGCTCAAACTTCCATTCATTAATGCTCATCTTATAAAAAGGCCCTTATTTTATTTTATTTTATTCATTTGTAATTTGTAAAAAATAATTTCAAATAATCTCATATATATTATTTTCAAATAAAATTATAATGTAAAATAAATAATGTACATTATAATTCCCAATTACGGGAAAAATAATTCTCATAATTAAATAGTTTAAAAATAAAATTAAAAACTCAACTAATATACTGAGAATGGGAATTATAATGTACATTATTTTTGCATATACATATTGTTTTTGTTTAGTATTTAATTTAATTTTTTTATTGAAACAATGTAAATAATACAAAAAGGAGGCAACAAAGGTTGCCAAAAGAGAAAAATATTACAACCAGGCTAACAACCAACAATATAGCCACTTACAACCACCAAAAATAAGATAACTAGTATTTGATTTTTTTTGGGTACGTAAGCAGGAGATTGTATTAATCAAAATCCAAAAAATTACAGATCATCTACCATTGCAAGAATATTCATGAAACTCTGGCAATAGATTTCCCAACTAGCCAAAAACCTGGGCGGACCAGCTAGAATTAAGCTTTAGAATTTTTAGGCTACCCAAACCACCCATTTTGAGCCTCACCAGAGGCCAAGACAACTACCAAAACATCACCAAAAACTAATTGAACCACCACCAGAAGCCACTAATGATTGCAGAAGCCAAAAAGCTAGCACCATCCCACCACGAGCCCAAGGTCACAGGAAGCCATCAAGATGGGCGAAGTCATTGAATTCCTCCACCCACTCCAAATCCTTAGTCTCCACTAGCTCAAGAGCATTTTTTAGATACTCCACCCCAACCGCAGTCACCATCTGATGCCTGACCAGTGCTGATCCTTTCAGCTCCAATAGAAGTAGAAAAAATTGTACCACCGCACTAGGAGTTTTGAGCATTTCCAAGTCTTTTGGAAATGACACCCCAGAGCTGAGAATAGAGGCCGAAATAACCTCGTCCATGCTACCTAGGAGATTAGGATTGAATAGCTTGCTCATCATTTCCCAAACCAGGTTTTTGGGGGTGCTTTGATCAAGCAAAAACACCAAAAAATGAGAGACTATGTGGGAATTAACTCGAACCATTTCATTGTAGGCCACATGCTCTCAGCCCAAAACCATTTTCACTACAACCACCATCAAGGGATCAAACTCCAGAAGAGTCTATTTGAGCCTCTAGTTCGTGAGTTTTTTGAAACCCCCTGACTCACACTATAATCCAGTAAAATCAGAGTGTCGTGCCCAAAGGTGGATAGTGCCTCGGCTGATTTAAACACTACATACTTCACGTCCTCCATTATTCTTTCTCACCCAAGCAAATCCTCTGGAACGAAAACTCTAGCAAATTCAAAATGTGGAGATCACCACCTTTGCTGGATTAAAATGAATGCCACCCTTTCATGGCATTCATTTTAATACGTACGTGCCACCATTTGAGCTACCAAAAAGTCATGTCGAGACCACCATCCAAGAATGTTGTACCCCCTGATATAAATGAGGCTGATGTTCAATCGTGTTTTTGTTTAGTATTTAATTAATTAAAGGATTTGTATTATTTTTATTTTCTTTTCCATTTTAAACTTTAGAATTAGTAAGTATAATTTTTATTTATATTAGGTATTTAAACAATTTTAAAATTTTAAAAAAACTCAACTAATATTATCTAAAAAAAACTATAATTACTAAATGCTCAGTTTACCTATTCAAAATTTTAAAATGGAAAAGAAAATAAAAAGAAGACAAATCCTTATAATTAAATACCAAAAAAAAAATAGTACAATCCCTATAATTAAATACTTAAAAAAAACAATATGTATATGCATAGAGTATTTTTTTAACCAAGTGGTTTGTAAATTTATACCAAGCAAGGAGTAAAATTATAGAATAGTCAATTTAGTAGAATAAAAAGTTCATCTAGCACTTGGTAATTTAGGGCTTGCAAAAATATTATATTTACATGCCTATAAAAAATAAAATAAGAAATACTTTAACCACATGTTGTAGAAAATATTATGCAACACGCGCAAAAATAAATTATATGCAATCCGTATAAGATATTATGCAATGTGGGGCAGACTTTTGTAGGTAAAGTATTATTATAATGTGATAAAATCAAGAAAAGGGTATGAATGGACCAAACAGTTTCAAGGGTCGGCAGTCTGATATCAACCATCGATTAGCAGTTTCATGTTTTTCTTCTTCAAATAGGATATTCCTTTAGCGTAAAATATATAGTGCCATCTCCATAAATAACGCCAACTTTTTCAAAAAATTGGAGAAAAATACATTAAACCCTTAATTAACCCTCAACCCTCAACCCTAGTTAAACCCTAATCCCTCATAACCCCTATACCCTCTACTATCCTATACAATATTGGACCCTCAACCCTCTACCCTCAACTTTAAACCCTAATCCTTGAACCATATTATACCCTCTACCCTCGAACCTAATCCCTCAACCCTAATCCCTCAATCCTAATTAAACCCTTAAACCCAATTAATAAACTCTCTACCCTAATCCCTCAACCCTCAAACCTTAACCCTCAACCCTCTAGTACCCTCTACCCTCAACCCTCAACCCTAGTTAAACCCTAATCCGGCCTCAACCCCTATACCCTCTACCCTATACATTAGACCCTCAACCCTCTACCCTCAAGCCTCAACCCTTAAACCCTCTTATACCCTCTACTCCCCTCTAATCTACCCTATACATTAAACCCTCAACCTTCAATTATCAACCCTCAACCCTTAAAACCTCAAGTACCATCAAACCTTAAGTACCCTTAAACTCTATACCCTCTACCCTATACATTTGACCCTCAACCCTAATCCTTGAACCATATATGTCCCTCAACCCTCTACCCTCAACCTTAAACCCTCAACCCTCTACCCTATACATTAAATTTCCCTTAACCCTCAATTATCTACCCTTTGATCTACCCTATACCTTAAACCCTCAAGACTCAACCCTTAAACCCTCTACCCTATACATTAAACCCTCAACCCTCAACCCTTAATCCCTCAACCCTCAACCCTTAAACCCTAAACCATAGTAAACCCCTATACCCTCTACCCTCTACATTGTAACCTCAACCCTAATCGACCTTAATCAATCATATACCCTCAAACATCCTAGCTATACCCTAAACCCTCTACCCTACACCCTTAACATCCCTCAACCCTAAACCATTAAACCCTAAACTGGCCTTAAACCTTCTACCCTCTACCCTCAACCCTAATCCCTCAACCGACCTATACCATCAACCCAATACCCTAAACCATAAATCATTAAACCCTCTATGTCCCTCTACCCTCAACCAGCTAATATGTACCTTCTTATACCCTTGACCCTAATCCCTCAACTCTTAAACCCTTAAAATAAATTAAATTACTCTTTACCCTAATCCCTCAACCCTCAACCTTTAATCTCTCAACCTTTAAACCCTCTACCCTCTACCCTCAACCCTCAAATACCCTTAAGTAACCCTAATCCCTCAACCCCTATACCCTCTACCCTATACATTGGACCCTCAACCCTAATCCTTGAACCATATACCCTCAACCCTCTACCCTCAACCCTCAACCCTAGTTAAACCCTAAACCCTTACACACACCCTCTACTAGCTCTACCATCTACCCTAGTATACATTAAACAACCCTCAACCCTCAACCCTTAATCCATCCCTCCCTCTCTACCCTAATCCCTCAATCCTATACCCTAAACCCTAATCCCTCAACCCTAGACCCTTAACCCAATACCCTAAACCCTAAACTGTTAAACCCTTTAAGTCCCTCTACCCTCAACGTCCCAATACCCTCTACCCTAGTCAACCCTAGTAATCCCTCAACCTTAATCCATCAACCCTTAAACCCTTAAACCAAAGTAAACTCTCTACCCTAATCCCTCAACCCTAAACCCTTAATCCCTCAACCCTTAAACCCTCAAGTACCCTCTACCCTCTACCCTCTACCCTCAACCCTCAAGTTCGCTTAAATCCTAATCCCTCATTAATCCCTATACCCTCTACCCTATACATTGGACCTTCAACCCTAATCCTTGAACCATATACATCCCTCAACCCTCTACCTTATACATTAAACCACCCTTAACTCTCAATTCTCAACCCTCAACCCTTAATTTGCACATAGTACTATGGTAAAGGTGAAATTTTCTTTTTTTATGATTATTTGGAGGAATAAATGGGTATATACAAAGGGAATGTTGGTGACAGTATGGATCTTGTAACACAAATTGTTGCATTTCATGTTAAATACAATGAAAAATCAAAGGAAGTAGAGCTTTTGATGCAAGTGAAATGTAGGCAAGCAATTGAAGGCTAGTGAATATTGGGGAAGGATTTTTTTTTCTAACACCCTTAATCCCTACTAGATTAGAACAATTGGGTGCTAAATTAGGTGCTACAATAGGCACTAAATTAGGTGCCAAAAAAGGCTCTAAAGCAAATTCTAAAATAGGCATTACTTTAGGTGCTAATATGGGTGCTAATGTAGATGCTAATCTGGTTGTTGATTTAGGTGCTAATTTGGGCATTACTGTAGGCATCATTTTTGGCACTAATCTTGGCATTAATCTACGAATTAATAAGGGAGTTACACTGAGCATTAATATTGACGCTAATCTTGGCACTAATTGTGGCGCTAATGTCGGTGCCAATTTTTCCCTGAATTAGCGTCGACTTGTTCTAGTTGGCACAAAAAATGTCAAAAATAATGCCATCCCAAAAAATGGATAGAAATACATTAAAATAGTGGGTGGAAGCAAAAAACAAAGCAAAAAAGGGAGCTAATCACAGGGATTTTTTATTGTGCTCTCTCCCTACATCTCTATCCCTCCCTCTGTCTCTCCCTCCCCCCTCTTTCTCTCTCTCGTCTCTCTCTCTCTGTGCCCCCTCTTTCTATCTCTCCTTACCCTCTCTCAACCTATCTCTCCATCTCTACTATCTATCTCAACTATCCCTCTTTGCCTCTCCCTCCCTCCCTACCTTTCCCTCCCTCTCTCCTTTGCTCTCTACTTCTCTCTATCTCCCCTCTCCATCTCTTTACTTACCTCTCCCTCTATAACTCCATACCACTCTCTCTACCTACCTCTCTATCTCACTTGTACCTCTTTACCTCTCCCTCCCTTCTCTCTCTCTAATGTGCACCGAGATCTGATACAAAAAAGGGGAGGAAGGTGGGGAGTGAGAGGTAAAGATGGAGAGAGAGATAGAAAGAAGGAGAGAGAGAGGGAAAGATGAGAGAGGGAGATAGTGAGAGAGAAAGAGGGGGAGGGGGAGAGAGAGGTGATATAGAGAGAGAAATTGTAGAGAGAGAAGGAGAGAGAGAATGAGGGGAGAGGGAGGAGAAGAGAGAGGAGAGGTGGAGAAGTTGAGAGGAGGGAGAGGAGGAGAGGTGTGAGAGAGAGGTATATAGGGATAGGTAGGTGGGATAGGTAGGTAGAGAGAAGTAGAGAGGGATGGAGAGATGGAGGGAGAGCTAGGGATGGAGAGAGAGAGGTGAGAGAGAGATCAATAGAGAGATAGATGTAGGTAGAGACAGAGAGGGAGATAGAGAGAAGTAGAGATAGGAGGGATAGGTAGGAAGGGAAGGAGAGAGAGGTGAGATAGAGTAGAGAGGGAAGGAGAGAGAGAGAGAGTAAATAGGGAAGGAGAGAGGGGGAAGGAGGGAGAAGTGAGAGAGAGAGTTGATAGAGAGAAGTGGAGAGAGAGAGTTGATAGAGAGAAGTGGAGAGAGAGAGTTGATAGAGAGATGTGATTGAGAGAAGTAGAGAGGGAAGGAGGGAGGGAGGGAGAGAGAAAGGGGTATAAAGAGATAGGTTAGATATAGAGAAGTAGAGAGATAAGGTGGATGGGAGGAAGGAAGAATGAGACAAAGATAGAAAGAGATAGAGAGGGAGGGGTGGAGGGAGGGAGAGGTAGGGAGAGATGGAAGATAAAGAGATGTAGAGGGGGTAGGAGAGAGAGAGAGGTTTAAAGAGATGAGATAGAGTAGAGTGGGAAGAAGAGAGAGAGAGGGAGGAAGGAAGAAGTGAGAGAGAGAGGTGATAGAGAGATGTGATAGAGAGTGAAGAGGGAAGAAGGAAGGTGAATATATTGAGAGGGAAGGAGGGAGGTAGAGAGAAAGAGGTATAGAGGGATATGTTAGAAATAAGTAGAGAGGGAAGGTGGGTGGGAGGATGACAAAGTGAGATAGAGAAAGAGGGGGAGATAGAGACAACTAGAGAGGGAAGGAGGGAAGGAGGGAAAGAGATGTGAGATAAAGAGAAGTAGAGAGAGAGAGAGATGGAGAGCGAGAGAAGTATGAACAGGTAGAGAGGTAGTTCTTGAGATCAAGGGAGAGAGAGTCAGATGAAGGGATGAAGATAGTGAGAGAGAGAGGTCTAGAGTATAAGAGATAAAAATGAGCGAGATAGATAGATAGAGAAAGATGATACAACTTGTTGATTACTAAAATTTGACTAAGTCTAAAAAATCATAAGATCTTCCAAAAACTATAATTTGCATTATAACTCCAAGAGATCCGAAACTACTCTCAAACATCTTGAAACTATATACATAAAATATAAATTAAAGTATAAGAAAGTAAATGTCCATATGTAAATCTCAAATTATACTTTATTTCATGTATATAGTTTTCTTAGCAAAGAAATAGAAAGAAAAGACATAAAAAAGAAAGAGTCAAAAAATGCATTCTAAAATGTCATGCTTCAAATTTGATGCTCACCAAATGATGCACTTCATTTGGCACTTGCCAAATGAGTTGCATTTTGAAATACCAAGCCTTAGGCTTGATCATTCCAGTCATTTAGTAAGTGCCAAATTTGGCACCTATCAAAAGGTCATTTTTGGGTAAAATATAAAAGTGACATCTTTGTTGTGTCACAACTTGGTGCACTTACCCCCTACGCTTGTTTCAAAAAGTAGTGGTTAGATTGTCTAGTTGAGTGGTGTTAAATCCTAGTCACTCCATTGTCTATGTGGTTTTTTGTGGGTGTTTTAAGAGTTATTAAGTATGTCTTAGTGTAGGTTGGAGGTTGATGATTCCCTCATCCGACCCTTGTGTCATGTTGTGAGAGAACGTGGTTGTGGATCAATACCTGATTGTTGTTAAGGTGTTGTCTACCCTCTCATAAGTTCATCATGGTGGTTTCCTCCCATGATTGTTAAGTCTTCCATTAGTTTCACTTTGTTTGTGCAATGGTGAGGTTTTTCATATTTTCGTTGTCCTTGTGTCATTGTGTATCACATGACACTTATGTGAATGCTATTGTGCAAGTGCAATGTTGTTGTCACATCTTCATCATTGTTTTTGTTTACAAAAAAAAATATTTCATTAAGTTGTATTCTCGGTGTGTTGGCTTGGGGCATTACCGATATGCATTTTGGCACAATCCTTGCTCTCATGGGTCATTGGGATTTCTTCTTTGCATAATTGTCAAATGAAAATATAATATATGCTTTAAAATTTAAAAAAATCAATATTTTGCCACAAATCTTAATTAGTGTGGACCACAAGTTCCCATCATGCATGCCAAAGCCTACTGATTCCTATACTTGTCTTTTGAAACAACCTATGCCACACAGGGCATTAAGTAGGGAATGTCTACATGGGTATGAAGAATTGTAAGATCTTTTTTTTATATTTGAAGATTAACACATCATCTATTATAACATTAAGTCTAATTTGAAAAAGAAAAAATTGAATAAATTTAAAACTTAAATAACTAAAATCAAACAAAACAATACATGATAAAACAAACCTTTCTTTGTAATTCTTCTCAAAAAAAATCAGTACACTAAATAACAATATGCATAAATAATTTAAAAGGCGTTTGCAAACAACTTAAAAAATTTGTGTTCTAAGTATGCTAATCTACATATGTCAAAGTGCTATCTTACAAAATAGCAAAAGTTGATTGTTTTGCCATATAAGAGGTTGACATTTTGATGTTCCAAAATATTTAGGTACAAATATATCACATTAGTGGTATTTGGTTAGGGTGGAAATATAAGGGATATCTTGTTCCAAATCTTGGACCAACTACAGGCATGTTTTGTTGTAATCTTTTCTATTATAATATATAAAAAGTCGGCTTAATGCCTTTTGCTTAAAAAAAAACAATATGTATAAATAATTTAAAACATGAACATAAAGATATATCAAAAAAACCATTAATAAACAACTTCAAAATTAGAATAACAAGTATATAAACTTATTATATTAAATAGATTATAAAACTAAGACATTTCTATACACATATATTTATAATTTAATAAAATAAACTATTGCACTCAAAGATATTAATAACTACAAGCATAAATCTATGTACAAGTGAGTATACTTCCCACTTTTCATTAAAATGATCCCATCCACTAATAAATTTTCCTCCCAAAATGGGAGACACATGAAAATCCCAATTGATCCAATCCTCTATAATTGGATATGGTCATGCCAAAGTAGAAAAACTCATCATAGGCCAAATGGCCTTAAAAAAGGAACCTCAATCATCATCAATGGTTCCAACATTTATTGAATAGTTAGTGGGCCCTATCACATATAGGAGTAATGGGATATTTGTATCACTTCATGGGCTATTGGGTGTGTATGAACATGGCAAGATGGATGAATATCATTACTTATTTGTAAAATTTCAATTTCCTTTTTTGCTTGGTTGTCAAAAGGCCCCATGACCAAAAAGGACATTTGGCCCCACCATTGAAAGGAATGGGCTTGCTATTACAATGCCAAAGATTTGCTTTATAAACCTCTCACTATTAGACTTAGAATCCCCACCCAATAGACCAATAGAATTCATTAAACCAATAATCATATCTTGATTTGTTCCTTAACCCTGTCACGTCCTTTGAAGAATATCAATGGCTTATAGTAGGTCATACATGGTAATATCAACATCCTTAACCACTATGGTGAATTGAAAGGAGAAGATGACTTAAAAAAATCCCCACAAAAGGAGCCAATAAGAAAGAATTGACAAGTGACTTGATATTATGTGCCACCACGTAATCTAAAAATATATTTCAAAAGATGATGACGTATCACCCTTTGTACTAAAAGGAGTGAAAAGTGACCAACCAAGCTTAACTTCCCATAAAGCACATTCTTTCTTACATATTTGGTAATTGATAGTCTACAAAAGAAAAGATGCAAGTTAAAGAAGTGGCCACCAATAGTAGTACATAGAATATTGCAAAGAGGCAAATAAGGGTTTTTTCTTGAGTTGAGAACTAGGAAAAAGCAAAATATACCAAATATACAAAAGTTGTCAGTATAGTGAAAATATTCTCAAAAGGTCAAAATCAAATAATTTTGTTTTACTTTTTATCTTTAAGAAACTCTTTTAAGTTTCAAGAATCCGTGGATAATATTCTTTAAAGTTTTTTGAGTGTTAACTTGATTACATTATCTTAAGTTCATCCATTGTATTAACAAATCATTTTTAGAATACATAATAGTCGTGCATATTATAACTTTTATGGAAAGATGTGCAAAATCATTATGAACCGAATAATCTTTAGTAACAATAAAAAAAATGACTTCAATAAATTCATGTGGTAAATTGAAAGATTTATCTACAAATCTTTTTTAAAAGTATAATAATATTTGCAAGAAATTGAAAGCAATTTATGGACTAATATTTTTTTGAATAATTTTAAATTAATTTGGTGAGAATTAGATATTTTAAATCAAGCATTACTGACATTTTAAAAAGAGAGTATATATCATTCCAACTAGTCTAATATGATTTTTTTTTTTTATCAAACCTTATATATAAGTAAATGACACATGAATGGATGTGATGTGATTTTCTTATAAATAAATATATTTATTATTTTTTAATGTGATTTCAAAAATGTTTTTCTCCCAACTAACCTAACTTGGTCAAACTAATATGAAATTCATTGTACTAATAAACCTATAACCAACAAAAGCTAGGGTGTAAGACAACATTTGGATTTGAAAAATGATACGTGGTTTGAAAGTTGCAAATATTTTTTAATATATATCAATCAAGAATTCAAACATAATGTATGCACAAAATAAATAATAATTAAGTATTAAATTTGTTATGGGGAATAAATTGGAAGAAATTAAATGTGCAAAATACACTTCTTACACTTATACATGCGAGAAGGTATATGTGAAAATTAAATAAATGATTATATAGTTACAAGGAAATAAACACAAAAGAAATATACTATAACACAATGATTTATGTGAGGAAAAAATGTTGGTAAGGATGGAGGCAAATCAAAGATTTTGACCTTAGTTATGTGAAATATTGTATTTATATTATAGTGTTAAGGATAAGAAGAGGATCAAAGTGTGCAATGGATTATAAGATTGTGGTAGGAAAGAACATTAAAAATTAGTAGAATGCCTACATAGTATACACTAGAACATAATATTTTGGAGCTAAACCAACTTGTGGTATGTTATATTGCTCATAAAAAACTCTTATTCAACATTAGTCCATCTTTCATAGACATATTATCATAATACATTTTGCTTTTCTGTATGCATTATATTATCTATTACAACTCAAGTCAATTTAATCTATTTGCATGCTTTATCTATTACAATATTCTATCATATCTACATTATATCTTCCTTTTTTATTTTTCAGCCTATCATAACTATTTGATACCTTATATGACAATAAAATATCTTTAAGGCATGTGCCTCTTATATATGTGATAGTTCTTGGATTTATTGGTGTTGCATTCCTTTTGTGGTGGATAAATCTTGTTATAGGGTTGAATTTGTCTTACTAGCATCATCCCCCTTTGAAACCATATCTTGTCCTCAAGACATCTTGGCTCTATCTTGTAAAAATTAACAAAATTATGTATTGTAAAATTTGAAAAAAACTTTTTGTCAAGAAAAAATATTTTTTTAAATAGATTTCAATTAAGTGTGTTGGCTCTCCCACTAGGTGGTCCCTTGTTATAGTAGTATTGTTATAGTAGTAGTATTTATCCATTAATAACTATTAGAACATGATGTTATTAGGGGCCATTACCCTTATAATATTTATATATTATTATAATATAATATTGTAAAACCCTATGCATATTATATGCTTTATTAAACATATATCATTTAAGTAATTAATAATCTAATAAACTATTAAACTATTAATTATTTAAAAATGATAGTTTCAAATATGTGTGACTAAAACCTCTTTAAGTTTTTTTCCACCCCTTTTCTTATATTTAAGTAGGTTGTCTCTAATTGAGAGGTATCAAAATTTGAAGACTAATAGTGAATTCTATCACTATGCAGAAGAGGTATTATTGGTCATGTGGAAGTTGAAAGAATTATTTTCCCAAATTCAATCTATGTTTTAATAGATTATTCTATAAATATTTTATAATGAAATGAAGCTTTATGGAGTTGTCTATTTTGAAGGGGAAAAATATATTTAATTTGTGTATCTTGTAATTCTCATTTAATTTAATTTATATTTATTTGTAATGATTGGTAACTTAAATTTTTAATTTCTTACATTATACAAGAGCAAGTTAGAAAATACTATTTTTTTTATAAAAAACATTTTAGAGGATTTTAAGTAATTTGACACAAAGTTTTATTTTGTTTATATTTATATAACTAAAAAATTTGACCTATTCAATCCATCTTTATATTTATATATAACTTTTGAATATCACTACAATCTATACATTTTGATGAGAAATATCTTTTTTGATTATATTCCTTTTAACGTAACACATGAAAACATATGAAAAGATATTAATATGAATATCGATATAATAAAATTATATGTTTTTTAGAGATATGAAATGATACAACTCAAGATATGAAAAAGTATGCTTTGAGATGCAAAAAGGTGTGGCTATAATAGATAGAAGGTGCAATCATTTAAATAAATGTCCATTCATTCAACTACCATTTTGAATTACATTTATATTTTATATTCAATATGATATTTCTTGTGGAGAGTGAATTGCCCCTCCTCTTCTTGATCTATCAAAATGCTAGACCAATCCCTTTCTCATTTATTTTTATTCATTTAATAGAGAGTATAAGCATCCAAGCTATAACAAAACAATTATAATTAAAGTACTCTTTTGATTGGATTTTATAATTTTTATCATTAAATGCCCCTTTCCCTTCTATATTTCCATTCATACATGTATTTTTTACATGTGACTTAAGCTTATATGTTTGGATAAAAATATGTATGATCCTTACATAAAAAATTTAGGGTTTCCTTTGTTGCTACACTTCTATATCCACTACTTCATTAAATTACAAGTCATTGTCATCTTTAGATTAATATAAAGAAAATGTTAGTCATTCTTATTGAAATAATAAAATATAAATTTCCTAACAAATAACATTGAATAGAACAAATTATAGAGAAAATGTATTTATGTACCAGATAGTCTTCTTGCTTATAATTCCTCCTACAATTTTTTTTAAAGATTCTCTAACTATAACATATGCCATCAAATTATGTTCCTGAGTCTAAGGCTTCTATGGAAGTCTACTCGCAGCCCCCTATTCCTAGTAAGGGAGGCAAAAAAGGTAAACCAACCCTTGATTCTATGGAGGACATAACTTGTAGTTAGGAAGGGGTTGGAGATAAACCCATCAAAACTGGGAGAGGTGCTCCCTCAACCCTCTTGAAAGAAATGTAAGCTGCTACCAAGGAAAAGACTCCTACATCCCCTGTGTTGGGGTCTAAGAGAAAAAAGGGTTTGAAGGATGGAGGTAAAATGAAGTTGGCTAAGTGGACTGGTAACCTTGTGCAGGAGGAGACTATTGATTCTCCTCCTAATGTTGTTGGTGGGAAGGATACAATGACCATCGTTGATGAGGGGAAATAGAAACAAAAAACTAGGAGGATTGTTACAGAAGAAATTGTGAGCACCCTTCGTAAAATTCAGATGCTAGTGGTAGCGGTTAAATGGAAAGAGGTTATTGATAGCCATAAAACTACTAGTGTCTCCCAGGAGGGTGAGGCAGAGACCTTGGATGTTTTTTAATTTTAACTAGGAGGATCTGCCTAATGTTTTGGGTCTGGCAAAGGAGGGTACTTTATCCCTGTTTAGATTGTTCAAATGGGCTTTCCATGAGCTCAATATGACCAATTTTAAGGTTTGGGGGGCTGTGAGTAAAGCTAGGGAAACTTCAGAGTCTTCTATATAGGCTCAAGCTGACTAGTTGTTTGATGCTTTAAAGATTATGGCAGAGGAGATGCTTAAGTTGAAGCAAATTTTTGAACAAAGGATTGTGACCTTGGAAGAGCAGATGGAACAGGTTAACATGAAGCTGGAGAATGTTCTTGAAGTGACTAAGTTTGTGATGAGTAATGATGTGATGGGCCTTAGTATTCTCAATGAGAAGGCTAGGATATGGATGGAGGAAGCTCCTGGTGATAAGGATGCTACTGGGAAAAGGAAGTTAATGAAGGAAGCTTTGGTTGATAAGGTTGTTGCTAGGAATGTTGTTGGTTCGCATGGTGTTTTGATTAAAGAGGTAATTTTTTTGGGGCCTAGTGCTAGAACCCGCAACAAGATTAAGTTGCAAGGGGTCTCTTCCAAAGAGATTTCTGAAGTTATGGATGTGCATTAGAAGATAATCGAAAGTGACATGGATGCTACTAATATTCTAAAGAATCTATAGTTTTTATT
>VDFB02271358.1:671337808-671359685 GCA_007258455.2 Sequoia sempervirens
ATCAAGGAATACAAAGTTGACCCTATCCACCTTAACCTTCCAACGATTTCATAAACCTTTTTCAAGAAAATTGATTGTCCTCCCACAGAGAAAGCGATCAAGATACCATCAAGGAAAATGGTTGTACCCCTACTCAAGAAGATAATCATGCTTCTATTGAGGAGGCTAATCTTTGTAATCCCATCAAGAAGGATGACTCATTGGTGGAGTGATGCTCTCTCTATTGATTCACCTCCTTGTCAAGATTTGCAAATATGTTACGACCCTAGCTATAAACTTGTTTCTAAATATGGTTATGGACGTAAAGGTTGTGGGCATAACAAATAATGCATTCAAGTCCCTATAGAATGTATACAATGTAAGTGTAACTTGGGGCTTAGCTAATCTCTTGAGCAATGTAGGAAGAAACCATGGTGGAGTGTCAACATGATTTATGTTAAACCTATTAGTCTAGTTTGTCCTAAACTAATTGAGAGCGAAGTAGAATCTAATGAAGTTCCTCTAGATGTATTCACTTCAAATGAAGCACTGGATGAATTCTTAGGTGTCTACTCTCATCTACCTTCTCATCACCATAAATGGTGATTCTTGTACCACTTATATAAGCAAGCATACTTTGGAGAATCCATTTTGAGTATGGACGAGGAGGCTCCCTTATCTAATGTGGATGATGATGTTCCTATTCCCCTTCTTGAAGATTATATTTCTCTCCTTAAAGGGGACACTATTGATGTTTTCATGGATCCTAAATCTTCTAAAAAGGTGATTAATATTGGAAAGTGTCTTTCCTCAAAAGAATCCAAGCAACATTCTAATTTGTTACTTTATCATCCCGATATTTTCACTTGGTCATATGAGGACATGCTTGGTATTGATGATTTAGTAGTGGTTCATAATATCGTTCTATGTCCTGATGTTAAACCCGTAAAACAAAAGATCCAAAAAATGAATCCCAAGGTCACATTGTTAGTTAAGACTAAGATAGAGAAGCTATTAAAAGTAAGCTTTATCCATTCTATTGACTATTCACCTTAGATATTGAATATTGTTGCTATTGGAAAGCCTGATGGCTATATTCACATTTGTATTAAATTTCTTAATCTCAATAAGGCTTCTCTTAAGGATGATTTTCCATTACCAATTATTGATATGATTGTAGACTCCACTATAGGCCATGCATTTTTCCCTTCATGGATGGCTTCTCAAGCTATAAACAAATTCATATTAACCTAAAAGATTAGTACATATTATCATTGCTGGCAAGCCTAATGGCTATATTCACATTTGTTTTGAATTTCGTAATATCAATAAGGCTTCTCTTAAGGATGATTTTACATTACCAAATATTGATATGATTGTAGACTCCAATGTAGGCCATGCATTTTTTTCCTTCAAGGATGGCTTCTCAAGTTGTAATCAAATTCATATTAACTCGAAAGATTAGTAGAAGATAACCTTCACTACTCCTTGGGGTACTTTGTGTTATGTGGTCATGCCATTTGGGTTAAAGAATGTAGGAGAAAATTACCAATGGGTGATGAACTTTATCTCTCATGACTTTATTCACAAAATTCTAGAAGATTAGGTTGATGATATCTTGGCTAAGTCTATAACTCTTCAAGATCACGTATAAAATATTTGTATTATTTTTGAAAGGTTTCAAATCTATAAGATGAGGCTAAATCCTCTTAAGTGTGTCTTCAATGTTGACACACTTATTATTAAATATTTGTATTATTTCTCGCCATAGAATCAAATTTGAAACAAATAAGATTGATACAATTTTTAACATGCCTCTAGAGCCCAAAAACATCTCTCAATTACATAGTTTAAAAGGGAAGATTTAGGCGATTCATAGATTTACATCTCAGTTGGCTAATCACACTCTTCCCTTCACATGCTTGTTGAAGAAATATGTTCACTTTCAATGGGAAGATGAGTGCAAAAAATATTTTGAGTCAATCAAGAGTTATTTGGCCAATCCTCTTATCTTAATGTTGGCTATGCAAGATAAACACTTTTTTCTTTATATCTTTGCATCACCTCATGCCTTAGAAGCTTTGTTAGCTCAACACGATGATGACGGTAAGGAAAGAGTGGTCTATTACTAAAAAATATGAAAAAGGAGGGCTATGAGGTAACCCTATTTTTCCCTATTTCCATTCAAGAAATGAGATCCAAACTATGAAGTAACTATCAACCCAAAAAGGTGAGTCAAATCAAGGTTTGGGATCTTGCAACTTCTCCTTTATACAAGGATAGGGGGTGATCCAAAAAAACCTTGGGGGGAAAAAATTTAACTAGCAAAACAACTCTAATCCTAGGTCTACAAAATGAAATGAAGAGACCTATCACAAAACATAAAGAAACATTGAATCTTATTGAAAAATAGAGAGGAATGTTGTGAACCTGTTGAAATTTGTTGATTCTACAACCATAACAGGGACTCATTTTCCAGGTGGCGAATGGGTCCTGGTATACTCTTCCAAGAGATTCTGAATAAGGAACTATAGCTTGTAAACTATGAAAATATGCTGCCCTAGAAACCATAATAGGGACTCATTCTCCAAGTGGTGAATGGGTCCTGGTAGGCTCTTTCAAAAAACTCTGAATCTGATCTTGAAGTTCTTGACCTGCAGTTCCTTCCTATAACTTGAAATCCCCACTTTTGGATCCAGAACTGCCAATAATCTACAATTTATTTTTGATGTTTGTTAGTGGACAGGGGTTTGCCTTATTCAAACCCCAAGTTTGGTAATTAAACCTTTGATTTCTCATGGGTAGCTTCATCCAAAGGTTACAACTATATTTCAAGTGTGGGAGATTTTAACAACATTCTTGGTTTCTCAAAAATTTAGGCATTTTATATATATTTGTAATTATTATTGAAGAAAATATATGTAACCATTTGGAAAAAATGTATTTGAATCAAATAACTAGTTTTATCAAGCCTTATTTGTGCAAATCTATTTTTTTGTTTTATGGGTATTTTAGATCTTGTCATTTTAGGTGAATATTTATAGTAGGTATTTTAGGTCTATACATATTTTTAAATATTTAGGATAAGGTTTATCATATTGGTATTAGAGAATTCATCTTTCTATCCTATATATTAAACCCAATTTTTAATGCTTCCTAGTGAGAGAGAAATTAGGTATTTAATAAGAGAACAAAGGAAGTTAGTTACATGTAAGGAAGCTAAGGTAGCGGAAAAACTTCGTACACTAATCTTGAGAACCCTTTACATAAACATAAATATCATCCATACCACAACATAGTGATTTACATAGGGAAAACCCTTTTGAGAGAAAAACCATACACTCCAAAAGTTTCCCAATATATTATTCAAAAATCATAAAGATTTATAATATACTTGCAAAGCAAGCTTCTCACAGGAGTATCACCAAACAAAGATCTAGAGGCAATACGACTACTATTAGACTCTCATAATACATCACAATACATAGCTATAATACAATGCCCTCATAAAAAGGGTTTCCTTCTAGGATAATTCAAGCCAACAAATATCGACTGTCAGATCCGAGACCTAATGATGAATGGTCTATATTTATGAGAATACAATATACATAAAATTTGGATTTCAGGGTCACTACCCTCGAGCCCTCCCCCCTCCCACTGGGGTGATGATCCCCTTGCACCACTCATGGGCAGTGGGGGTACCCCCTCCACATCCCCTCATGCTTACCTATCAATAGTAAACCTTATGTAATTGCAAGGTTGAGAAACATTTTCCTAAAAAATCTCCCACTTGTTGAACACCTTGCAAGAGCAATAGAGGGTGTATAAACATCATATCTTAATTTTTAGGGGACAAAAGGCCCATAGACTTTGAACAACATTTTAACTTCTTTGTGCTCATAGGATTAGTTAAAGAATCAACAACATTCATCA
This sequence comes from Sequoia sempervirens, assembly GCA_007258455.2. Classification (NCBI taxonomy): domain Eukaryota; kingdom Viridiplantae; phylum Streptophyta; class Pinopsida; order Cupressales; family Cupressaceae; genus Sequoia; species Sequoia sempervirens. The sequence continues at coordinate 671,341,721 of VDFB02271358.1, forward strand.
AAGTATCTACCTAACCAAATTTCACCTCTACCATCTTCGACCTCATATGTCTAACAAAATGATACTATACATCAATATGCTTGGTCCTGGCATGAAATGTTGGGTTCTTAGCTAGACATATCACACTCTAATTGTCACAATAAATTATCATTGCACCTTGTTTAATTCTAATATTTGAACACAAACTCTTAAGCCAAATGTCTCCTTTACAAGCATGAGAAGGCTATGTACTCAACTTCAATAATGAGCAAAGCAACCATAGTCTATTGCTTACTCATCCAACCAATTGCACTACCAAATAAATTAAACACATAAGCACTTCAATGGATCTTCAAATATCAACATCACCTTCCCAATTTGAATCTACATAACCAGAAATATCAAGGGAATACCCATCTCCTACCATATTACTATGATAACTCAAGGACTACTCTAGGGTACCTCACAAATATTTTAAGACTCTTTTAACTGCATCCCAATGGATTCTACCAAGATTAGACATATTCAAAGGAACCGTCATTGCTTGGGTAATGTCCAAGGCCTAGTACAAACTATGTTGATAGAAAAGTATCCTTTTCCTCACTAAATTTGGGAATAATTAAAAAATGAGCTATGATTCCTTAATTTAGTGCTGTAATATGTTTTACATATTCACATTAAGTTTTGGTCCATTTTCATTAAAATATGGACTTATTTATGCCTTAATTGGTTCTATTTTGCATCCACAAGCCTAATTAAATGCATTTTTCTAAGGATCATCCCGACAATTAATAAATGACCAATCATAATTTAATGTTTGAGGTTGTGTGTTCCGGATTTAGTGATATGGGTCTCATAAGCCACCTTGGGCGTATGAGTCCCACCTAGGTCTTGGGACCTCATTTCAAAATTTTACATTAAACAAGACACTTCTTTGAGTTTGTGTCACATGTTTAAGACACTAGGACTCATATGCCCCAACTGATGTATGAGTCCCGCTTTAACCAAGACCTATTTTAAATCAAATTCTTGGTGGGATTTTATTATCCTAGATTTGATGTTGGCTTGTAGTGTTGTAATTTCAAGAATTTTGGCATAAACAAGTATAAATACAAGGCTATTTCACTTAGTTTCATCTAGAAATTTTGAGTCAAACATCCTAACATTTCACAAGAGCATTATAGAGCATTCAAGAGCATTCAAGAGAAAATTATCAAGAATTTTGGAGCAACATTCAAGATTCAAGAATCATGTCAAATTCATCATGCATCATGTGTGTTTTTGAGCTAGCATTTGTGATGTAGGTTTTCATGAGTCAAGCAAGCATTCAAGATCAAGTTTCAAGAATTCAATCAAGAGTCAAGATCCACATCCATTGGAGCCATTTCACATAATATTGCAGCCTTTATTTCAAGGGTTTGGTGAGTTGCAACATTGCATATTGTTCATCCATCATTCCTTCATTCTATTTCATTTCATTTCAAGGCTTGATTACCAAAACAGGGTTTTTCCCTCTTCATGTGTGATTGCAAATCTAGGTGTTTTAGAGATTGAAGATCCTTTGAAGAAAAAGTTGCAAGATTGAAGAAAAGTTGTCAAGAAGTTGTCATCTTCATGGAAACTCACCTACAGGCTAGAATTCATACTTTCAGACTCAGAGATTAGAAAAGATGAAAGTTGCAGAAGATCACTCGAGGCTATAAAAGTTTTGGTCAAACCCTAATAATGGGACTAAATCACCACCTTGGGCGTATGAGTCCCAGTATACCTATTTTCAATAGTTTTTGGTTGATCCTGGTTTGTTAGTAGTAGATTCTAGATTCAACACAGAAACCCTAACTGGAACTAAATCACCCAGGCTGGTGTATGAGTCCCAATGGACATAAAGATCAACAATTTTTCAAAAAAATTAGGTCTTGCTTAGTCATCTTCATCTTCTAGGTGCTTCTTTGTTCATCCTTAGTTTACTATTCTAATTTTTAGTTCATTTTATAGAGTACATAGCTAGATTAGTATATTGCTTAAATCATTTCCTTCTTTCTAAGCATTTGCTTAGTGGTGAACCCTCTTTAATCACACCTAAGGAAACCATCCTAACCCTAGTCCATTCCTCAATCAAGTCAATTGGTTGAGGGATCTTAGTTTCCTAATGAACTAAGAGTGAAATAGGTCCCCTAAAGTTCCATCTCCTAAAAGGTGGAACCCTATTTCCTTGTGTTCATTTTGGTGAACCTGACCTTTGAACACTTGCATTTCTGATTTGGAGAGCATCATAGTCCTAGATCTAGGTTAAATTTGCATTAGATTTTGCATTATTTAATTTGCATTTAGGGCTTCTAATTATTGCATTAGTGAAAAGTGCATATAGGTTGCATTTTTGCATCTTGCATCATCTAATTTCACTAAAAATCTATCATTGCAAACAATCGAGTCAACATACAACTTAGACACCCTAGAATCAACTCAGAATTGTTGATTCAGGTTTAGAAACCCTAATTGGGACTCATTTTCCCATCTAGGCTATTTAGTCCTAGTACAGGTCTTTGGTCTTGATTTCTAGGAATTTTGTGTTCTTTTTTTTTCACTATCTGAACCTTCCAAAAACCCTAGGTGAGACTCATTTTCCCAAATGGGCGTATTAGTCCCTGATGGCCTACAAAAATCAACATTTCTGAGATTTTTTGTGGTTTTTTGCACTTCCTAGGCTTGTTGGTAACCTACTGTATCAATCTAGAAAGTTTCAAGAATTTTTGTTTTATGTATCTAGGTCAAATCATCCATTTAGTGTAGTCATTTTTAAAAAGCATTTCAAAAAATCATTTCAATCTTTAGATCTTTAAGACATTTGTTTACATTTTTGAAGCATTGCATAAGATAGATAGCTTACTTTTTCATGTTATCATGTTTTCTTTTCAAGCATTTAGTTTTCATAGAGTATCACATGGATTGTATGATTCTATTTTCCCTACTCATGGGCATAATCTAGGAAAACAAAATAAAACCTTTGACAAGCATGTTGGCTACCCTACTAGTATCCATTAGATTTGTAAGAATTTCATAACATGAGAGGATGCAAGCATAGAAAATCATGAAAATCATAGTTGTTCTTCTCCTAATACCTCTCCTATTAGTGACGAAGGTATCTTGGTGAAAGAAGATACAATCATTGAGAATCATGAAAGTTTTGTTTGTCCCTCTCCTCCTCCCCTTTTGGAAGATATTAGGAAACAAGAAGATGAGATAATTGAAACATTTCTTAACACCTCCCCTACTTATGAGAAGGCTTTAGTGAAAGAGGATGTAATCATGCACAATCATGAAAATCACATTTGTGAAGAGGATATGTTGGTGTTAAAAGATCCAATGATTGAGAGTTATAGCATTATTTCTCTTCTCCCTAATGTCCCTAACATTTGGAAAGGTCTATTTGAACAAGAGGATCCAATCATTGGTAAGCATGAAAATCATAGTTGTCCTTCCCTTGATGTCTCCCCTATTTTTGATGAAGTTAAATTACAAAATCTAACCATGTAATGTGATGAACCTCTTGAAAGCTCTCCTACTAGGGTATATTCTATGGCACAAGAGAATGAGACCTTGGAGAAAAGGATGAAATCATGGACAATCGTAACAATCAAATTTGTCCTTATCCTAACATCTCCCCTATTTGTGAAGATGACCTTTTGGTGTTAGAAGATGAGAGTCATGAGAATCCTATTTGTCTCTCTTCCCCTAGGGAAAACATTATTGAAAAAGAAAATACCATCATTGATAAGAAATAAATTCCAACCATTGATAACTCCCTTACTTGTGATAAAGTTATTTTAGAAGAACCAACCATTGAATGTCATTAATATCTAGTTTGTTGCTCTCCTAAAAACTTTCCTACTAGGGAAGATATCATGGTGCAAGAAAATGAGGACATTAACACATGTCTTTCAAACAATAGTGATGAGGATTCCTTAGATGAAGATGATGAATTGACATTAGACTCCCCTTCACTAAGAGATCATGAAAATAAGGACAAGACTTTTGATGTTATGCACATTAGATATCCCAAGCATGAAATTATCATTCATCCACCCTCACAACAACCACAAGTTCAAAACAAACCCGTGCTTATCTTAGAACCACCTAAAAGACAACTCAATAATGATAATGTTTCACAACAACTGAGTTACAATGCCATTTCTCATATATATATAACAAAGTGTATAAAATGAAGGCCAACCCTGAACTTGAAAGTTGTTTGCATGTCGAGAAAGAAAAATAAAAGCATATTGAAGAAGTCACAAAATTATTAGAAGATGCTTTGAGTTCCTTTGATTTCATACCTATATTCATGGGCGAATACAAGATCATAACAAAAGAGTCTAACAAGGAAAAAGAAAAAGCGGTAATGTCAACACAAAATTCAAAAGCATCCACCTCAACCACTTTAGAAGAAGAAGCAAATTACACGACAAACTTTGATGAAATTGATTATGAACAACCACTAAATATGAAAGAAATGAAAAAGAATTATGGAAGAGGTTATGAACTTAAGAAACAACTTGGGTATAGTGGAAAAGGATGTGGTGCTCGAGAAAAAGGTATTTGTGTCCCTATAGAGCCTAACACACAAGCAACAAGTAGTAGTCTTGGTTATTGTCCTTCGAATGAAATAAACACATCAAAAAATCCGTCAATCAATAGCAACACTATTACAAAATATTCTTCTAAGCCCACTTTAACTTTGGTGCATCCTGAACTGATAGATACTACATGTGGGAATATCTCATTTGATAGGCATCAAGTTGATACTTTGTTTACTCATTATAATCAATAACACTAGTTGTTGCTTCTTGCCATGTAATAGTTGTAGGATCATAGCTCACTATTGCATATTTTACATTAATTTCAAATCATTTCCATTTTGCAAGGAGCAACACATCATCATCCATTCTCATCTCATCCTTGTCTTGCACTAAGTGGGGGCAAGGAGTATAGTTAGCCTTGTCCTAGTTTGGGCACTTGATGTGGTCCCTTTGGCTAGTTTTCCACCTTTTGTTTATACCAACCAAGATTGGGATGCAAATGACTTGCTATAGGTTGACTCATATGTGCCTTACTAGTTCTTTACATTATTTTATTTTTCATGTTTCTTTATCTGATTGCATGTGAGTAATGTGATCCCCCATGATTTTTTGTTTGATGTATTTCTCTCTATTTTTGTGCATTCCTCTATTTGTACCTACAACCTTCTTTATGCCGTAAAAAAATTATCTTTTCATTTGTCTTTTGTTTTCCTTTTGGGGATGAATCAAGGCATCAAGAAATTTAAGGTCTCTTCCATGTTGACCCAAAATCTTTTCATTTTTATCTTTTCTTTGTGTTGTGTTTTCCTTTTGGGGATAACACAAGGTGTCAAGACATTTAGGTCTCTTCAATGTGCCTCAAAAAAAATTCTTTATTTTTTTTCTCTGTGTCTTTCTTCTTGTTCCATGAGGTATTTGGAAATGATGGCCAGGTTTGAGCTCCTAAAAACATTATAACAAAGACATACTAACCCCAAATAAGTGGATCCCTTTATATGATTTGGGATTTCATTTTAGGGCAACCTTTTAATGATGTAGCTTCATTTGGAAATATATGACTTGACATAAGGATTTTCAAATAATCTCTCATGTCCTCTTTTTTCTTAGTATTTACCATTTTCTACTTTAAAGTAATTTCTCATAGTATGGTGTTTAGAAATTCTTTTAAAGTGGGGGCATACATTGGAATTATTCTTTTGCATTTGATTTTCAACTCATGTTTCACTATGTAGTCTTCTTACTTCATGTTATGCGTCTCTCTCTTTGTGGTGACATTGGGTATGATGTCCCTCAAGACCGTGATCTCCCTTAGCATATTGCATTCCTCTTAGTGGCTTGATGCAACACACTGCATCCCCTAAGTTGTGAATCTTCTATTCTTCGATTGGTCCTCTTTTGGAGACATTAGGCACAATGTTCCCTAAGTTAAAGACTTTACATGAACTAAGCAAAACTCATTTGAACATACCTTACACTTTTAAAATTTATAATAAGCTGTTATATGGCCACCTTGCATAATACACTTTTCTTGCTTGTGAAGCCATCCTGTTTATTCATGGTGTCAAGCATACAAAGTTTTTCTTGCCTCATGGATCTGTGTTGTTTTTGTTGTGTGGCCTATCAAAGTTATCAGGAGGTATAGCTTTGGTATGGTTAGTGTATGAGAGATAAACTTAGTGTGAATTTCCCATAGCCACTTTTGTGTGTTGGAACATACCCACGTGTGTATGTGTCTCACTTTCCTTGGGGTTCACCTAGTGGATGGCTTGAGGTTCTACTAGCCCTTGTGAGTGTGCGTTTGGTTTGCATAGTGGACATCGTGTTCCACTTGTAAACATTTTTGGACAAATAGCTTAGACCTAGTCCACATCATGTTGGAAAGAATTTTGAGGCTTGATCCACCCTCTTTTTCCTTTTCTTTCTTCTTTTAAGTCATTGAAATTGTATGTTTGTGTATCTTGATGCTACATATCATACACCTTATGTGTGTCCCTTTGTGCTTATGTTGGTTTGACATAGGATCTTGGATCCTAGGGGCTTGACCACCCCCTTGATCTTTTTCATTCTATACCATCCACATTGGTACACTTGGAACCCTCTTGGATGTCTACTTTAGTGAGAGTTTGAAGCAAGTTCCTCCTCTCACTAAAGTGGGGGCTAAATGTAGTGACGAAAAACATATCCCTTTTCCTCACTTAATTTGGGAATAATTGACAAAATAATCTAATGATGCCTTAATTTGGTGTTGTAATATTTTTTACATATTCACATTAAGTTTTGGGCCCTTTTCATTAAAATTTGGAATTATTTATGCCTTAATTGGTCCTATTTTGCATCCATAAGCCTAATTAAATGCATTTTTCTGAGGATAATCTCGACATTTAATAAATGACCAATCATAATTCAATGTTTGAGGTTGTGTGTTCCAAATTTAGTGATCTGGGACTCATACGCTACCTTGGGCATATGAGTCCCACCTAGGTCTTGGGACCTCATTTCAAATTTCACATTAAATAAGACACTTCTTGGAGTTTGTGTCCCGTGTTTAAGACACTGGGACTCATACGCGTATGGCCTTCCTTTTAACCAGGACCTATTTTAAATCAAATTCTTGGTGGGATTTTACTATCCTAGATCTGATGTTAGCTTGTAGTGTTGTGATTTCGAGAATTTTGGCATAAACAAGTATAAATACAAGGCTATTTCACTTAGTTTCACCTAGCAATTTTGAGTCAAGCATCCTAAGATTTCACAAGAGCATTACAGAGCATTCAAGAGAAAATTAATCCAACATTTTAGAGCAACATTCAAGATTCAAGCATCATGTCAAAGTCATCATGCATCATGTGCAATTTTTTGAGCTAACATTTGTGATGTAGGTTTTCATGATTCAAGCAAGCATTCAAGATCAAGTTTCAAACATTCAATCAAGAGTCAAGATCCAAATCCATTGGAGCCATTTCACATAAGATTGCAGCCTTTATTTCAAGGTTTTTGTGAGTTGTAACATTGCATATTGTTCATCCATCATTCCTTCATTCTATTTCATTTCATTCAAGATTTTATTACCAAAATGGGGTTTGATGAAGGAAAACCCTATCCACTAACAAATCAACATTTTTCCCTCTTCATGTGTGATTGTAGATCTAGGTGTTTTAGAGCTTGAAGATCATTTGAAGACAAAGTTGCAAGATTGAAGAAAAGTTGTTAAGAAGTTGTCATCTTCACAGAAACTCACCTACAAGCTAGAATTCAGACTTTCAGACTCAGAGATCAGACAAGAAAAAAGTTACAGAAGATCACTTGAGGCTACAAAAGTTTTGGTCAAACCCTAATATTGGGACTAAATCACCACTTTGGGTGTATGAGTCCGAGTATACCTATTTTTCATAAAAAAAAATTAGGTCCTAGTTTGTCAGTAGTTGATTCCAGATTTAGCATAGAAACCCTAACTGGGACTAAGTTGCCCAGTCTGGCATATGAGTCCTAGTGCATATCAAGATCAAAAAAATTAGATTTTTCATGTCTTGATTAGTCATCTTCATCTTCTAGGTGCTTCTTTGTTCATTCTTAGTTTACTTTTCTGATTTTGAGTTCATTTTAGAGATTACATAGCTAGATTATTATATTGCTTTCATTTCCTTCTTTCTAAGAATTTTCTTAGTGGTGAACCCTCTTTAATCACACCTAAGGAAACCATCCTAAATATATTCCATTCCTCAATCAAGTCAATTGGTTGAGGGATCTTGGTTTCCTAATGAACTAAGAGTGAAATAGTTCCCCTAAGGTTACATCTCCTAAAAGGTGGAACCCTATTTACTTGTGTTCACAAACCATAGCATACATCAAAATACCAACTGCTCTCTAGTTTAAGGGAATTTGCTCATGTCTTCCATCTCTAATGGGGATGTTGGACAATCTAAAATAGATAAATTTGTTATAACTAAAAAAGGAGCACACAATGGTCTACAATCTTGCATATCAAACCTCTATAAAATTGAATTAACATACTTACTTTAGCCAAGACATAGATTTTTTTTCACTCTATCTCTTTTAGTTTCCATCCCAAGAATGTGTCTAGTTGCACTAAGGTCTTTCATTTCAAATTTAGCAACAAGTTGAGATTTCAGTTCTAAAAGCACACCTTTCCCTTTACCAATAAATAACATAACATCAACATTAATATAATAAAATGGAAACAATCACCATCGGTTTTATAATAAACACAATGATTTGATTTAGAACACTCAAATCCCAAACTCAACACATATGTATCAAATTTTTGGTACCACATCCTAGGACTCTATTTTAGGCCATACACAAATTTCTTCAATTTGCAAACCAATTTACTTTTACCTCTCACCACATAGTGCTCTAGCTATGTCATATAAATATCATCCTCCAAGTCAGCATGAAGGAAAGTAGTTTTCACATCCATTTACTCAACCTCTAAATGATAAGCAACATCAATAGAAAGAAAAAATCTAATGGATGTCATTTTTACAATAGGATAAAATATCCCACTATAATCAATACCCTCAACTTGGGAGTAACCTTTCACAACCAACCTTGCTTTGTACTTCTCAATACCTCCATCTAAACCAATCTTTTTCTTGAACACCCATTTTCAACCAATAGGTTTTCTTCCCTCAGGAAATGGTACAAGATCCCATGTATCATTCTTTTTCAAAGCTTCCATTTCTTCATCCATAACAATCTTCCAAGATTATGCATTGTTCATACCTAATGTCTCTTCTACTGATTTGGGTTCATCCATGTTAGTGTTCAAAGAAAAAAATACATCTCCAATCATCAAGTGAATACCTTTCAAGTGGTTGTATATACCTTATATACTTACAAGCAATATAAGTTGGAGGTTCTTCCTCCTCTTCTTAAGATTCAAAGCTATCTGAGCTCTCCTCAACTTCTTGACTATCCATGGGCCTTGATTCAACTTTCTCAAGTGTAGAAGGAAATTGAATCACATCTTCTTGTTTACTTTGTTTTGACTGCAATATAACAAAAGAGGGCTTAGTATCTCTAAAAAGAGAACTTCTACTATATATTACCTTTTGTACAATAGGATCCCAAAGCTTGTATCCTTTCACTTTATCTGATGTTCAGATACATTTCACAACCTTGTTCTACAACTTTGTTAGCTTCTCCTTTGGCACATGTGCATATGCCTCACAACCAAAAAATCTATGATGTCTTAATGAAGGCTTGTGAGCTAACCATGCCTCTATAGGCATCTTATCAACAAGAGCTGATGTAGGAAACCTGTTAATCAAATAACAAGTAGTAGCAACAACTCCAACCCAAAACATTTGTTCTAGACTAGCACCACTCAACACACTCCTAGCCTTCTCCATCAGTGTCATGTTCATTCTTTCTGTAACTCCATTCTTCTATGGTGAATACAGATTTTTATTTTATCTATGAATACCATAATCTTTACATAATCTATCAAAATTATTAGAGAAAAATTCACCACCATTACCAGTCCTCAAAAGTTTTATTTTCCTTCTATTCTGCAACTCAACCATTGCTTTAAATTCTTTAAATTGACTGAAAACTTTAGATTTACTCTTTAGAAAATATACCCATGTCCTTCTACTATAATCATCAATAAATGAAACATAATATGTGGGTTTTCCAATTGAAGGAATGTCTATAGGACCAAGCACACCAAAATGAATAAGATCCAATATAGGTCAAAATATTTATGAGAACTTAAGTAAAAACTGAACACAGTTTTGTTTTTCATAAATTTAATTTTCATAGAAATCAAATTCAAGATTACAATCAAACAACCCTTCAATTTTTTTTGTTTTCAAGGTCTTTAGACCCTTTTCTCTAATGTGGCCAAATCTCTAGTGCCATAACATATTTTTCTTTGTAGGTAACTTTGATTTAGAAGAAAGAGCACCCTTAGGTACCCAAAAGCCATGACCATCTGCTGAAGATGAAACCCTCACCTCTTCCACATAGTTGATTTTCACAAAAGTATTATTACACTCAACAGTGCATGCATCAAGCTTATAAAATGTGTCATATCTGACACCTCTAGCAATCACCATAATACCTCTAGCCATCTTGTATCTTGCATTAGAAAATACTAACTAGAAACCTACATCTATTAGTTTTCTCACAGATAACAAATTTTATACTAATCCAGGGATATGCAACACACCTTTAATCCTTTTTGTTTTACCATCATAAAAGCTAATTATAACTTTACCATGACCAACAATATTTAAATAAGAATCATCACCCAAGTACACCTTACCTCCATCAATTCTTCATATTTAGAAAACCAATATCTATTAAAGGTCATATGGAAAGATGCACCTGAGTCAATTAACCATGCTTCATTACCTATAGGAGTTGTCAAAACTACAATGAATTGATCACCATCTTCCTTCTCGGACTTAGAATCAAAATTATATCTTCTTTTTCTTCTTCTTTTCTTCTTTGTAGTCCTTATAAATATTCCCATGCTTAAATTGCAATTCCAACAAATAAGTTTGCACTTTCCAGGAGATTTGGATTTCCCATTGGACTTGGATTTATCATGCTTCTCATTGATCTTGTCATTTTCCTTAGGTCTTCCATGAACATTTAGGGCCTCCTTGGCACTAATGGATACCTCCTCATCTCTTCAAAAATTAAAGAACCCACTACATCTTGAACAATCTTCAATATAATAGAAGTACTACAATAGACATAACAAGAGAATCCCATGAATTAGACAAAGAACAAAGTAAGATCTAACATTTCTCCTCCTCATCCATTTTGACACCAATTGATGCCAATTGATCCACCAACATATTGAATGCTTCCAGGTGGTCTTTAATTTGTCCAACCTCTTCCATTCTCAAGGAATACAATTTCTTCCTCAAGAAAAACCTTCCTCACTAAAGATTTGGCTTGATACATCTCACCAAGCTTCTTCCATAGTTTCTGTGTAGAGGTCTCTTCATGGATATTGATTAAAATAGAGTCTACCAAGAACAATCTGATTAGACCCTTGGCTTTAGGGTTCATAACATCATATTGAGCAATCAAAGTAGGATTTGTAAGCCTTGAAACATTCTCATCAACAACATCCCACAGATGTTGATCTATCAACATATGCTCCATCTCCAGCTTCCACATTTTAAAACTATTTCCAAAAAAATTATCCACCTCTAATATCCTTGATTAACTTGCCATATGAAAATTCTTGCAACAAGATTACAAAGTATCTTCTGCACAAGCTCCTAGTTAAATCTAGATTAGTTCAAGAAACCCTACAACCCACAATTGAAACCAAATGTGATCAAGCTCTGATACCACTTGTAAGGAAGCTAAGGTAGTGAAACAACTGCCTACACTAATATTGAGAGGAGGATAATGAAAAACTTTACATATCTTTACAATAGTTACAAAAACTTAAACATAAATAAACATAAATATCATGCATAGCACAACACAATGATTTACATGGGGAAAGTGATTTTGAGAGAAAAAATCCACCTCCAAAAGCCACCCAATATATTATTCAAAAATCACAAAGATTACAATATACTTGTAGAGCAAGATTCTCACAAGAGTATCACCAAATAGAGATCTAGAGGCAACATGACCACCATAAGACTCTTAAAATACATCACAATACACAGTCATAATATGACACCCTCATAAAATAGAGTTTCCTTCTAGGGAAAATCAATCCAACAAAATATCGACCATCAGATCTAAGACCTAATGATGAATGGTCCAAATTTACAATAATATAATATACATAAAATTTGGCTTTTGGGGTATCCCAAACCCCAGATCAAGACACATGGCCTGGATCCCCCACCCACCCTGTGTTACCTATCAACAATAAACCTTATGTAATTGCAAGGTTGAGACACATTTTCCCAACATTACAATCATAGAGTCTAAATACTTATAAGGAAATATCGTAGGAGGAAGAGGAAAGAACGAATTAAAAAATAAAGATAAATAATCCTTCTTCCATGATACCCATTAGGATTAATCAATGAAAATATGGACTATCAAATTTAATGGCATAAATGTTGCACACCTTGAAATACTTGAAAAATCTTGAGCTAGCTAAAAAAAGTTCATGTTGAAGGAGGTATATAAGAAAATATTAATATGTGGGTAACTACATACCAAATAAATTGAGACTTATGTTGTTGTAGAAAGGGGAGAAGAAAGATAAAGGACCTAAAGGCCCTTCTGCAGAGGGATTGATAAAAAAAAATTTATGAATAACATGACAAATCTTAGGATTTTATGAATATTTTATCTTTTTTGGTTACCTATACATCCTTGGAAATATAATTCCTAATGAAAGGACCTTTAATAGTAATATAAATCATGAAAAGTATCATTGCAATAGAAGGTAAGGTGAATGCTTCTACATTTGATCGTAGTAGCAAGATCTCTCTAGAAGCTTGGTTGTAAAATTTATAGGCTTACTTAAATATCATCCCTATGAAGGTGCCATTTAATTCACTAATTTTCTCTTATAATATTTTTTGTATGATTGGTAACACCATGGATTGGTCACTCAAGGAATGGCCTTATGCAAATATTCAATGATTTCAATGAGAGTATTATGAATAGTTTTGAGCATAAAAAGAAATCACAAAAAGTGTTAAAGGCAACAACACTCAATGGATTCTTATGTAGTAGAATTTTTAACAAATTTTAATTATGATACCTAACATCTTCAAGATAAGAGTTTCCTTCTTATTTTAATGGATTTCTTCAGACCCCCTCAAGGAACACCACCTACAAGAGCAATAAGAAAGAGACTTGGTGTTTTAATTATTGGTACTTGAAAGTGTGCCCAAACCAAGGCCCAACCCTATTCAACATAAGGAGAATTGTAGAAAGGAGGATATATTTGCATCCACTGAGGATTGCAATGCCACCACCACAACAAGGAAGGGGAAAATGGTTGTATGTAAAGAATAGGCTTTTGAAGGAAAAATCTATATTTTTTTTTCTGAAATATGTAACTTAATATATATGTCTTCAGGAAAGGACAAGTCCTTTACATCAATACTGTATCATATGTTGACTTAGAATTTGAAGAACTAGCACCACAATGGCCATAGAAGAACATGGGAATGGAAATGAGTATTGTGAGGGACAAAGAAGCAAATGGAGTCATTCTTGTAGCACTTTTGGGAGCACCCAAAATACTCATGCACAAGTTATAATATATATTTTTGGGCAATTTATGGTGGGGCTACCCATTCATTGATGAAAGTTTGGTTGTTAAAGAGGTCCCATGAATTGAGAATTTTAAAGTCTTATTATCATTTTTTTTGCTAACAAATCCATCATTCCTTGCACTCAAATGAATTTGATAGCTCACATAACCATGGGATATCACAATGTGCATGATGAATTTATGTTTGTAGGTTAAGGGGAGATAGACATGGTGCTTAGGTGACTAATGTTTTGCTCCATTGGAGTTTTTATTAAATTACTGATCCATAGAACTAAATTTCAAATATGTTGGAAAATATGTGATACTTACGGGAATATTTAATGGAGCACCTAGTGTAGTCACTACTAAGATAATGGAGAAGATATTTTGCAAGGGATAGTTTGTGAAGAAAATTGCTAGTGCATACAAATTAATTTATGAGGAAGCAATGCTCCTATCATGTTGACATCTAGAGTATTTTGTATAAGAATAGTAGGTTATTTATTTTCATGCAAGGATACTATCAAATAGAAGTTTTCAACACATTATTGAGTTGGATCCTAACTCTAAAACAATCATGGCATCTCCTTATTGCCACCCAAGGATATATAAGGATGAGACAAAAAAATTCCATAAATGAAGTCTTGTAAATTGATCGCATTAAAAGGAAAACACCATGTAGATGTGTATTAAATATAGGGATTTGAAAAAGAAAACCACAAAAAAATACTCCATTCCTAGGATTGATGACTTGCATGGAGTTGTTTATTTTTCAAATATTGACTTGAGATTAGGCTACCATAAAATCTAGGTTCAAGGGGTGAAGTTGTGAACAAGACAACCCTCAAATATCATTTTGGATATTTTAAATTCTTATTCATGCCCTTTATCCTAACAAATCCACCTACTACCTTCTAGTCATGCATGAAACAAGTATTCAATAACTAGTTAAGGTTCAAACATATTTTGGTATGGTCCTTGAGATACTTGAGATATAGGTTCTATTTGTAAAGGAATCCATATGCAAGTTTGGGGCAGAATATTTGTATACTTGGACCATGTCATCAATGCTTTGGGTATTCAGGTGGATCAGTAAAAGATTTGTGCACTATTTTGGATTAGCTTCCCCTAACACATTGACATAGATAAGAGGATTCTTTGACCTATATAGCTATTATATAGAAGGTCTATTAAGGCATTTTCATAGCTAGCAACACCTTTAAATAGCATGATGAAGAAATGAGTTTTCATGTAGACAAATAACTCAAGAAGCTTTCAATAAGCTCAAAGAGGTAATGAGTTCAAGCCCTATCCTTGATATTCCTAATTTTTTACTCCCATTTAGTGTAAAATGTGATGCCTTAGAGGAAGAAATTAGAATTCATTTAGGGATTAACTGAGGTAGAATCCTATAGATATTTAACTATTTTTACCCTTTAAAATATAGGTGGAAACATCTTAGCCCATGAGAGTCACATCTAGAATTTTAACAAAGAATAAAGCTTAAAAAATCAAGGAAAGCAAATCCTATAAGTTAAAGGTCATCTGAAGTCCCAAATCCAAGCATCTATTTGAATTTATAGACATGAGCACCTCTTTTGGACATGATTTCCCATCTTTGACATAAACAACCATCTTGGACATGATTGTTCCTTTCTAGACATAAGTATTTAACAAAGTTCTAGAATTTCCTATATGGCCCTCAAAATCTTCCTTCAATATTTATCAACTTTTTACAAGCCTCCATTAGCACCAATTTTTAAAAATAGGGATGCACTAGTTACTCTTGTATTTATTTATGCTTAGAATAGATCTAATAAATTTTATTGTCATTTCATTGCATTAAAAATTAAAAAAACAAAATATAAAAGTATATGAACACATATTAGTTTATGCATGTTCAATATATTATCATAAAGACACCAAAAAATATTTTTACATTCCTTTATATGCTTCAAATGATTTACTTTCCCTATTCTTGACTAAATGATATTTTTTAACAATTCTCGTGAAGATATCATCTCTAACGTAAATATACATGCTACCAACAACTACACCACAAATATAAAAGATACATTGTAATCTACCACAACACCATAAATAAAATGTTCATTTATCCTAAATTGAACCTTGCATTATTTTATTTTATTTCCATTCCTTGTTTCACCCAAACTAGACAATAATATTAGTATTATGATATGATCCTAATCCTATTTTATCTATTAACACTTTGGAGAACAAAATTTCTTTGAAACTAAAATAAAAAATAACATATCTACTCTAATCTTATTAATTTGAATTTTGATTTAAGAAATTTTATTAGATTCACTATTATCTTGAATCTCATTACTACTAAAACATACATTTATGAATCGAGATATGAAAAATACTCTTATCTACATTGAAGTCACGTCCAATCTAAATTTTTTCAAACTAAATTCAAAAACTGATTTCTCTTATTCTTAAAATGATGTAATTCTAAATGCAACTTTCAACAAATCTAAACATCATCATAATACATACGGGAATCCTTCTTAACAACATTAAACTCTTATATTACCATATTAATTTTCCTACATCAGATTGAAACCACCATATTGCTTTGGAGCATTTTAATTGAAAGATGGATCATTCCTCTTGTCCATCACCTTATGGGCTTGAGAACAAGCCTCCTCTAGGTCCTTATTTTTTACCAACAACAATGTCTACTAAGGTGACCATGCAACCATCCTACATTTAAGTAGTGCTAATAATTTGATGGTTAAACAATAGTTGTTTACCTTGGTACATTATCATGTACATAATTGTCGTATGTGTTTATTCCTATTTATACCACCACAGAAGTTCCCTGTGTGAAACGCAAGCAGGTGTTCGTATCATTGAGAACTTGTCCACTTCTTAAAACTATAACAGAGAGAAAGTTACATTACAGTAAAGGTATGATTTCAACGTCACATGTTGCAACGTCTTTTATTTGGGATTCTCTGTTTTCTGGTCTGTGTCTCTGTTAAATAATTGAGATTGAAATTCAAAAAGATCAAACGATTAAGACTTTGTTGACCTGATCTCAGAGCCGTATTTTGAAGATCATAACAGAAGTATTACGTAATGGGTCTCTCAAATGGGCCATTCAAGAACTGAATATAGGATAAAAATTCACGTGGATCTCGGGAACAATGAAAGGTGTAGATTTGTTGCAGACAACTTTAGGTGGGTCTACATATTCCCGTAAAACTGTTATTTTTGCCTCTTCAGCAAATTCTTTTATGTTCGTTTGCAGACTACTGAAGTTTGTTCAATGAAGTAATAAAGCATGCCAATCTTCGTACGCGGTCAATGGTTGTAGGCCTCTGTTATTATACCAGTGTGTTAATTGAAATCCTGACAGAACCTGTGGATACCCAAGTAAACTGTATTCCCCGTCATCACCTTGGGGGAACAGTTAGTACACTTAACTCTGAATTCAAGACCGTTTGAAGACTGTCTTGATTGTGTACTTCTGTTGGTTATTTGCCCTGCAAAATTGCACGCTAGTAAAGGCATATGGGCCATCATCTGTGTTTGACAGACATTCCAAATAAATAACTCATTTGTGACTTGCAGACCGCCCAGAACTTGTACTTTTGAAAGTGAGATTACAATTTCAAATCTTGTAGGGGGTAGGGCAATGTATATTTCATTTGTAATACAGTTAGGTATCTTCTACATAAAGTACGAGCAGTCTCATATAATATAAACCATCTGTAGATCCAAAGAAGGATCGTCTGATATCGTGAACTATAAAAGGATCCATTTCCATTTCTATTGCTTCTCTTATTGTCTGATATGCATAAGCCTTTAATTATTGTTGATCAAATTTGAAAATATTTTGTGGTTCCTGGTTTTTTAGCAGTCGGCCATTCATGTTTAAGGGAGGTTTTAGTATTTATTTGTAAGGCATGACCTCCTCAGTTTGTATACAAAGTTGTTCAAATTTGCATGGTGGTCGGGTGATGAAGCCATAAAAACGGCATTTGTTTTTGCAGGGTTATTTTAAAAAATTATGCAAAAATAATTCATTAGTAGGTAGTTATGGTAAGGGGATTAAGAGAGATTATGAGAGGTTATGTTCATAAGTTTTCTTTGTGTAATAGGGTTGTGATGGTATGTTTGATTAAAGGAAGAATATGAGTAAAAGGTTGTTGGTAAG
>VDFB02271358.1:671359785-671540063 GCA_007258455.2 Sequoia sempervirens
GGAACTCAAAGTATTTTCATGGAGTATCTTGAGCTAAAAAACAAACCAAAAGGATAATAGTAATAGAGGATGCCAATGGTGAAATTAATATAGCATAAGGGAAGATAATCAAGAAGGTGGTGGAATGCTTTGAGAATTTGTTGATGGAAGAGAGGGGAGCAATTGGAGAATAACTCCTTTAGTAGTTGTATTCCAAAGCTGGTCACAATTGAATATAATGAAAGGCTAATGGCTCCTTTTTTTATGGAAAAAATGCAAGATGTGATATTGGGTTGAAGCGGGATAGTGCGCCAAGGCTTGATAATCTCCTAGAAAGCTTTATTCAAAAATTTTAAGATCTTTTCGGCCAAGATGTCTTGGAAGCATTAAATGAATCTCTAAAAATGGTATAGGCTTTAGAAGAATCCAAGGCACTTTATCAGCTCTAGTCCCAAAAAAAGGAGGTGAAGAGTTTGTGGTTTTATGACCTATAGCCCTATGTACCACTACCAATAAGATTTTTCTAACACTATGGTGCCGAAGATGAAATAACTAATCCAAAGGTTAATTTTAAAGGAGCAGGTAGTATAAGGCAGCCAGATTATAGATTGTATCATTGTTTACCATGAAATTTTGCATTCTATGAAAGCTCAAATTTATCCTTCTATGGCAATTAAACTAGATATTTCAAAGGCATATGACAAAGGGAAACAGTCTTCCTTAAAGCAAATCTTGGAAGCTTTTGGCTTCAATGAAGTGGATAAAGTGGGTTTTTAATTGTCTAACTAAATTCTAGTTTTCGGTGTTAATTAATAGTTCCACTATTGGCTTCTTCACTCACACCAGGGGTATTAGACAAGAAGGTCCCTTAGCTCCTTACTTGATTATCATTATGCCAGAAGCTTTGGTCAAGAAAATAAGTATTGTGCAGGTTTTACAAGTGTTAATGTTTTGGATCCGATAACACATTTGTAGTTTGTGGATGGCACGTCTCATTTTGGAGTGGCTTCAACCAAAGAAGCTAAAACATTCTCTAGTATTTTGCAAGATTATGCAAAAGATTTAAGTCAAGTTATTAATAAAGCTAAATCTGAAATCTTCTTCTTTAATGCAAGTGTAGGAGTCATGAATAAATTTTGTAGTATTTTGGAGATAAATCTCCCAATCTCCCAAGTAAATATTTGGGGATTCTGCTATTTACTAAGGGATACTTTACTTTGGTAGGAAATGCTAGACAAAATCCAAGTCAAACTATCCTCCTAAAGTGGGAAATGGTCGAGTCTAGTAGGTCATTTGATAAAAGCTAAGTCACTTTTACAAGATATTAAAATGTATATATTGTCAATGTTAGCTATGCTCAAGGCTGTGACTAATTCAATTGTTTCAATTTGTAGGAAAATTTTGTGAAGTGTGTAATTCTAAAGTTAAAGGTAGGGTAAGATTTCAGAATTTGGTGGATCAAAACAAAGCATTGAGTGCAAAACTAGCCTAGTCTTTTCTAGTAAAACCTATGATCTTTTTGTGTAAGTTGTTGAGAAGGAAGTATATGGATGATGCTTAGCCACTCGCCTTCTTCGACAAAGTTTTAGGAGGTGGCTCTACACTATGGGATTTCATAGCGAGTGTTGGGACTCAATCTAACATTGCCAAAAATTTCTTTTGTCCAAGTTCCTTTGTGCATTCAAACCTCATTTAGCCTATCACGTATGACCAATTTAAGAAATTCTTGTATGGGTCTTCACTTGTCAAAATTTGTCTAAGTGTTGTTCTACTTCATCCCACATGTGCCAATCATGTGATGAAACTTGCAAAAAATTAAGAAAATCATAAGTTTGTGAAAGATCCCCAACCCAAATCTGATTTGATTTTCTGAATTTTGTTTTTTCACAGTCTTTGACCAGCGAATAGGAAGGGTTTGGTTTTGGTTTGTTTTTGCATTTTTCTGATTTTTTTTGTGTGTTTTTGCTGAAGGTTGATTTATGCAACAATATATCAAACTAGAATGAATGAAATTGCTGCTAAAACTTAAATAAGTCATACAGTTTAAATAGAGAGCAATAATGATGAATTTATTGGCTCAAATGTCATTGTACATACCACAAATCTGCATTTAACAATCTGATATAAACTTGAACAGCAAGGACAACCCCTTTCAGCTTCTTCCCAGCTTCACAAATCTGCCCCAGGGTCTAATATTGAATTTCCAGCTAACTTAATATGCGAATCGGATCCAATAATTGGTATGAAACCCTTCATAGTACCTAGGATTTGAAGCCTGTGACTCTTGAAATGATGCAGCAGCTGAGATAAGGTATAAAATGAGTTGCCAAGGCCTTGAGAAGACCTATACTGCTTATGGCTGCCCCTGATCTGTTGCAATATGCTGATATAATACTGTTGCAAACTTAGATTTACAAAATATATATATATAACTCGTCCAAATAAAGCCCAAATGAAGACCCGAGGTAGGCCCTCCCCAAAGGTGAACTGGGTTCTCGTCCAATCCATGATAGCCTTTGAGAGTTTTCGTTCCCAGAAGGCTGAAGCAATGCTGGAACCCTTCTCCAGAGCTCAAACCTACAAATTGTTTTGTAAAAATGAAAGTAGAATGCCCAAAAAAGAGCCCAACACTTTGCTTTATAACCTCTCATGGACTTTTTGATGAAAATCAATAAAATATTCCCCTTGAGGGTCTTTCCTCATCTAAAGAAAAAGGCCACTTTTTTAAAAACAACTTGAGTTGCTAGGATGGGGGCACTTTTCACTATTCACCTTATGATTTTCAGTTACTATTCACTTTTCACTATCCCATTAAAGCAACCTTCATATTTTCACTTTATCTCTGGATTCATCAACTGAAATCCAAACTAAAAGGCTCGTAAGGCTCCTAGCTAGACTCCACAGCCCTCGGTTGGGTCCCCTAACCATGCCGCTAACCTACGAGAACCCTAATAGTAGGCCAACCTCCGCTATAAATTGAGTTGTCTAAGGAAGGGACATTACAGTTTGCAATGATTCTAGTTGTTTTCTGGTGTTTTTGCATCCTGCAAACATTTAATGGACTATCAAACATTTCTAGTGTTCAGTCCTAACATCCTATTAGTATCTATTAGTATCTATTAGTATCTTAGCTAAGGTCAAACTAGAACATAACCATTTATCTTTTTACTTAACCATTCCTCTTTGTAAAATGAGCTTGACAACAAAACATGCAATCTAGAAGGCTTTAATAATAAATCCATCACTTGAATATACACACTAGTCACTGAGACACAGGCAAATATCATGGCTACATTATCATTCAGGACCTATCTTAGACACCAACGCATAACTTGCCATGATGTTGGGATGAGTAAAGTAGGCTCCTTTGAGCCATAGACATGCTTTTTGTTTTGATGCCATGGATTTCATAATCCATGAGATTTGTATACATTTGAAAATATTTATAATTTTAAATTTATATATCTACCAATGTTTGTTTCCTTCAGCTAAAAATTAAAATTCATTTTTATACTCACGTGATCAATGTATACTTGTGTATATGGTCAAAGTAGATTCTATTTGATTAGTTTATTGTGTCTCTAAAGTTTATTTATTAAAAGGTGCATGAAACAAGTTATGAATCCTAAAAAAAATCTGTATTTCATGGTTTTTTTAATTTTTTGAGTCTTTTTTGAGTTTGGGCGTCGAGTCCAAGTCCAAGTCAAAAATCAGCTTGCCAAGTTCGACACAAATCCGAGTCTTGTATCACTGAGCTAGACATCCCCCTCAAGCATCAAAAATCACTTCAACAAGCAGCACGTAGGCTGTTATGGTCCCACACCCAGCACTAGGAAAGTCTATACAGCCTAGTACAGCAGTGCAGCCTATCTTGGGATTTGTGCAAGCTTGCAAGCTTCTCAAAAATACTCCAAACATGGTCAGCTAGGAATGAGGATCTCTTTTGATATGTTCACCATGATTTTCAACCCCCTTTTGACTCCTTTACAAGAAATACAAAGAGGTACGACCCTGATAAGGCATCACTTGATTCACAACTAAACAATCAACTTTGGTATCTTTGAAAAAAACATCAAAAACACCACCAAAAGTCTCTAAATAAACACAAAAAACCAAACTCCAAGACCTACAGTCAAAATACCATGAAAATCTTCATTTTTTTCTAAAATCCCAATCTATGACTATGAAAACCAAAGTTGGAAAACTCTGCGAGACTCACCGCAGACTTGACAAACTCGAGAGTCCTCAAGTAGGTAGAGTCAACTCGGCATGGACTCGAGAGTCAAGTCCAGGAGAGTCCCTGCACGGGACTCGCGAGTCTGACCTCAGGACTCGCGCGAGTCCCGTGCAAGGACTCTCCTGGATGGCTACGACATCAAAATAAGGTTTTAAAACCTTGGTTTTTTATTTTTTTCCTCATTTCACTCCTCTAATTTGCCAAAAACAGGTCTGCAACTTGAAGTGACGTTGGAGAAGCCAAAAATACGAGCTAAGGAGATCATAATAGAGCCAAGCAAGTGATTTAGCTTCTCTTCTCTTTATTCTTCAATTGAAAATCAGAAAAATCAAGAAAAATAAGGGGAAACACTACCAAATTTTTTTCCATTTCCCTTAATAGCCTAATTCTTACTATTTCTAGCTTGGTTTTGCATTCTATTTTTTTGCAAATGTTTGAATCTCATTTATTTGCTGACTTTTTACCAAAACCCTTGCTGATTTTTTTTTTTCATGTTGAACTTGAAATAGCGATATCATCTTCAAACTCAAGGGGAATGAGAAAAGACCCTGCATGGAAGTATGGGATACCACGAAATAAAAAGGGTGATGTTGTACGCAAACCAAATTTTTTGCTTCATTAAGGCATTTGCCGAATTCTGAAGCCTTGTTAAAATGAGATGTCAAAACATGATTTTTGGGCAAAATGAGTATGGATTTTTGATCCATTGTGATGTCGAGAATATTAGGTAATTGGAAAAAATTAGAAAAGATGAGGTTTTATTCACACATTTCGGAGTCAGAAACCCTAAAATAAAGCTTAATCAAAATTAATTTTGAGAGTAAAATTTGGGTGAGGATTTTGTTCCATCACAATCCGGTGGTAAATCCAGTTCGATTAAAGATCAATTTAAAAGCCTAATTGGTGGGTTTTCTTTTAAAGGGAAAAGTTAGGACCACCAAAGTTATCCGAAGTAGCCGGTTAATTTCAATGCAGTTATTTGAGAATCTAAACTTTGAAACTCAAGCAGAACATTCTATGATGAAGATGCTAGAAGAATTAAACACAAGCAGAGGGGATTTTTCAAATGAGTAGAAAAGAGGTCACAAAATATTCAAATCTGGAAACGCCTTCACTTTTATAACGTCACCGAGGCAACGCGCAATCAACAAACGAAATCAACTGATAATGCGTACATGTGAAAGTGGTATGTCGCCGACAGCAATAAATAACTACGATGAGTGAAACAACGCTTCCCGACACGGTGTTACGCCATGTGAAGTGGAGAAATATGCGCTGAAAATATGTACTATGGCTCGAAGCCCTTCAATTGAAGCTTCGGTCCGGTTACTTTGTTGCAAATACATTCAATCTCTTCAGAATTCAGTCAACTTTCCGGCAAGCTATCAAGTGAGATCATCTAAGTTACAAAACTCTGGAAATCGAAGGTGGAAGCAGAAGTTACGAAGAGTTTACACATCACGAGGACTGTCAAAATTGCAGTTTTTGCGCCCCTGTAGCCCAAGGGCGCCCTTGAATTTGACCCCTCAGATGATTGAATTTGTTGTTTCCATTTCGGGGGAATCTTTTCTTATTCAGCCCAGCTTCGCAATGCATTGGTTCGCAAGATCATCAGATATGCTGAGTGACCGTAACAGTGGTTCTAGTAAGCACGTAAAATAGAGGGTGGATAAATGTGAAAATGTCAACCTATACCTCTATAGGCCAGGGGCGCCCAGTCTGTTGGCCAACTAGATGAGGTTTTTAGCCTTCCTCATCTTCACGAGATTTGTGCGGAATCCTCCTAGCTATTCAACGAGTCCAACCGTCAACCCTCGAGATTTGTCAAACACTCGTACATCAAGGGTCAGTGGAGATTGCTGAAGAATATAAACAAGTAGAAAATTGACTAAGTATGGAAATTACATACTCCCTTGGGAAAAGGCGCCCTTCTTGATGAGGTCTTAGAAGCAGTTTTCTTGCTTCGTCACCTCCAGGAACATCTCTTCTAAGTTGTTCCAGCTTCACAATAAGATCAACGGCGTGTACATCATAGCACTCTAACTCCCGGTGTCAAGGTCAAAGTAGAGTGTTTGTGCTGAAAGTTGCAAGTTGCAAAGTCATTCTCAAGATAGTAATTGCGCTATTGCAGGCTAGGGGCACCCTTGCTTTTGGGGTCCTTAACTCAGCTTTCAGATGCCTTACATACAGTCATTCTTTGCGAAATTCTTCTACCTTCGCGATCGATCTATCATCCAGTCGACGAGAGTCATCGTTCACCGGCAGCGGCAGATTGAAGCGCGAGATAATCAAAGAAATGACCAAATCTGGAGACCTATACATCAATTTAATAAAAGGCGACTTTTATTTTGAGGCATTAAACATGGTTTTTAGCAGTTGCAGCTTCCAGCAGACATTTCATCTCAGTTCTTCTGGCTTCGCGGTGGATATCTCAGCTCAGCTCCAGCATCAATCAAGCATTCAGAAATCAGAGCTCAACAGTGGCAATTGTGACTTTTTCAATGAGCTATAAAGTAGGAAGTTAGCAAAAAATCTCAACTATTGTTAGGGGACGCCTGGAGAGTCAAATTTGGACTTTTTAGAAATCAGTAGAATTTTCTAAGCGCACCCGGATGCAAAGATTTCAGTTAACTCATTAAAATAATATTAAATTTTCAGTCTTTTGCATGCCAGCTTTAAAGGGGCGATTTTGCTCAATATTTTAATATTGGAGCCCTTTTTTATGTTAATTTGCAAATTCGCATGTAAGGGTGAACTAAATATTTTAATATTTTTAATTTTCTAGGACTCTGAGTCAGTGACAGTTGAACAAAGTGGGGTCGAATTAGAAGGTTTCTTTTAAAATAAGGGTTTCATTCTTGCAGTGGCGCCATTAAGCAAAGAATTCTTCTATTTATTCAAGAGGGCGTCCATTCTTCTCTCACACAGTTGGAGATCAAGCGAATTTTCTCTTTTGAGTGAGCGAATTCTTCAGCAATAAGTATTCGAAGGCATCACAGATATCATTTTACAGATTTCCTTGCAGGTACAAATCCAGTATAATCAGCAAACTTCAAGACAAGATGGCAATTTTAGTAGAGGCTGAGCATTAAAACTTCTATCTTCTGTCTTAATTTCTTCTAATCTGGTCTTAGGTTTTGTTCGCATGTCCAAGATTCAGCGACTTTTAACAAATTTGATCATTTGGGTTGGTTGTGCACGGCTTCCTCTACAAAACCCATGTGTTAGAATTTTTCAGGAAAATTTGCTCCAAAGCTTCAATTCTCGAAGCTTTGCTTTTCTTAACTGAAATTCCTTTGCATGGTAGAGTAAAAGTCAATATTTCTCAAAATGGCGGATCTGGGCTGTCTTAGAATTATCTTCTAGACAAAACCCATATTTCTGATTTTCTCGGAAAAATTGCCCCCTGCAGCCCCTGCTACCTTTTGATGTGAGTTTTGTGACCAACACCAAATAGCAGAATAAAGTATCCAACGGCTACTCCATTCTCTCTTGATCAAAGTATTTTGTATGCTAAGATTGCGAGAGAGATCATACGTTCAACTCCAAGGTTCCTTCAATGCATTGGAGTACACTCAGTTGGTTCGTTGTGATATGCTATTTTCACGAGGGGACTTACACAATTGTTCGACAGTCAACAACAGCAGACAGTAGATTAAAGGGGATTTCACGTGGTTCGAATGATTTGGCAGGTAAGTGCAAGTTTCCTAATACTAACCAGAAATATATTGAATTGAATGGCTGCAGGGATTAGAAAATTTATGTCCTATCTAATCGCATGCTTCAACCAAACTTTGTTTCGCCTCGCGTTGGATAGCCTCTACAAAGTCTGTGCAATCTTCAAAGGAGTAACAAGAAATATTCAAATCACAATTCAGCATAAGGGCACCATCACGACGATGCATGCCAAAATGTGAATCATAACCGAAGTTAAGCTTAAAAAGTATTCCAGTCGACCACACAAGGAAAACTTACCATCAGCAAGCTCGCTAGTGGTATGGATTAAACGAAATTGTTTTGATCAAACACCACAATCCACAACTAACTACGTGCATGAAAATGAAAATTATTCTACTTTAAGTCCTACTTGAAGTAGAAGGACGAAGAAACCTCGCTAGCTACTCACAACAAAAGACAAGATCATCATCAATGAAAACTCTTTTTATTGAGAGAGTGCACAACAATTTCTTACAAAGTTTTCAAATGAAAAACTTTCCTTCTTCAAACTATGCTATGCTATGAAACTATACTAACTCGAAACTGTCTCTCTATACTATGATCTCCTAGCAATTTGATTTAATCTCTAATTCTGATCTAATGAGTACAAATGAGAGGGGGATGCCCCCCTTTTATAGCTGGCCAAGTCCAATGGACGGCTCAAATTACAATCAAATGGATGGTCCAGATTGTCCCACCTTAGCCCTAACCCTAAAAAGAGGAGTGGAGTAATAAATGAACCAGAAGATTCCCACTCTCTTCCCAAAATAGCAGAGGCGATTAATGCCCACTATTAATCATCCAGAAGGTCATCATCCAGAAAGGCGTTTCCATTCTCTTTCTCCTTGGCTGCAAAATCAATGAATCTAGTCAACACAACCTCAACCTCTTGAACTGAGACAGGCGGGATATGATCAAGCTGAAACTCCAACACTGTAATTGCCTGCCCATGTCGAGTGCAAGACTTTCTCCAAGCAACTAAAGCATCCTGAGTGTTCTGGATAATGCTGGAGAAAGTTGAGGTGTTCTCAAAGTCATCTTGAATAAAAGTCTTCACCTCTGAAAAGAAAGGCAGCAGTCTACTTTTCAAACCATCAGCAGTCACCTCCTCAGAAGTCAGCCTCCTAGCAAAGATAGCCTCCAATGTGTTCAGGACTCCATCAAGAATGTTTGCCATGGCCTTTCTGACCCTAGCTGAATCCGCCTATGCTGCATCAAAAAATCCTCGGCCGGTGACAACTAAAGAATACCAATCGGTGAAGTCATATCTATCACCCTCCTATATCACGCCTCCCTCAACCAAAGTCTATAAGGGAGTATGCATCAAAACTTCTAAACGAAGGACAACCTTGGTCTGATAGATATGGGCATCACCCCAAGCTTGATCAACTGCATCCATTCGCGCCATAATGTCGGAAGCCTGTTGATAAGAATGAGCAAGGTCCTCGATAAACTTTTCTGTCTCAGCACGAATACTAGCAACCCACTTATCCGCCTCCTGTGCCATCTTTCTCAAGTCCTCCAAGCCGCTAATTGACTCTCTGGGAAACTCAGTTGGAAGCTCAATTGCAGGATTTTCCCACAAGGACGAGACAAGTGTTGTACGTAACCAATCAATGTCTTGTGCTCCTTCAATTTCTTATATTTGCCTTCAGTCTGGAGCAAGCTGTCCTTGAGTGCCTGGTAGGAGTTATCACACTCCTCAATTATCTGTGCTCCAGTGGGGCAGCCAAACTCCATGGTGGTGATCACATAATTCTCCAGAACGGCCTCATCTCGATCGCACTCAATCCTCGGTACAGCCACGTGAAGGGTGCGAGAGCCATCTTCATCTGTTCAAATTTTTGAAAACTCCCTAGCTCTCTTCTTTGTTGGAGGTGCACTAATCCTACTCAGAAACTCTTCCATCTCAACTGTTGGATCAGTTTCTTCAACGGGGCTCCTCCTCATCCTGTCTCTGAGCCAATCTGGTACTACCTGCTACAAGTCTGAAAAAATAAATGGTTGTTCATTCCTTGCTTCTTCTTCAGGAACCTCTTCTCTAACTTCATCCTGACGAGGCTCATCAACTTCTACAGGCTAAGTATCTCCTGAACCTTGGGCCTCTTGCCCTGTAGCAGTATCCTCCTCTAATGCCGCATCAATCTCATGCTAGAAGCAAGTATCTGTGGTTGTTTCTTCATCTTCTTCCTGCTGGTTATCTCTGATAGGTGCGTTGACACTCTGGGCAACAGACTCCCTTCGCGGTGGCTGATTTGCCTCCTGTAATTCTTGTTCTTTATTCAACATATTTCTCTGATCAGCAAACAATGAAACCTCCTGTATACTTGGAGAATGAGTCCCCAATGGCGTAGGTGATGCCACCTCAACTCTGGGAGGCTCTGGCTGGACTGGTTCCTCTCTTCGTGGCTCTAGATCCCGAGCAACCTGCTTCTTCTTTTTGATAGTTGGCAGCCTGTGACCTCCCATTAAATTATAAGTAAGAGGGATTAATTTGCTCTTAAGCCTGTTCACGTGCCTCTTAACCCATCCTCTTGTGAATGTCAATACTGGTATGCAAAGTGTATCCAAATCCGTAACCTTTGGCTCAGACCAATCTGGAAGTGGGAGTGGTGTCCTCCTTACTGTCTCATAATCAGCCTGCATGACGTTCACTTCTTCATCAACCTGGTCTGGCACTGGCACAATCTCACATTCCCTAATCATGCTCAATGGTATCCTGGAAAACATCCTTATCCTTATCTCAGCTTCATCTGACACACTTGCCCAGAAGTCCTCAATGTGTGCCTTATGTTTGAATTCCTCTGACAGTATCGATCTAATATTCTTGTGAAGATCATAATGTTGTCTATTGGTATGATAAGAGAGATGGAAAAACTGAAGCTCATTTTCAGCTTCCTTGGTCGCCTGCAATGAAGGACAAACTTCATCCGAATTTACCATGATGATCGGGAAGTCAAGTCCTCCTTTCTTCTTCTTCTTCTAAATCTTGTCGTAGGCAATGAGTTGCCTAGATATTTCTAACATCAAAATCCTGTCCGTAGGGTACCTAGGCAATCTGTAAGGATATGATGAGAACCCTTGCAGCTTGATGTAAGTGAACTTTGGAAATTGGATAAACCAACATCCATACATCTCTATCAACTCCTGAGCCTCCTTTGATATTTTGTGATGAGTTCTTTGCTAAAGTGACCTCGTTATATGCATTGTGAAGGCATCATTGACTCTTTTGTAGTGAGATGTGCTCGTAAGTGCAACTGTGGACAGGCCTCATGAATCTTGAACTGCTGACAGCCACACCCGATCGGCTCCTTGTATGATATTCCTCTATACTTTGTCATACAAGCCAACATGTAGATGATGTATGAGCCCATGTAAAATGTCTTTGTTTCCTCAAACTCCTGAGCTATTCATGTAAGTTATTGTTGATCATCATTGCCCAGTCAATGTGCTCTTTGCCTTCCAGCACGAGATTGATGTAGTAAAACATCCAAGGCTCAAAGATGAACGCCTAGGGAAATACTCCGACTCTGCTGAGCATCATGATTAAGTCACAATACTCCTGCTTCAAATCATCTGAGATTATTTGTTTTGGCAGCTTCGTGCGAGTTGGCTTGGGCTTGTTCATCCAACGGGAGTTTATCATATTAGCACATCTTTCAAATATCGAAGCATACATTCGCTCAGCTCGTTCTCTTGTCTTGTAGATCATCTTCTCATGTGTGGGAATTCCAAATGCCTCCCCAATGGCCTCCGGCGTGAGGTTGATGAATAGCCTACCATCCGATGAAGTGATAGTCCTTCGCTCCGAGTTATAACAGTTAGCACACTCCATGATCAACTCCGAACACTAAATTGCTGGCAGAAAACCAGCAGCTGCATAAAGTCCACTTTTGGCAATATTGTGCGAAGTGATTGATGGACAATGGCCTCCAATCCCCATCATTCGGCTTCTGAAAGCTTCCAAATTGAAAGAGCCTAAATTTGTGTCACTCAACTTGCCCAGCTTCGAAGAGAACTTTGACTCTAGCAGGAACGACTTGCCCAGCTTCTTGATTATAGCTTGTATTGATGCATTCACCTTGCTGGATTCAACATTGTTCTCCTTGCCAGCCGTCCTATCTGCTTCAGCCATCCTGCAAAAACGAAAGATAGTCATTAGAAATTTAACTTGGAAAAATAAAATCACATCGAGGCTTCCAAGAGATAGAATGAAGTGAGAAGCTTCAGCACTAAAGTCCAATGTCAAACCTCGACACTTTCTAGCAACGTCAATTTCTTCTCAACACTTAGAAATTTTTCACTATAGTAGCATAACTTCAGCACTTCAAAGAAATTCGGTCCAAGCTAGCTCACTTCAGCCACCTCGGACTTCTTCAAACTCGTACTTGCAGCTGTGAGAAAAAGATGAAATCCTTCACAGCACCTAGAATTTTTTTCCAGTAGCAGCACGACCTTCAACACTTAGAAGAAATTCAACCAACTCAGCTTACTTCAACAATTCCCTAACTTCGAATTTCTCCTAACTTTCCAAGTTTCAGCTTGCACTCAACAACTGATGAAGAAAATGAAAATCATCTCAATTCTTATAGCCAAGTTGATTTCTAGAAGAAGCTAATTTTGGCTAAGCCATTAAATTTCCACTCCTCTGCTACAGGAATTCGAATTTCCCTCCTCTGGCAGTTGCAACACTTGTCATCCGGCATCTGGAATATTTGACCTTCTAGAACTTCAAAAAAAAAATTATCTTCATTGGTCTAGGCGAACTTCATCCCATTAGCCTTTTGAAATCACTTTTCGAAAATATTAACTCAAATGGCTGCATTAAAAAAAGTTCATATCACTAGCTGAGGCCTTGATACTTTTATTTTATCCATCTCTAGCTCGGGAAAATTATCTTCATTAGGAATCTCATCAAAACTCATCTAGGCATCTAGCTTCAATTTCACAAGCTAAGGCATTTTACTTTCAAAAATAATATTTCTTTGCCTTAGAAAAATTTTAATTTTCCTTAGGAAATTTCATCAAACTGGTGCCCGAGTAAGATTTTCACTTTAAAATTTTCCAAAGAAGTGTGGAAGATTTCTAAATCATTTCTTTATTGAAAATATCTAATACTCAGAAGAAAATTCCCCTCAGAAAGTGCAAAATTCATGGGTATACAAACGAAGGGGTTCATTTAATTTTTTTATTATTTTCACCTTAGAAAAATATTTTTCCCTCTAAAGTTTATTTCACTTCTCCTCTGGGCGTATTTCTTCCCTTGCCTTGCCTTGGAAATTTTCCAATTCACCTCTTCAACATGGGCACATTCTTGGGGTGGTCAAGGAATTTCACATTGCTTAGAAAAAAATTTATCATCATGCCTCACTTTACCTTGGCGCACCTGCAAGGTGGTATAGAAATTTTGTCCTTTTCCTAGTGTATTTGGGCACATATTGAGGGGCCTACAGGAAATTTCAACACTTAGCAATTTTTCATACCTCCTCTGCCTTGGGCGTACTTCTTGTTAATGTTATGGCAGCTTCGGGTTCATCCTTCCAGCCGCGAATGAAGAAATAAATAAATATAGCCTATCGGCTATTTATTTATATGAGATATTTAATGTGAAGGGGCGCTTCACTTGGCAACAATATAATTTCTCTTGGGCTGACTTTCCTTATAATTTGCATTTATTATTTGTAATTATATTCCTTCTATTATGGCCGACCTTGTACATGAAGAGGTGCGACCTCTATCACATTTGTATATATACAAGGTCACTTTCATCTATTCATTCATTCATTCAAGTTCAATTCATTCTATCATTTTCAAGTGCGAATTTCTTCAAGTACAGATTGCGAATTTATTCAAGGGCAGAGCGAACTTCTTCAAGTACAGATTGCGAGTTTACTTAAAGGCAGAGTTAGATACTTGCAGATTATTATCTGCCATTGCATCTTGTGTTAGGTGCTGAAGATTGGCCTTATAATTGGCCTCATTGTAAAGAGATTTGTTGCCACTGTTCATATATAAGAGAGATCTTTGTTCCTGGGTTTCTCTCCCTCAAGACGAGGGTTTTCCCAGGGTATCTGCTGTGTTATTGTGTCTGATTTTAATTAATTTTTTGTGCATTAAATCTGATCATAAAATTTACACTTCTCATGCCTATATCATCAAATATTTTGTCTTCTTCTATGCTAGTTTGGGCGCATTTGACATGTTGAGGAGGAAATCTTAACAAGTTTTGTCCTTTTCTAGGCCAAGATGGGTGCATTTCAAGTATAGAGGAGGAATTCTCAACACTTTGAAAATTTTCCTCCAAGCCAACTTCCACCTTGGGCGCATACGAGGGGGTCTACAAGAATTTTCCAAGACTTAGCCACTTTTCAAACATCCTTTCTAGCTTGGAGACTTGGGCGCATTTGACTAGGTGAGGTGGAATTTTCCCACACTTAGAAATTTTTCACCTTGCCTTGTGAAGTGGGCGCATTTAAGGGGTTCTCTAGGAACTTTCCAACACTTAGAACATTTTTCGATCTTCTTCACTGAGCATGGGCGCATTTGACTAGTGGTGGAGGAACTTTCCCACACTTAGGCGTTTTTCCAATCTTCAATATGAGCAAGGGCGCATTTCACTAGGTCTGCGGGAATTTTTCTATGCCTTAGAAACTTTCTTCATGGCCTTGTGAAGACAAGGCGCATTTGACGGGTCCTGCAGGAATTCTCAAACTCTTGGAAACTTTCTTCATGCTACTTCACCTTGGGCGCATATCAGGGGTCTAGGAGGAATTTCCAACGCCCTAGTAACTCTCTCCAAGCCTAATTGCCCTGCTTTCTATTTTTAGTAAGCCTCTGGTTTTCATACTTTTGTAGCTTGGATTGATTTGAAATTTACACCATAGGATCCTCATAATCTAATTGACCCGTTCACATGCCATCTTGTGTCGACCTGCTATTTATAGCTTGTTTCTGGAGGTGACTTACTATTTATAGTAACTGCTTGATTTCAGAACTTCTGCAACTTTGTTTGAAGTGGAATTTGTTCCATGGGGTCCTCGTGGGTTGACTGACTTGTTCACACCGGTGCCTTGCGCTGACCTACTATTTATAGCATGTTTGAGAAGTGACTTACTATAAATAGTAAGTGCTCAGATTTCCTTCAAATTTTACCAATGGACTCCTTGAAAGATACTGATCGCAATGGGATACATCAGTTTTCGAAGATTCTGGCATTTGACCCTTCGTTTAGAGTCCCGAAGCTGGAAACCCTAATCTGACTTGCATGTTGCTCAAAAGATCTCCGTTTGACCCTGTTTCTGTTACATGTCGCTCTGTTCATGATGTTGAAGTGTTGGGCAGCTGCCGGAGTGATCCTGCTAAAAATAGTAAGTGTCTGAGAAAATGACCAATTAGCTACTAGATGTGTTTGCATGTCACACAGCCCGAGAGACCTCACAAAACCCAGAAAAACCCAGCAAACTGGACTGCATGCGAGCACTGGCTAAAAATAGTAAGTTCCTGAAAAGTGATCAACTTTGCCTGCATGTTACCTTACTGCGTAGCTCTTGAAAAACCCATGATGAATATGCTGACATGCACTGAAAAATCCTGCATGCAAACCCTAAGAATAGCCTCTGAAGACAACTCTGTAAAAAGGTCATGATCCTAGTTTACATGTTACATCACTGCGAAGCTCCCGAAAAACCCACAAAAAATATCCACACATGCGTTAAAGACTCCAACATGCAAACCCTAAAAATAGCTTCCGAAGTCAAGACTGTAGATAGTTATCACCTCATCTTGCATGTTATATCATTGCGTAGGTTTCAGAAAACCCAAAAATATTCTCTAGGCATGCACCGAAAAACTTCGCATGCAAACCCTAAAAATAGCTTCTGAAGCCTGAATCGTTGAAAGTCAACATCTCGATTTGCATGCTATACCCTCGCAAAGGTCTCAAAAAACCCAGAAAGATTCTCCAAACATGCATTGAAAAAGCACTCATGCAAGTCCTGAAAATGGCTTCGATGCCCGACAAGTTGTCAGATTCAACTCAAAATTTGATGGCAAGCAGCTTAAGGTGCTCTGGACGCAATGTCAAGCTCAGACTTTAATTCGCTCACCCAATTTGACTTCAAACTGGCCGGAAGATTCAAAACCCTAATTCTACGGACTTAGCCAAAATTTCAACCTTAAGCTCAAAGATGGGCACATTCCCGGAAAGACAGACAGAAACGAGAGAGACAAAGAGAGAGACACAAAACCAAAGCCAAAAGACCAGAATGGAGCAAAAATTAGGGGGGGGCCATTTTGAATGGGGTGATGTGTGAAAAGGTCACAACACTACCCTTAGTTGTTTTTTTCGGAAAAGCTTTTGCATGTCAAGCTAAACGGTGTTTTTTTCGCAATTCTGACATTGTGGGTTGTCTTAGAATCATTTTCTACACAACACCCACATCTCAGAATTTTTAGCCTCATCAGGTGACATTTTAGCTTTAAAGGAGAAAGTTGTTGAACATAGTCGAGGAGTTCAAATCAGCGAGCGAGTTTTTGAGAATGTAGTTCATACAAACTGAATTCAAGATAAAATTAGTCTTTAATTCATGAGGATTTCATCAAAAGCTAACACCGGTGTATCAATGGAGGGTTGACAAAGTAGTCCTCTCAGAAATTACACATGGTTTCAATACCTGCATTATAGGCGTCGTCTTCCAAGGCGGTTTGGAGGTTATTAATGATTTGGAAGTCGCGTAAAACAAGAGTTCATTGCATTTTCTCTCACAACTAGAGGGTTTTGCCGGTCAAACTTAGTGGTTCAATGTTGCTTACTCTTCCTTAGAGAAAAGCATGAAAACATGAAGCGTCAAAGGCGCAAAAGCGGTCGCCATCATCACTTCAGTGCGGAGGCGCCGAGTTGTGGTATTGACTTCTAGTTGAAGTGTACAGATATTTCAGAGGTTGCTTAAGTTGTGACAGAAGCAATAGATTGGCAGTGATTAGGACAATGGCGACCTTTAGAGTGGTGATCACGATCCTTAACCTAGGCGGAGGAGTTACACTTGCTTTCCGAGGAATCGCCAGAGCGGTTAACTCCAGAAGGGAGGCGTTGTTCTGTCCCACCTTTCCGGAATGAACATCCCAAGCTTATGGCCGGTTAACTTCGGTGGCGGAATTCCCCTTTCGTTGTTTTTTTTTCACCTTTCATGCTATATCTATCTTGGAATCGTCAATGTACAATTGGATTTTTAACTTAGTTTTCATTTCAATAAGGACATGCATGATTGCACATGTCCATTTAGTTTAGTCTTGTTTTGATTAACTGATGGTAGTTTTCCAGTTAACTGTATAGTTTCCTTTATTTAGGATTTAGCAATAAAATCTTGCATGCTTGCAAGACTGTAGTTGACTCAAGGTGATTTTAGGGTTCCCTACACCTTTGATGTCTATAAATAAGAGCTATTTGCTCATTTGTAATTAACTTTTGCACGTGATAGTAATATATGTTGTGCCTACCTTGCCTGTAATATTGTTGTTTTGTATTTGTTCACAAGCTTTTACTATGATGATGAATTGTTGTGCCACCTTGCCTTCATGTTATTGTTATGGTAATTGCTTATCTTAGTTAAATATAGTGGCTAGTTTGATTGTTTATTATATACGTGTTTCGCCTATGCAATTTGCTGTCCTAGTTGGCTATTCTATGTTTTGTTTCTAATAAGCCTATTTAGATGAGCAAATAGATGTGCCACCTTGCCCTCATGTTGTGAATCTATACCTAAAGCTTATCGTTTGATGTGTGTGTAAATAAACCTATTCAGCCAAGCAAATTGTTGTGCCACCTTGCCTTCATGTTGTGAATCTGTACTAAGTTTATCGTATATTTGTTTGTTTCCAATAAACTTCTTCCCAGCCAAGCAAATAGTTGTGCCACCTTGCCTTCACATTGTGAATCTGTACCTGAAGTTTATCTTATAGAACATTGCTGCTCCATTTCCTCGTGCTCTATTTACTTGAGGAGATTGGATAGATTAAAGCTTTAGTTTAGTTGTAGTTAGTGATCTGTGAAACCAGAAAATCCTTAGCTGCAACATTCGTAGTTTTTCTTAACCTTGTGCCTCTTCCAGCTGAGACAAAAAGATAGGAGTTAGATTACTTTATTTTTTCACACAAATCAGCACTAACGAGGGAGCTTCCCCTCCTAATTTGAAGAGCACTCATTACGTAGTGTGCATAGTTGTCCATACCAACTTGCACTCCAGAGGTGTTAGTTCTTATGCCAACAGGTGAAGTGACATGTACCGAATGCAACAAATGGATGACAGGAGGAATAAACAGATTAAAATACCACCTTACAAGAATACCTGGGCAAAATGTGGATGTATGCCCTAACTCGACTCATGAGATGGTTAGAGAGATGAAGGCCCTTCTTGCTGAATATGAGATGAAAAAAGATGAAAGACAAAAAACAAAGGATGCACTAGCAGCAATGATGAGTGGATCCACTTCTACACCATCTAGGCCCCATGGTACCCCAAGTCCAAGCATCCGTCAGTGTAATGTCCCCTTTTTCGGCATGATCATGTTTGATGGTGCTTAGCCTATTACTCAGACTCTCGTAGGCTAACAGGTTGGGTTAGAGGGTTAGTGGCCTTATTTGGTGGGTTTTGTCATTTTTGTCCTTGGAGTTCAGTGATTGGCTCACAGCATGCCTTGCCAGTTCAGGATTTGACAGCTTCTGATGGCACATCAATACATTGAGTTATGAGCGAGATATTAATAGTTCAGTGTATTAAAGTGTTTTACTTTATTTGACGGAATATTATAAAGTCAACTTGATTTTATAATAAAGTAATCACTTAAATTTATTTAAGTGAAATATAAAACACTTTATCAAAAGGGGTGCCATTTATTTATTCACTTGACTATTGAAAAGTAATA
Organism: Sequoia sempervirens; assembly: GCA_007258455.2. Classification (NCBI taxonomy): domain Eukaryota; kingdom Viridiplantae; phylum Streptophyta; class Pinopsida; order Cupressales; family Cupressaceae; genus Sequoia; species Sequoia sempervirens. Next base: position 671,378,639 of record VDFB02271358.1, read on the forward strand.
AAAAATACATTTAAATGTATTTTCATGAGAAAGTGGCGTCATTTCCTTGGGATGTGTGCCTTTTGGCTTTATATGCAAACAAAGGAGAAATCGAACTCATTATCGATTATTGATTATTTGATATTTCCTCTTGGCTTTGCTGAGCGTGGGTTTTCTCTGAGACAAGGGTTTCAGGAATTTTATCTCTAGAGAACGATAACTCTTCATAGATCTGTAATTGTGAGACTGTGAAAGATCAGTTGAACAATTGCTACAACAAGGGCTTCAATTAAGAAGTTCTACAGTGCTTCAATGAGAATTTTTGTGCAGTATTCAGTAGTTTCTTCAATAAAAGGCAGAACGAGTTGAGAGATTGGCTTCTTCCTTCATCAGGAGGTCTGATCAGCTTCTTGGCCGTACTTCTTGGTTGAGGACATGATTTTCCTTTGTTCTGTGTAGCTCTTCAGGCAAGTGCATGGGAGTTCTGGAGAAGAAACGCCTTCTTCTTTGAGGGTGTTGCATATTCTTCTTTGGCGCCTAGCTTGTTCCCTTCATCTACTTCAGTTTTAGGCTGGAGGTTGCATTCTATGCTTGGAATTGTCAGTTTACTCCATTCATGGCTAGCAATTGGACTTATTTTCTTAATTAAATAATCTGGAGCATTTCAGGTATGTCTGAAACATGCAATCTCATTGATATGGTTATTTAATACCTTCTGCAATTTCATTTTGTGAACTTTAGCTCAGATTTGAGTTTTATGAGCATTTATAACAAATCGCCCCTTCTACTTCTCTCTAGAAATTTCTCTAAAAAACTAAAAAAACATAAAAAGATAATTAAAACAACAGGGGTTTGAAGAGGAGCCAGTTGGGCTCATTACAGTCAGCCACATTCATCTTTTGGTGAGTCTTGAGGGTACTTTCTCTATTGCTAGTGTTGGCCAAGGTCCTTCATCAGGACCAAATTTCTTTATTCCAAGCAATGTTCCAGGAGCACAACCTTCACTTGAAGGTACCGGTTGGAATAAGAATAAACATTATGAAGCTAGGATGGCAGCAGCAAACTTTCGGTACTACAATAATTTACCTTTCAATGTGGCGAGCAACCCATATTGTGAAGGTTTGGTGAATGCCCTTACAATTGCAGGTAAGGGGTTTAAGACCCCAACAGCTAAAGATTTGAGTGGGCCATTGCTAGAGGAAGCCATAAAGAATACACGGCTTGTGGTTGATGGCGAAGAAAAGGCTGCAGCATTTTATCTAATGGGTGGATAGATGGATGGAATAGGACTCTCCTAAACTTTTTAGTGGTCTCTAATGATGGATTGGTGTTCCTAAAGTCAATAGATGCCTCCAATGAAGTCAAAAATGTTGAGACTTTATGGAATTTATTAGATGGGGTGATTCAGGAGATTGGTGTTGATAATGTTATCCAAATTATCACAGACAATGTAGTTGCAGGTAGACTACTTATGGAGAGGCATCCCACAATTGCATGGTCTCCTTGTGCTGCACATTGCTTGGACTTGTGGCTAGAGGACATTAGGAAGATTGGATGGGTCAAAAGTATGGTTGAAGATGCCAAAAATGTTACAAAATTTATCTACAACCATACATGGGTGCTTTCCTTAATGAGGAAATTCACAAATGGCAAGGACCTTGTGCGACCAAGAGTGACACGATTTAATAGCCACTTCCTCACATTGCAAAGAATTCTTGGTGCCATTGTTCATCTCAAGCAAATGTTTGTGTCCGATGCTTGGTCGCAGTCCCCATTTTCCACTAAACCTGAAGGGGAGAGGATTGTAAGCATAGTTTTTGATGAAACATTCATCAAAAATTGAGAGTTGATCGAGGTAAGTAACAAACACAAAAATAAACTTTATACATGATAATCTATTTGCTGTTTCTTTTTTTTTTAGGGGTTAATTTTTTAATAATTTAACATTTGTTTTCATTTTTTTAGGTGATAGAACCTTTGGTGAGGGTTCTTCGTATGGTGGATGGAGAGGGCATGCCAATGGGGTTCATCTATGAGGCCACAGATAGGGCCAAAAAGGCCATTTCATGTTACTATGGCGGCAACAAAAGAAAATATGAAATCATTTGGCGCATCATTGATCGAAGATGTACAAACCAACTCCACCAACCGATACATGCCTTTGCCTACTTCTTGAACCCGAAGTTCTACTTCTCTGACACATTTAAGGCTGATGAGGAGGTCATGGCAGGTCTTGTCACATTCATCGATAAGATGGTGCCTGATTGTGAGATGAGAGACAAGGTGCTTGATGAGTTGGAGGTGAGATTTGTTACATCTTATTTATGAATTTGCAATGTTGACTATCTATGAATTTTCTCTATTTTATTTTATTTTATTTTATTTTTATCTATTCAAGGTCTACAAGGGTGCAGAGGGGAGACTCTTTTCCTCACAACAAGCAATTGAAAGGAGAGGAAAACAACAACCAAGTAAAAAAAATTGTTCAATAGTATACTACAAGATGAAATTAGAAACTTGATTATTACATTTTTTACTTTATTCTTAATACTTATATTTTTTAAATGTGTTTTTGTAGATTGATGGTGGGAGAACTATGGTGCTAACACGCCATATCTTCAAAAGCTAGCCATCCATGTCTTGTCACAGCCATGTAGTGCTTTTGGGTGTGAACGTAATTGGAGTTTATTTGAGAACATTCACACAAAGAAGAGAAACAGGTTGACCCAGCAACGCCTAAATGATTTTGTCTTTCTTCGGTACAACCTTCGCCTTCAAACTAGAAAGGTGGAGGGTGTTTCACATGAGTCCATCGACTTGTATTGATCCATATGGTGAATGGACTATTGATGAACAAAATGATGATGCTGATGTCTTCCTTACTAATGAGGATCTTGTTGAATTGGAGAGAGCAGAAGAAGAAGAAGCAACAGGATTGGAAGCAATGGCGGAGGACGAAGACACTTTTGAAGATCAAGAAACCACTCCTCAATCTCCTCATTTGGATACTGTAGCACCTACTAGTTCTAGGCATGCAAAATTGACTTCCATTAGGAGGGGAAAGAGGAAGATATAGATTATATTTGGTTGTTAATGTTTTCCTCATTTTGACATATGATTATATGTAAACATTTATAAACTCATGATACTGTTATACATTTGAAAGTTTGAAACTATGAGTATGAATGATGAAATTTCAATTATTGAGTGTTTGATGATCATATGACATGTGGAATCTTTGAATTATGACAAATTGATAATCAAATTAGGCTCTTATGTTCTCTAAATGCATTAATTTCTTTCATTTTTTTAAAAACTAAGGTTTTTTTTTTTGTCAAGTCCTATCCGAGTTTTTTTCCCAAGTCCATGCCGAGTCCCAAGTCCGAGTCCTATTTTGGGCTGCCGAGCCCATGCCAAGTCCAAGTTTTCCAACTTTGGTGAAAAAAATGGTGATTCCTAAAGTAGAATCACTCCAACCAGCTAGGGGTCATTTCATAAATCCAAAACTAGTGATTTGATGAGGGTTTTCGTCCTCCATCAATCCTTGGAAGAACTCTTCGTTCAATCTAACATCCTATTATGTTTACTCTTTTGCAATAATCCAAATGAGAGCCCCAAGACCTCTTTTTATAGAGTTGGAGGGAAAAAAAGAGTAATTTAAAATTCAAAAATATTTCATTTTCCCTCAAATGCTCTTTTTTGATAAATTAAAATAATTTATGCAAGTCTCCCTTCCCTAGGCGTCCACATGAGGAGACATAAGATAACTTTATAAAAAATATATCACTAAAGTGAAATAAATAACATTAATATTAGAACTTTAGTATATATTTTAAATACTCATGTCTGAGTTGCAGAAAGCACTGCCAAGGCTTCGGAAACCAAAAACTGAACATGCCAAGATGAAACTGAAGCTGAGGAACAATGACAGGTGCCAACCCAAAAGATTACTAAAAATAGGTGTGCTCTCCAAGAAGTTTGGAGAACAGCCCAAAAGGCCAAAAACACTTCAAAAAGCGTCATTGCAATCCACAACACCAACTGGGCTCAAAGACACCATCAGATGCCAAAGAAAATTGAAACTGAGCTCTCCAAGATCTTTGGAATCCCCTTATCCATGTTGATTAAGCTTGAGAAGGGGACATTACAATTCAACTTATCACTTCAAATACTTCCCTACCACCCCTTTCACTGTCTTCTAGACACCTCAGTTTTTTGCATATTTACAAACTTCAAAGAAAGTAGTCAACAATTCCACTCTAAGAGCTTCTAATTGGCTATCCCATGTCCTCATCAAGGCCTCTTAGTTATAAATCTGTTGGCTGCAAAAGACATCTTGTCCAATCCCTCTACAAATTACATCTTGATTACACTTAAGTTTTTGTTTGCTTTTTACTACAACAGATAATACATATAAATACAACACATTATTTATAACTGTTCTTTGTTGTCTAATAGATTGGACAGAACTAAAACTTTGTCTTCAGAAGTACAAAGATTTTCAAGGAAATGTCTTATTAACAATGGTTTTTTCTTTTAAATCATTTTTTTTCAAGAAAAAATACAACATGCAATTTAAGTTATTAACACTGAATCTGAAAATTTTCAATAATTGATAAGTAAAATGTGAAAGGACAAAAGTTGTAGAAGAAACTACGAATTGAAGAGATAACCACAGACTAGTGATAAACTGATAAGAAAATAAATATAAAAAAATTCGTGTCACCAAGTATTAAATACCAATTCTATGTGCAACATAAACCATCTGTCATCTTCCAGATGCACATGAAACAAGTAACACTGTAAAAGATGTAATAGTTATACCCCAAAGATGAGACATTCTGCAGGCCAAGAGTTTTGAGAGATAGCTTGTAAAGAGCTTCCTTTGAGAGTTGAGGAGATGATAATTTTACATCTGTCCATTGCTGCAAAATAACAATGAATGGCATACTTGAGCCTAGTAAAAAGTAGAGCTGCAGTTGAAGATATATAGTAAAAAACAAAGGAACAAGAATAGAAATTAGTTTTAGATTATCCACTCTGAATATGCTCTATAAAATGTTTTTCCTATTCTAGAATGGGAATATAGTGAAAAAAGTTCTATATGCACATAAATTTCTTCTTGCACTAAGGAATGAAGCATTGCTAAGTTCACCGAATTCAGAGTAAGCAATATTTTTTTCTCATACATGCATCTTATACCACATCAAATCAAAAAGGAGAAATTAACACAAAGCTAGGGGAGAAATCAACCTTGGAACACATAATATGAACTGCCAACAATCTAGTCAATGGGTTAGTGAAGCTTAGAGATGATTTGGCTGGTGATTAAGAGACATCATCAAATCCAACATCCACTGAATCACACCTGGATGTATTTCAGTTATGGCACCAAAATCTGTCTATCTAATTGTTTTACTACTTTGATAAGACAAAGTTGGATTCGTTGCTTCCTTGCAATGAATTCACATTTTCCAACTGGATGCATGCTCAGTCACAATTGCGGTTCTTTGGTCAAACAGTTTGAGTTAAGTCAGTCTCTGCTTCTGTGAAGTATGCATTTGATGATACTTCGCAACTCAAGCCACTAAAATTAAACCTTGGTCAAGAAACAACCAAGAAATCAAGCAATACATCACAACACATACATGTGTCATCAGAATTGGTGATTTTCTTCAAGTTCGATTCTGTAAGGAATATATTTTCAGATTACAAGAAACCCTGAGCCCAGGGATGCAATATAAGATCCAAACTAGACACAAGAAGATTTGTTGACATTATCATCATAAATCATTTTTTACCTCATTATTCTATCAATAAATAGTAAAGGATTGGGCTTTCATGATTGCTACAAGTAGAATCTTGTGTGAACCTGCAATTTACAGTACTGAGGCAGTAATAAGGGCAATCTATTTTTGTGAAGATGGAGATGGACTCAACATCAGAATTAATAAAACTATGTACATCAAATCCAGAAACATTTATAGATAATAGTCAATGTTGTGGAAGCCTCAACCAAATAACATTGCAATATTTAAAATGAAATCCTATGATTTTGAGTATAAACATTCCTTCTTTCTGGCCAAATTGGCAACTGTGATAGCATTTATTATTACACTTGTAAACCTGACTGGGCCAACATGTATCACATTAGACCTAGTAAATGGCATTTAAAAAATAACATCTGTTTACTTTTCTTTCTCATAAAACTAATGCTTGAAATAATGAATAGAGTAACAAAATATATCATTTTTCACACATGAAGTTATTACAAAAGTAAACCAAAGATGATCAAACAAGGATAAAACTAATTTCCCAAACTTTGTAAAGGCTCTTTAAAGAAACTGATGATTGCCAAGTATAACACAACCATGTATCGAGTAACTCTTATCACTGCCCAAAATCCAACAAGCAATTACATAGTCAAATACAACCATAATAATAAAATATAATAAAGGCATTGCATGCTAACTACATCATCCCCCCAAAGAAAAGTCATCTTCCAGAAAAAAAAACAAGTACTCAAGGAACATTAGGATAGGTTTGCCAAACTTGTGGTAGTATGATAGAGCAAGGAGGACCTCTATGTTTATGCTTGTTGCAAGCACCCAAAATAGCGTAATCATAACCTAATTGTTCCACAACTAATGAGCATTCCACAGTGGAAGAGGAACGAAGATCTGAAGTGATTGTTTCATATGGAAATAGAAAGGAAAACTTCTTGGAATAGGTTGTTCCAGATCAGGGAGAAGATGATTGGGTCATATAACAAGAGAAGAAATAGTTGGAGATCACATAAAAAAATCATTCACATCCTAAATATCCTGTATGGTAGAAACCGAATGGTTGAAAATATGTTGGGAAAGACTGTACAGTGAAGGAAGAATTAGAGTAGCCAACAAGTCATATGGATCTGTTTTGAAGATGTACAAAAACTTCAAATAGAGACCATACAATGTCAAAATAAGTTGCAGGTGATCATACAGGAATAAAGGAGGTTGAGATATTGTTTAAAACTTTAATTGGATTGTCATTTTTTGTCATACAATTAAACATGTAAGGATTAAGTCATACAGTGAAAGGATTTTTTTTTTAACACATCCATTGAAGTCTGTATGGTGGGGAAATAGGGTGGTCATATGGAGGAAAGGATAACTTCAGTACATTATTTTTCCTTCGTCTGTATGGGAAATACATGAGCTATGTGGGGTTGTATGATAGCAAAAAATAAAAGTTTCTAATCGAATATTTTAATTTTTGTCTTAATTTGTTCTTTTATATATGGTAGTATAGTGCAAAATAAAGGACCTTTATGATTTAATTTTTTATTAAATTTTTCCACCCATTTAAAAAATTTAAAATTTTATTATAATTCTTTCTACTTTTCTCATGTGGGGCCCACCTATTAATTTCATCTCCCACTTCATTATTTTTTTGTCTAATCCACTATATGGTACTTTTCCCTTTTCTATAATTTTCCTATGAAGTCTCCTTTAATCTGGCTTCAATGTCATGCCAAAATTGCAACAGAAGTAGGGTACTTTATAACATTTGTTCATAGTTCCACGGAGTTTCTTGACGGGGGGACACGGGGACGTGGGGACAGGTTTTGAGGACAAGGGGGCTAAGGGCCTACATTTGGGGACGGTGGGGTCATGATGGTGAGGCGACAATGGGGGGTGGAGTTGAAATACATATAGTACTTGAAAAATAGTTATAAAAAGATGTATAAGAATTACAAATGAAACTTTCGAAAACTGGTAAAAGTTAAAACTTAGAAACTACTAAAGTTTGAAGTGAACATTAACAATTTAACATTGAACAATGAAAATGTCAAATTTGAAATTTATATTATATTCAAGATTTCATAATGGTGATTACAATGAGTACAATTATGATAACAAATCAAGATGTTCAAAATAACAAAATGGAGTGAAGTGAGGCCTCTAATCATCCCCAAACTCCTCATCACTAAAACTATTAGAATCAGACTCCACATGGCCAAGCTCCTCCATACTAATACCAACCAGCCCCGTCTGTGTAGCATCCTCATTAATATGTGTTGGCTCCTCTAGCTCTACATCCTATTGCGATGTTGGACTCTCCTTGTACAAAAGTGTGTTGCGTTCAATGAAACGCAAGGCACTATGTACAGCCACAAGCTTCTCTGCTCTCCTAGAGGTAAGCATGTTCCTCTTAAGGGAGTGGATGAAGCTATAAGTAGACCAATTCCTCTCAGCAGTAGAAGAACTAGAAACCGAAGATAGCAAAATGAATGGCTAGAGATGTCATACAATTCTATCCATGCATAGTCCACCACAAAATTGGGTCCACCTATGTCACAGTTCCCCTATCCACCCTTAGAATAACCCCTACGCGTGGCAAATTTTGTCCACTTAGTACGAATGATGCTAGCTTGTTCAAGATCATACGTCTTTTAGATGGCCTTCTTGAACCCTTCCTTCACCTTAGCATCATGTATGGGTGTAACTCTACTAAGCCTTTGCACGTACCACTTGGGCTTCAATGCATAGGTAGCTTCTCCCATCTCTTATGAATGGTTGGTTGAATGTGCTCATTTTAGAATGCTAATGTGGAGTCCTCTTGCACAATAGCCTTCATTTGGCCTAGCACAAAATCAATGCACTCATACACCTCCCCAAGGCTAGATGCATTGGCATCCCCATATCTAACGACCTAAAAAACTAGAGTAATGATGGAGACCATGTATTTTGCATCACCCCAAAAAACATCACTCTTCACTACATCCTTCACCCTCTTCCCTTGCTTTGTCTTAGACTCGGGCCACCGATTCCATTCTGCTGTCATAACCATTAGTTGCAATGCCTCTTGAAAACTCAAGCATAAAAGAATGAAATAGGATGTATATCTAGTCTCAACAAGTTTCAAGAATTCCTTCTTAGAGAAGGTCTTGAAGAGTGCATGTGAAGTGTGGAGGTTGCAAATAAACATTTGCCTCATTGACCACTAATATGATCCAATCAATCTTTCCCATGTCCTTGAGTGCGTTATTCATGGCATGCACACAACAAGGAGTCCACCAAATATGCTTTGCACATGTGGGCCACATTTGTCACTACTTGGACCACATTTTATGGCCCAACCTCCTCAAAAGCATCCTTGAGGATCTGAAACTGAAAATTGGCATCCTTGCGATGCCTTGAACAATCAACTGCCTTAAGAAAATATGGGCCCTCTGAACATGTAACCATGATATTGATGAGTGGGCAATGCCTAATGTCTGTCCACCCATCCATGACTATATTGCATCCACATGCCACCCAACATTCCTTCATTTTCTCCATTAACACATTTATCTTGGAATAGTTCTTATCCAAGATTGTGGTCTTCGATTTTGTCTCCCCCAGTGGCACATATGATGATCTTTCCCTTGCTACCATCATCGTCGCCTCCTTATAATAAGGAGATTGAGCCACATGGAATGGAATGCATGGCAAAGAAGAATTTGAAAACAGCATCATCTGCATCATCCTTCATCTGCACATTGAATGATTCGACTATTAGGTTAGTGTTGATGGGTGTTTTTGCATCTTCTCAACACAGGCAACACACAAGTAGGCTATCTCTCTTGAAAGGTAGAAATCTGAAAACAAGTTCCAAATCACTATCCCAAGGTCTCTCAGGTGTCAGCTCATGACAATGCTTGGAATAATTCAGTCGGTTAATGAGATTTGTTGGTAATCAAAGGGCGGCCTTTATGGTTTACAAAGCATGGGAAGTTCGCTCTGCAAATGGAGTTTCAAGAGTGCTGGAAATGAAAGAGCAGTGGCTGCTCACTCAAAATAGCAAGCTAAAACTCACTATGTTCATCTGATTTAGCTTTGTTATGATGCTTTGAATCCTACTCTAACAAGGAGTTAAAAGAAATAGCAAAAGAGAAAGGGTAAGAGACGCTGATCTAAATCTAATCTATGAATGAACAGTAATAATGGAGAATGCTACAGTAGACAGACTCCCACAAACTGAGTTTTGCTTGACCAAGACAACCTACAGCTACACAAAACCAGTGCAATCTCCTAAGGTCTGCAGATTTTCAGATTGTGCATTCACTTCATAAACATACAATTGAACTAAGTTGCAGCAATGAATTAAACAAGCCCAGACTAACTTTACACAGCAGTTTGTCATCAACAAGTGCCAAAAATATGGGCTAGAAGTCAATCAAATACTATAACAGCAACCATTATTAAATCCATTCAAGAAACTACAAGCTAAAACTAACAGGGAGGTTGAATCATGCATGCACAATGAGAAAGTTTAAAGAAAACACCCATAAAACAATGCAATGCTTCCTTCTATTGTTGCAATATGCCTCTTACAACAATTCACCACCCACCTACAAATGAGGAGCAAGCCCCTATTTATAGTTTTCCAAAAGTGAAATGAATGGCCAGGATTGATGTACATTGTGTGGCCCAAATTTGTTTTACATTAGGGTTCCACCTACCCCCAGATATATGATAATATAAAATACATCCTTGTCTTTTCCTTGTTTTGTCTTCTAGTGGCCTTGGCACTATAGCAGTTTTGTCTTCTAGCTGCCTTCTCTGCTGTGGCTAAAAACTGTCAAAGTCTGCCCTCTATCTAGTATGTTTGCAACGTTCCTTCAGCCAATCAAGAGGGTCTTGTTGCGGATTAGTGTCACTAAGGAGCAGATATATCACTCTCGATCCTAGTCGACAGCTCCTTAACGATCATCATCATTTGGTGAAAGGATAACATAGCTCCCTTTGGCTCACTCAAAGTCACTTTTCTGATTCATGGAAATGACTTCTTGGGCATGCATCCATATGTAATTTAGTACTCCTTGACAAGTTGATCATTGTTTATGTAGACATCCCTCTCTTGGCAATCTTGGTACACTCCCCTAGACGGACATGTGAGAGCACTTCCTCTTGCAGACTTGGATTGTGGCATGTAGGTCCCTCTTTTAGATAACACTCTTTATGATTTCACCTCCTTTTCTCTTTAGACCAGGCTTTGAGTTTAACTCCCCCATTTGGCAGTGCCTCTTGGTAGCAGCATTGTAAGTGAATTTCCTGATAACCGCCAAGGCCTGGCATGACCCGAGAAATCCGACCTGCTGATATCAAGTGTATTCACCTTGAATTTAGAAGCCCTCTTTCTAGCGCCAGTTCTATTGATGGGTGCTAGGAGGAGAGGCAAGCACAAAACAAATGATGACCGGAGCAATGTTTTCTTCCCTCGTTTTGCTCTCCTCTTTTGATGGCCTTCTCAACAGGCCTCCCTGATGGACCCATAGCAGATTCCATAAATCCTACACATACAAAGTGCAGTAAGTGTTTTTGCATATAATGAGGAAAACATCAGTTAAATCCTGCAAAAATGAGGGTTGGATCCATTCATACATTCTTAAAAGATCATAAAAATTATCAATGTTCAACATTTAGAGTTCATTTGGATCATCTAGACCAATGCGGGCTCAGCAGTGCGGGTTTCCCCAAGCTGGAAGCCATCAGAAGGAAGGTAGTTAAATAACGTCCAAAAGCCATAGAGACCCGCAGACGGAAGTCCGCAGCAAAGGTTCTGCATTAGTAAGTTGGCGATCAAATTAGTCGTGAGGTGCTTTGGCACGTGCGGACGTTAGGTTGTAGGACGGCTGATGTCATTAGGTTTTGTCCTAATGTTTTGCACGTCAAAGACATGCGGGTGCTGCTAGGTGGAAGGACGTTTAAACTTAGTCATTGAGTTAGCAGCTTTCAGGGGACGGAGACCCACAGACAGAGTTTCGCACTACGGGACCCGCGGGTGGTTTGGGCGGCCAGGTTTGCTTTCTAATGTTTGGTCGTTTCGGCGTGCAGATGGGAACTACCGGGCCGCCGTCAAATGTTCGTCGTTAAGGAACGGCCTAGGATGGACAGCGTTCCACAAGCGGCAATTCGCACAAGTAGGCCCGCATCAAGCTCGTAGACTTAAGTTTTGGTGTTTGTCGAACTTCAACAGAGCAAAGGAAACCAATCCTGCGAAACCCGCCATGCGGGAAGATGCGGGTGCTCGAATGTTAAGGAACGGCGATGGAGTAAGGGCTACTCGCAGACGAAAGTCCGCAGAGGCCAGCCCGCATGCTACTCTCCACATGGTATGATCACAAGGTAAATTTGGGTCGAGGTAACTTGGCATGTGTGAGAATGAGCACCTTCAATCTCCTTCCCTTTAACAAAACGAACCTCTTTTGCTCATGCGGGTTGAAGGAGTGCAGGCGCAGCCAATGGGAAGGACGTTGATGTTCGGCTATTAAGTAGCAGCTAAAGACGAACGATGTCCCACATGCAGATCCCCGCAGACGGACTTTCGTAGATGGAAACCTGCAGCCAGCAACCCGTAGACGGAAACCCGCAGCAAAACTTCCACAACGTCACAAAACTTAGCAAATCTAAGATTTTCAATTTTAGCACGTGGGAAAAGGGGGAGAAAGAGTGCCTAGACATATTCCCTTAAGATTTGACTCACTTTGAAAAAATGCGGAAATTTGGGATGCGGAAGCCAGAGGGTCCAGCGCAATTTGCAACGACATTTCACATACGGACTTCTGTAGACGGAAACCCACAGCCAACAACCCGAACACAGAAACCCACAAGGAAATTTCCGCATCGTCTAAACACTTTGCGAACTTGACTCAAACCTCCTTAGGCATGTGAAGACATTCATTTTATGGGACCTAGATGATCAAAACTTGAAGTTTGTACACCTCCTTGAGATGCGGACATTTGGAAGGCAGAAGTCGGAGGGTCCATCACTGGGACACCCTTAGCAGAGGAAATGAGCGGAAATTTTGTTTCGGGAAGGAGCATGTCGAAGGCCGCAAGGAACGGAAAAATGAGCACGTCGGCCCACCAATGGAGACCCGCAAATGCAGGTCCACCAGGGGTGATAGCCACTTGGTTGAAACTCGGACGGAGAAGTCAGGTGCAGAGCCCGCCATGTGGGTGGAAATTAAGGGTTGACCACTACTTAGTGGCGGAACGCTGACAGAAACCCGCAAACGGAAACCTGTAGCCAGCAACCCGCACACGGAAACCTACAGTGGAATTTCCGCAAAAGCAAAAGACGTAGTGAAATTCAGATAGGTGAATTTGGTCAAGGGGTGCTTGATTGTTTTAAGGCATGTGACCAACTTCGGCTCGGAGGATAGGGGCATGCAAAACAAGGCAAGAGCAGAAATAGCCCGTCAGGAGCAAGAACAACCTGTTGGGAGCGAAAAAGAGGGGATCCCTGCCTTCGGTGGGGCGTGTGTGCAAAATATGCACAACAATTAGGAGCATCACTTGTCAACTTGTGTTTCTCCCTAGCCTCTGTTGCATGGGCCCTTGAAGTAGAAGATGGCATACATGTAAATTGCCTCTGCAAAGTAGAAGTATAATTGTGTGGCTAGCTCTGATGACCCCTTGGCCTATGAGACAAAGAAGTAGATATACATGCAACTATGTTGTCTTCACCAACACCCCATAGCCTATGAGACAAAGAAGTAGATATACATGCAACTACGTTGTCTTCACCAACACCCCATAGCCTACATATCTTAACCCTAAATTTCAGGTTTTTCAATGACACCAAAAACTCACGTATATCCACACCTTTTCCTCTAATATGGAGGCAAGCATTAACTCTAGTCATGTTGTCTTGAAATTCAAGGCCACAAAAGTGGCACTTCCACAACCTTGTGCCCCCAAATGTCCTAGGCCTGCTCTGTAATTTTGTTGCAAATTGTTTCAAAGGAGATTTAGGATCAAAGAGACCCATAGCAAAATATGCCAGTATTGTGGAGGGGCAATTCATATTTGCAGTTGCACTCACCATGGAACTCGTGGTTTGGGTCTCACAGTAACCCCTCTCTCCTTCTACATTTTCATCAGCCTCAGGTGCATTATCAGATTTAGTTTCACTTTGAGGTTAAACCTCAACCTCATCCTCACTCATACCATGAGAACTCATTGTGACACTGCAATAAACAATATAAAATTTATAAGTATGTAATTTTAAAATTAAAATTCAAACTATGCATGCAGCATAATGCAAAGGATTAAGACACAAAGATTTTCTTTTTCTTTTTCTTACTTCAGGTCGCATGAAGCATAGAAGCAAATGATACACAAATAAAAAATCTTTACTCTTAATCTTTTCCAACCAAGGCTTTCCCTTTTGTCTTTCTTACTTCAAGTCACATGAAGCGCAGAAGCATAGGATACACAAAAGTGTCATCCTAGTTTGACAAATGTCAATAAAAAATAAAAAATAAAATTGAACATATAAATAGAAAGCAATTTACTAATTTGTAAAACAGTAAACTTAAATAAAAAATTAAAAAATATGATAGCCTACAGCCATGTCTATAATTTTTATTTTTTTTCAAATTTCAACTTGAATCTTGATGATAATATGAAGTGACCATAGCAGCAAAAATTGTTTTGGGAAAAAAATTGGCAAACCAAAAGTATAAGATTTTTTGAAAAAATCAGGAAAAAATAAGGAAAAAATCGGATTTAAAAAAAACGTAAAAATATTGTAGAAAAAGAGACAAAAACTACTTTTTTAAAAAATATAAGGGCATTTCCATATCATAGAGATATAGAGAGCAAATAAAATAGAGTTTAATCCATGAATTGTAGATAATACAATTTTGTTGTTTATATTCATATCGCTGATTACATTGCATTGCACAAAGCATACTTCATAGTGCATAAAACTAACTAGATGGTTACAGTTGACAAAATTTCAATTACAATATAGTTTGTACAAAGTCAACCTATAAACTAAGTACAAAGTTCCAAAAAATCAAACGTATCCAAGGACTCTTGTTACTACAAATAGAGATATGCTAGAGGGCTGCAGGTCCTGATGATGAAGCTCCTAGTTTAGATCCTCTCCTAAGTCATTCAACCTCATGACTATCCAAGATGGCCGCTAGGATCTCAAAATCCTCAAGCTCAAGAAAGTTATAATATCCCACCCTAATTTGCCATGCAACTTTTTTTTACTTTCGCAATTGTGTGCAAACATTTCGTCAAACAATTGGTGTTGTGTTGTTCTAAACTTGTTCTTGAAGTGTTTTCAGTAATTGGATAATTGTTTGTTGTTCATGAATCAATCACAGGGATTTCTCACAAATTCACATACAAGATGATAATAACATTTATTGCCAAACTCAAAAGATTACATATTCTGAAACCAGTATTATATTTATTAAATATTGCAGCTGAATTTTGCTTTTTCACAGGAGTTACAAACTTCAGAATTTCCGGTTCACCATACAAGATTTCTGAAACTCACGACCCCCATACAAGATTTCCGGTTCACCATATGCACTATGATATGACGCTGATCCGTCATCACTCTCCTCATGATCTGCAGCATCGTGTGTGCTCTCAACCATGCACACCTCAACATCTAAGGTACTGCTGCTCTGTACCTCGAAGGATGGTTCAACTGGTACGGTAGAAGTTGCTGGTCCGACAATATCTTCGCACGCTTCTACTCCACAAGTAACTGCATGCTCATCCAACGCATGATCCTGGGATTCCGTGTCAACATACGAATCCTCTAGCTGGTTTTCAAAGGTCTGATCCGGAAAATCAGACTCATCATAACATAAGTCCTCAATACCAACTGCATCTGTAGTACCCAACTCTGGAGTCTCTTCACGTGACGACTCAATAGGGTTACTTTGCACCTCTGAAACAGCTGTTGTATCATGCTCACGCAAAGTTTCACCATCGCTGTTATAAAAATCAGAAGTGGCCTTCAGGGCAGAAATTTCTCGGGTCATCTCATGCAAGGACGATGTAGGTAAGCCATTACCCGAAGCTGTGCTAGTGTGTTCTCGAATTAAATCAGCACTTCTGTCAAACTCATCACCTAAATTTCTGCCTACTTCATAGGGGTTTGAAGATACCAAATCACTCTCATGAAGAATTGTATAATCATCAGATGTAGATTCTTTATCCTTTCCAGGTGTAAACAACTCACGAGCTGTAGTGAGATAGTTCTGTTTTGCGAACTCCGTCTTATGGCAAAGACTCGGGTGCACATCCAGGTAACTCACGAAAGGAAGTTTTTCTCTAATCTTCTGTGGTAGAATACTATACTCCTGGTACATGCTAAACACTTCTCTTTCTATGCTTTGCGGTGTTCTGTCAATAGAGATCCTTTCACTGGTCTCAGGTGATTCTAACTGCCATTCGTTGTTTGCTGCCCTAAGTGTGCCGGCGAACAAACCCTCATACCTTTCACCTGGTATATCCTCAACGGGCTCCTGTCTCGTGAAGGTGGGCCTCGTAGGCCTATCCACTGTCCGTGACACTGACCTAGGAGCTCTCCGCGAACCTGTAACACTTCTGTCATCGTCACGAGGTGGTGACGATCTCCTCGGAGTATCCAGTCTCTGAAGTGCAACTGCCACCTGCTGTAATACACCATTTGACCGCCGTTGACCTGCACTAAGTTCTCTGAGTGCATGCAAGACCTCTGCACGGTTCTGACCTCTGTTATTGTGAGGAGTCTCTATTCTAAGATCAACTGTTCTATCAGTCCTGTAATACCTGTCAGTTCTGTCAGCCATGTTTCCCGACTGCCAGATCGAACCCTATTACCTGTCAACCAAAGCTCGCCTGAAAGAATGATGCCTGGTAAAACCCTAACTGTTCCGGCTGCAGAAGATGGCTAAACCCTCAGGATGGCAGGATTTAGCTCTAATACCACTGTAGAAACCCTAGTTTCCCCCTGACACTGCTCCTGACTGAATTTTTATGTTTTTTCTGACGTTTTGGGTTTTTGAACATTTTTGACGTTTTTGCATGTAATTGAAAGATGGCGATTTTTGCTAGGAATATGAAATAAATGCTTTTCAAATAATCTAACTTCGCAAATAGCAAACCCTAACACGAATATTGAAACCAGACCATTTATTATTCTTTTGCAATGACTACAATGAAGTTCTGGCGACATACAAAGTAAAAGGCAATAGATATTTAAAAACCTGATTTTGACACAGCAATGACTAAGCTGGTGAATCAGGTACGGCTGCAACAAAAGACACCCTTCTTCCTCTGCAAGTTGCCTGTGGTGTTCCTCTGGATCTTGGCGCCCAATAGAAGAAGACTAATGATGAAATTAAGAGGCGGTTGGCTCTGAAAGTAATGTGCGGCCCAGAATATTGAAAACAGCCTGGTACTGAATACTGTAGCAAACTGGGGATTACCAGATCTGATACGGCAGCCCCAAACAATCATTTCTCACTCAGTATATAGCTTGCAACTTGTTCCAGTTGCCCAAGCGCCTTCAAAGAAGATGAGAGAGTGCCTAAATGAAAGGCGTCCTATTCAAAACAATATGCACTCTTGCTTGCTGGTACGGCCTGTACAGTACTGCCAGTACGGCTGAGACAATATTAAATGCAGATGGTACGGCCTATTTGTAAGCAGTGTCTAAACCCTCTGGATATGATGCTCCCTGATAGGTAAAGTCAGAAGATGAAGCTGAAGGTGTTACCTCTGGAAAAACAACATATGGCTCCCTTCAGTAGTACGGCCAAGTACAGAAAAAGTACGGCCTTCTTAAACAGCAACAATAAAATATAACTTGGTACGGCTTCTTCCAATTATCTCCAGATCTCTTGAAAGGTGCGCCTCCAGATATGAATGCCTTCTGAATGCAAAAATTCTCTGAAACTCTCTGTAAATATATATCCTCTGAAGCTCAATAATTTCTTCTGGATGAAGAAATCTCTCAGTTGCAATAAATCAGATGTTATTTCACATCCTCTGAACTGCTTCGATGAAGATGGCTCGTTCTCCAACGAATACGAACTCGAAACCCTAAAGCTTCTGTTCTCTAACAAAGACTCGCAAATTTTCAATTCATCCAATGTAATAATGGCTCTCTCTCCAATGCAAAACCTTTATTCTTCTCAAAAGGGCGAATTCCTTAATAATAGGGATTATTAAAATATTGACTTCTAATTCTTTAATTATTTCCAATAGTCTCCGTCAAATATTTTAATATTAAAGTAAACGTCAACTGGCCCCTTTTAATGTTGGGCGCACCCCTCAAGGCAATCACTTAAGTTATAATTTTAAATTATAACTTTATATTATAAACCATTAAATAATTAATATTTAATCAATACAATTAAATATTAATATTTTCCTCGTTACTCATCTGATTACCGATCCGTCTGATGCTGACGAACTCTGAAGTGATTCCGGATGCCGCCAAAGCCATACTGCTAAAAATAGCAGTGGTCCCACACTGCCTGCCAGGAACTGCTAAAAATAGCAATTCTGCAAAATGTCTCTGAATGAGCCCAAACAAAGCCAATCGATCACAACTGCCAATCTGACGCTGAGCCAAACTCCGAAACGACCCTCTAACCACTCTGTCAGCCTACGAGGGTCTCATGATAGGCCAATCTCACGATCACTGATGCTCGCCAAAAATGGGGACATGACAAAATTCGAAATTTGTCCAAGTATTATGGAATTTTGCCTAAAAAAGACATCCAAACACATACTGTGCCCAGAGAAAATCGTCCAAACAAGAGAAAAATTGATTTCGGCATGAGAAAATGTGCTCGGCACAATTTGAAGTCTGCCATGGCAGAAGAATATGAGGATCTGGCGTAACATTTATTGACGAGATGGCTAAAATTTCAACTTGGCTAGATGAAAATTCAAATAAATTTGGAAAATAAACATTTAGCCAAAGAAAAAAAGAGGAAAATTTAAATATGCCATGGGTCAAAAACGAACGGGTTGGAAATAAATTAAATATTTTAAAATTTTAATGATTTATTTCCAATACTTAGAAATATAAAATGCCTTGGACAAAATAAAAATTCGCGAGAGATGTATCGAAAGAAAATAAATTACACTGGACAGAGAAAATCCATGGGCAAAATTAAATTCGCCATGAATTAAAACTTGGAAAAATCGAATTTAATTGGACATTTAATGTTTTTATTTCAAATTTTCGAAAATCAAAGATAAACATCTAGCAAAAATTGAATTTTGGAAAATCAAAGAGATTTGCCTGGATAAGCTCGCCATGGAGTTTTTTTGAAAACGAATGGAAACTTGTCTATTTGAAGAAGAGAAAACAAATCAAAATCAAGAGAGAAAGAGGCAGTTGCTAAAACAAATCGAATTCTTCAGCATTATAATGAGTTTCAGCAACTCATTTTTTACAGACACAGCTGAAGAGAAGTTAATTTCTTGAAATCGTAAGAAAGTTGAGACACGATCCATTCTTCTGCGAGCAAGATCGATTTTCTTAGAGGAAGCAATAATTTTATGTTGAAGAAGTAAATTTTTTTGTAGAAGTGAAGAATTTCTTGGCTGAAAGTCAAACTTCTCAGCAAGACTGGCGCACTTTGTTACTTGATTTTTGATTAAATTCTCGAAGTTTAAATCTGATTTGCAGCCAGAAGTTTTTTTTCCTGAGGTTTGAAGTCAATTGGATAAATTCATCAATTCTCCTTCAGTCTTTTTCATTTTGGCTAAGTTCTGGCTAAATTTCAATTAAATTCATTTACTTTCAACTTGCTTTTTCGCAGAAGTTTAATTATTTAATGAGCTGAAAGTAAAATATTCGAACACAAGGCACGAGAGTGAATTATATTTTAAAGTCTCCATATTAATGTTAGTATTTTTTTCTGCAGGTTGATGACCACGGCAGGAGAATCATCGAAGAAGGTGCCAATGAAGTTCGCCAGCAAGGGGGTACAGCAAGAGTCAAAAATAAATTCAAAATGGAAAAATGTTGCAGACACTGATCTAGGACATGTTGACTTCGTAGAGTTCAAGAAAAGAGTATATGGACATGAGGGACTTCCGACACCAATTGCCAAACGAATGGTGAGGAATGGAATTTTTCAAGCAGCTGGATTCCCGCCTGCAATGGACTGTGCTGAGTTAATGGTAGAATGTGCCATCCACTACAATGCTCAGAAAAGACAAATTGTTGCACCTAACGGAAGGGTTTTGGCTCACCTTGGCGAGGTGGCAATACAAGAGACATTCGGCATCCCAGCACATTCCCGTACCATCTACAAAACCAAGGAGGAAGCCAAGGGATTGTATGACAACCAGTCTGAGTTATGCGCCACAAATGTTAATAAGGCATGGCTAGAGAAGCCTAGACCATCCATGAAGAAAATGCCTAAGAAGCCACGCCGGACAAATTTTAAAGAGGACTATGGGGATATCATTCTGATGCTGAACAGGATAGCTAGCAACCCACAAGGTGCATATTTTGAAACATGGATGTATTATTTTATAGACGAAATCACTTCCGGTGTGAAGATGTTCAACTGGTCTCGAATGATAAGCGACAATCTTCACGAGTAGCTGACCAATTTGGAAAAGACCAAGTCTTTTCACATGAGCTCGTACATTGTCTATTTATTGGCCAGGACATATAAATACTCAAGACTGGTTTGCAAAGGCAAAGTTGGCAATGGAGAAAATGAACTCAAACCTTATGATTGCTACCCGCAACTTCAGCTAAGGGAAAAATCTCATTTCAGGCAGGTGCACGATGCTTTCTTAATGTATATCACAAGAACACTTCAGGGAGGAACGCATCAAAGGCTGAGTCATGAAGCAAAAAGTTTGATCAGTAGGGATGGATCCTGGTTTATCCAGTTTCCAAAATTTACATATGTCAGGATCTAGGGATTCACTGGAAATCCTTAAAAGTTGTCTATCTATCCAACAAATCGGATGATTTTGCTTGAAGTCCTGAGGCAACTGGAAGAATACTGTACATCCTTATGCCAAGTAAAAGGTGTTTATTACATTCCCATTCTTTATTATTGGAATATATAACTGCTCATCGCACAAGAAGCAACTGAAAGTTTTGTGCTAGAACTAGCAGTACCGCATTCTACGTACTTCTATAAGTCCAGACAATTTTGACCACAGATCATCATATCTCGGGCAAAGGGATGGAAGTAAAGATGTATAAACATAGAGGAATTGAGGACTGGGCAAACGCTACCATGAGTATGAAGTCGTGGAGAAGATTGTGGCCCGGTGGAGTGCTACCGGACTTTGCGAGGGCAATCAATCCTCATTGGTGCCCGACGCGGTGATTCATGGAAATTATGTCCAAATTTACATTTAAGAGAGTCGACTTTCCTTCCAGTAGCGGTCGTAGAAAGTCTGGCGCACTCAAACTTGGCTGGCTATCATGAAACCAAAGGGATTGGCAATTTCAAGGTGGGTCAACCATCAGGGCCAGGAGTTGAGGCAGAAAAGAGTGACGCTCACGTATGATTTATTGAGCGAGATGGAGTCATACTCCTCCAATGTCGGCGCATTCCATCATGATGATTTGGTTGAGATTGGCGAGAAGAGGAAAGAAGTAGTTCCAAGCACAGAGCCTGCTCCAAAACGACAGAGGATAGAACCATCTCTCTCGCTCGCCGCCTGGGAACATTGATGAGTCGGTAGCCACCGCTGATGCATAAATGCCTTTATCATCCACCAAACATCGTAATAAAAATAACGTTACACTTATCCTTCTTAGAAACCGACTGCATGCTGGCAGAGATTGCAAGAAGCTGATCATATGGTTTTATTCCAAGGTTTCTTTAGTCGGGTCTCCGACGGTGGATAAGCTCAATGGCCGCCAGATTTTATTGTACGACAAGGGGACTTTACGTGAGAAATGAATCTTCACAAGCTTCTATGACTTAGGGAATTTATCGCTAAAGTTGATTCTAAATTAGGACTTTCAATTGTGGATCTCAAAAAATGGCAAAAAGAATAGGGTTTAGGAGAGTCTAATCTAAGCCTAAGAACTCAAGAGACAGTAAGGACTCGGTGAAGAGAAATAAACCACACTTTGTTTCACCTCCTGCAGGACAACATACGCAAAGTGGGTGCAATCTTCAAGGGGTTTGTGAGAATAATTTTCAAACCTCGAATGAGGTTGAAGTTAAGCTTCCACGTTTAAGAGCTCAGGCTAACTTTACAAATCGAATGCAAATCATCCATTCGAAAAAAGTATGAGCTACACTTCACCATTGAGTCAATACGATCAATCTCTCATTCAATTTAATAACTTTTCAAAGCAAATTCTACTTAATCTAACTTTAATTCTAATCTATGGCGGAAGATAATATGCAACCTCGCTTACTATTCAACAATAAGAAGTGATTCAAGTCAAATCATGCTCAAGAGCTTTTATCATTCAAAATAGTCTCAATGCGACAATATACATAATCTATCTCCACACAAAATGAAAATGAGAGAGCACTAGTTTATATAGAGCTCCAAAAATGAAATGAAGGGCCGAGATTTAAAACAAGATCAACGGCCGAGATTATTACAACCAAACCCTAATTAGGGTTTCCCAAAACAACAAGAGTTATCAACTAGAAATCAATCAGAAAAGTGGCAGTTCCAGCTATAATCTAGGAGATGCGTCCTTATCCATCTGAGTAGCATTGTGCTTGGCGAATCTGGACACTATGGCAATGACCTCGTCCATCGTGACAGGCGGCAGCATGCTGATCCGGAATTCAAGTCCGTCCAACCTCTCAGCACATCTAGCAAAAGTACCTTCCCAATCTGCCTCCTGCTTCTCAAAATCCTTTCGAACGGATGAGAGTCTTGCCACTCTCGCAAAGTCTTGTTTCAAGAAAGGTCCAGTGGTTGAGAAGAAAGTTTCTTGAACTTTAAGCCTCAAACTCTCCAACTGCATGTCGTTCTCTCAGATGACTTCACGGTCGAACACCTCTGTAGTTATCATGCAAATCTCCTCCTGGATTTTCCTGACCTGTTCTTCAATTCCAAGCCCATCTACTCTCGCCTTCTCCAAGACTTCCTCTCGTATTGTCACCGCCCAAAACCAGTGATGAAAATCATATGCTGCCCCTGCAGCAATCACCCTTTTATCAACTAACTCCTCCCTCGGAGTACTCTTCAAAATTCTAAGGCTTGGAATAAGCCTTTCCTGCATGTCCAGGATACCTTCCCATGCTTCTGCCATGTCCATCAGTCTAGAAAGAAATGAAGAAGTTCGTCCATAAGCCAGTGCCAACTTTTCCATGAACAATGCCGCCTCCGTGCCTTCACTTGCCATCCAGCCTTGAGCTTCCCTGGCCGTTACCATTCCGTGCTCGACGTCCCTAGTCATCTCCTGTGATGAATTGAGGAGAGGAGGAACAGTCGCATTGCCCCGATCAAGTGGCTGGGTCAAATGCTGTATGTATTCTTTGAGACGTTCGACCTCCTTCTTATACTCCTTCTTCTTAGCCACTTCCTTTTCTAGTCTCGCTTTGATAGTCGAGACGGAATTATCCAACTCCTCTACTTCTTGACCTTTCGAGGTCGGGCCAAGGTCAACTGTGGTTATAGCATACTCCTGAGGAGTGATCTCGTCCTGTGGCTTGTCCACTGTAGGCACTGCAATGTGCACGGAACGGTCGCCTGCCTCGTTTCTCTGAATGGTAGAGAACTTCTTGGCGGGCTTCTTAACTGCAACCTGCTCTAAACGGAAAGCAGAATTGCCGAGAGTTTCGCGCAGAAAAGGCGAACTTTTTATTCCGGACAATGGGCTGATTGGTTGATTGTTTAACAGCATCTCGATGAATCTTTCTATTCGAGTATCTCTCTGAGTTGAATTATTCTTTGTTATTGTTCTTTGAAGCTTTTATATCAGTAATATCTCCCGCACCTGCGCATTCAGTTGGCATCTAAAGTTTTCATTTCACTGGCTGGAATAGCCGCGTCTGTTTGCCTTCCCGGAAGGAAACAGGGAGCCCCAATGGTTCCCGCCACGCCAGAGCCAACGGCCAACCTGCCCATCCCTCGATACTACCTTAGCAGTCCTCCAGCGCCCGAAAATGCTCAAACATCTCCAGGTCATATGCTTTTTTCGCTTCCTTTCCCGCAGTCCCTGCCCTGTTCTATTTTGGCACCCATTGTAATGATCTCTGTCTTCAAATGTCATGGAGTGATTCCCTTTGCCCTTCCCATGTTCATCTCAACCCTGCCCCAGCAGCTGGTCCCAGGCTCGTTCTGACCATTTCACTGGAGGGAGAGGTCGGCTTTCCTCAAAGCGTGGCTGGACATGGTTTCCATCATCTTGAAGCTGATCAGGCACTCGGCAGAACTAGATTGTTCTCATGAAATCCAAGGACATTCTGGACCACATTTTTCGTCTGACTTCGTACTCATCTGCAGCATTTGCCCAGAAATCCTCCAATTCCATCCTGTGCTTGTACTTTCTCCCTTCCACTGTCCGGATGTTATGATGTGGGTCATAGTTGACCCTGGACTTGTATGCCGTGAAAGGATACCATTGGATCTCTAGCCTTGCACTCTCAGCCGCCTGTGCTGATGGACAGTACTCTAGCATGTTCCCGATGAAGAATGGGAATGTGACGGACGCCTTCTTGGTCGGCCTCTGAATATTCTGGTACTCTTCTAATTGTCTCAAAACCTCAAGCAATATCATCCGATTAGTCGGATAGATAGGCAATTTATAGGGATTTCCAGTAAATCCCTGGATCCTGATATATGTAAATTTAGGGAACTGGATGAACTAAGACCCATATTTGCTGATAAGACTTTTTGCTTCATGGCTCAGCCTTTGGTGCACTCCTCCTTGAAGCTTTCTGGTAATGTGCATTAGGAATGCATCATGTACCCTCCTGAAGTGAGTCTTCTCCTTCAACTGGAGCTGAGGATAGCAGTCGTAAGGCCTGAGCTCGTTCTCCCCATTGCCAATTCTGCCCTTGCAGATCAACCCTGGATATTTGTATGACCTGGCTAATAGGT
Source organism: Sequoia sempervirens (assembly GCA_007258455.2). Lineage (NCBI taxonomy): Eukaryota > Viridiplantae > Streptophyta > Pinopsida > Cupressales > Cupressaceae > Sequoia > Sequoia sempervirens. The sequence continues at coordinate 671,403,463 of VDFB02271358.1, forward strand.
ATACCACATATGAACTCATGTGAAAAGACTTGGTCTTTTCAAGGTTGATCAGCTGCTCATGGAGGTTGTCACTTATCATCCGTGACCAATTGAACATTTTGACTCCAGAGGTGACCTCGTCGATAAAATAATACATCCAACTCTCGAAGAAGGCGCCCTGCGGGTTGCCAGCTATTCTGTTCAGCATCAGCACAATATCCCCAAAATCTTCCTTGAAGTCCGTGCGGCGAGGCCTCTTGGGCAACTTCTTGATTGATGGCTTTGGCTTGTCCATCCAAACCTTGTTGACTGTTGTGGCACATAGATCTGGCTGACTATCATATAGCATTTTGGCTTCTTCTTTGGTCTTATAGACCGTCCTTGAATGCTCTGGAATGCCGAAGGTCTCCTGAATTGACACTCGTTCAAGTGTGCCAAGATCCTTCCGTCAGGGGCAATAATCTGTCTTTTCTGGGCATCATAATGGCGAGCACATTCCACCATTAACTCTGCACAATCCATTGCCGGAGGGAATCCAGCTGCTTGGAATATCCCGTTTCTGACCATTCTTCTGGCTATTGCCGTGGGAAGTCCCTTCTGACCGTATACTCTTTTCTTAAATTCGTCAAAATCCACATGTCCGAGGTCAGTATCCACGACATTCTTCCACTTTGAGATGACCTTGGTCTCCTTCTGAGCACCCTTGTTGGCGAACTTCATTTTTAGCTTCCTGGATAATCCGCCTGCCGTGTTCGTCAACCTGCAGTCATAAAATTAACATTAATATAAAGACCCTTAAAATAATTTAAACCTCGTGCCTTGGATTCGAAAATTAACTTTCAGCTGTTCAAATCATTAAAAATATTGCGAAAAAGCAAGCTGAAAGTGACTTGGATGGAGTTGAAAATTCTGCCAAAACTTCGTCAAGATGAAAGTACATAAAAAGATAGCAAATTTAATTGACCAATCACCAAACCTCAGCGAAGGACCGTTAAATGCAAATCAGATTTAAAAATCTGATCTTTTTGAAAAGTGCGCCCCCCTTCAAGAAGAATTCAGCTTTGAATAAATCTCTTTCTTTTCCCGCGAAAAATTCCTCAGCATAACACTGCTTCTCTCTGTGGGAAAATTCGACTTTGCTTATGGATGAATCAATTGCCTGATAATTTCGAGAAAGAATAAATTTCTCTTCAGCTGTGTGTGAAAAATGAGTTGCTGAAACTCATTATAATGCTGAAGGATTGAATTTAATTTAGCAACTGCCATATTCTTTCTCGATCTCGATTTGTTTCATTTATCCAAACAGGCAACTTTCCTTTTATTTTCCGACAAGGATCAGTCTCGAGCTTATCCGAGCAAATCTTCAAAATTTGATTTTTTTATTTAATGTTTATCTCTGATTTTTCGAATTTTTAAATAAACATTAAATATTAAATTAAATTCATGGCGAATTTAATTCTTTTCTTGCCGGATTTCGTCTCTGCCTGGCGTGCTTTATTTTCTTCCAATTCTTGTCTGGCGAATTTGATTTTGTCCAAGGCATTTTTAAATTCCAAATAGTTGAAAATTAATTATTAAAATATTAAAATATTTTAATTAATTCCAACCCGTTCGTTTTGGACCCATGGCTATTTCGATTTTTCTTCCAATTTTCTTGGCTAAGAGTTTATTTTCCGATTTCATCCTCAATTTCGTCTAGCCAAACCAAATCTTAAGCCATTCCGTCGAAAATTTCATTGCCAGATCCCTATTTTTCTTTGCCGAGGCGAGATTTTAAGCTTATTTTGCTCTGCCAAAGTCAAATATTTCCTTGCTCAGTCGAATTTTTCTAGGCAATATCCTTGTGCGAATGTCTTCGTTGGGCGAATTTCCTTGATGTCTGACATATTCTCCTTCCTTCTGGCCAAGGACGATCTTACCTTTCTCCCTGCCTTGCGCATTTTTCTTGGGTCAAATTAGACAACTTCTCGACATTTTCTCCATACTTAGGCAAATTTTACCTCTTTTCCTCATCGTGTTAGGCACATTCCGTTTTATTCTTTGCCACATCCTGATCATCTCTAGCACATGTCCTTTCAATCTTGGCATTTGACCTTTCGAAAGTGTCTCAATACTTGGTCAAAATTCTCAATTTTCCATCCTTTTAGCCTCTGTACTTAGGCAAATATTCGAACCTCTTCTTAGACTTGGCATTAACACTTAGCCAAAAATCTTATCATCTTAGGCAGACTTCCTTGACATTTTAGACGAGGATCATGGATGTCTTTGATAACCTCCTCCAAGTATATGGCGGACTTTGAGACCTCTTTGGATGAACATTTTTGGACGTCCCTCTTTTCTAGGGTGGATTTCCTCAACACTTTAGCATTTATCTCAACATTTTATCCCCTTTGGAAAGGATTTTTTTACCTCTTAGGCTCTCATACTTAACCAAATTTCGAAATTTCCCTCTTGGTAGGCATCAACACTTAGTAAAATTTTGATTTTCCTCTACTTTACATGCCTAGGCGGACTTTGGATAGCCTTCAGCCAAGTCCCACCTTTCAAGGGCGGACCTCCTTAGCATTTTGGACGAGTCTTCAAGTGGATGGCGGACTTTCAAGGGGTCAAGGACAGGGATGGCGGACTTTAAGACCCTTTTGGACGTCCCTCTTTGAAGATGGCGGACCTTGAGACTTCCTAGCACATGCATGGGCGGACTTTGGAAGCTTTTTGGACGTCCTTCTTGGAAGATGGCGGACTTTAGATGGTATTAGGATATCCCTCTTGGCAGATGGCGGACTTCATAAGATGCATGGACAAGGATGGCGGACTTCAAAGGTCATCAGGATGTGCTGGGCGGACTTTGTGAGATGCAAGGATGTTGCCTCAAGATGCAGGGATAAGCTTCCCAAGTGCTGGGCGGACTTTAAGACTTTTTTGGACATCCTCCTTAGCTGCTGGGCGAATTCCATGACCTTCCAGACCTTCATACACCTTCCTTCATGGCGAATTTTCCAGACTTGAGCAGATTTTTCACAAATTTCACCATTTAAGAACTGATTTTCATGATTTCATCTTCAGATCTGATTGATCTTGGACTGGTTTTGACTGGTTTTTCCAGATTTTTGAACGTTTTTGGTCTGATTTTCATGCTTTTTGAACTTTTTTTTGCAAATTTTTCAATAATTTTCAATTTTTTCATTTTGATTTCCTGAGAGTTCTATTGAGTTTTTCGAACTTCTGAGTGCGTTTTCAGAACTCGGGACCCTTCTAAAAATAGAAACTTTCCAAAAATAGAAACTTTCCAAAAATAGAAACTTTCTAAAAATAGAAAAAGCAAACCCTAAAAAATAGGGAACCTCGTTTGGTCCAAAAATGCTAAAAATGAAAAATCGAAAAAGCAACTTTTTCCTAAAAAATAGGAAGTCTCAGAATTGGCCGAATTCACAGTCGATCTTCGTCTCTTGGGCCTTCTGAGCGCTTCCATGACGTCTACGCACAGATTCAAGCATGAACTACTGACTCGGCTTGGGCAACTCTCGGCGAACTAACCTGAAACTCTTAGCAAAATGATCTCTCGTAACCGTTGCAAGGAGACAGAACCCTAAAAACTAGCAGGCAACTGGGGGTCCCCATCAGCGATGGGGCGATGTGTGAAAAGGTCACAACACTACCGCAGATGAATCCTTGGCCGAAATAATGAGACCTTCTGCAGTTCAAGAAGAGAACAATGAGCCGATCCAGTTGGATAACGATGAGCCCTCATCACCTACAGGCACAGAAATACTGGGTTCGGATAATGAAGTGGAAGTCCAAAATGATGACTTCGAAGAGGGAATGATTTCCGCCCTCAGAGGAGTCATGGATATTCCAAATGAAGAGAACATTCAGGAGGAAGATGGTATCAAGCAGCCTACCATTCTGGATTGGCTGATGGAGAGGATGAAGATTCAGGCACCAGTCGAGGCCCAAGAAGAAGATGATATTGCGGATTTCCTGGCAAGGTTGGAACAGGTTGCTACTAAGAAACCTCCCAAGAAATTTTTCACCATTCAGAGGGACGAAGCCGGCAGCCGTTCCATACATATCGCAGTACCAACAGTGGATAAAGCACAGGATGAGATCACTCCCCAGGAGTACGCCATAACCACTATAGATCTTGGCCCAACAACAAAAGGCCAGGAAGTGGAAGAACTAGATAATTCCGTCTCAACTATCAAGGCGAGATTGGAAAAAGAAGTGGCAAAAAAGAAGGAATACAAAAGGGAGGTCGAACACCTGAAGGAGTATATACGGCATCTAACCTAGCCACTCAATCAGGGTGATGCAGTAGCTCCTCCTCTTCTCAATTCCTCGCAGGAGATGGCCAAGGATGTGGAGCAAGGGATGGTCAAGGCCAAGGAGGCCCAGGAATGGATGGTAAGCGAGGGCACGAAAGCAGCCTCGTTCATGGAGAAATTGGCGCTTGCCTACGGACAAACTTCTTCTTTTCTTTCCAGATTGGTTGACATGGCGGAAACTTGGGACAACCTTCCAAATATTTAGGAGAGGCTCATTCCATACCTCAAGGTCCTGAAGGGCATTCCAAGGGAAGAATTGGTCGAAGAAAAGGTGATTGTTGCAGAAGCAGCTTATGATTTTCACCATTGGTTTTGGGCAGTGACTATCCGGAGCGAAGTTCTGGAGAAGGCAAAGGCAGATGGGCTCAGAGTTGAGGAGCAAGTTAAAGAAATCCGGGAGAAGATTTATATGATAGTTGCAGATGTGTTTGAATGAGAGATTGTCCGAGAAAACGACATGCAGCTAAAGAGGTTAAAGCATAAGGTTCAGGAAGTTTTCTTCTCTACTACTGGACCAATTCTGAGACAGGATTTCGCAAAAGTGGCAAATCTCTTGGCCATCCGGAATGATTTTGTGAGGCAGGCGGTGGATTGGGAGAACACCTTCGCCAAATGTGTTGAGGATTTGGATGGACTTGAATTCAGGATAAGCATGCTGCCACCAGTCACGATGGAGGAAGTTGTCACGGTCGTGTCCAGATTCATCGAGCACAATGCTGCCCAAGAAGATAGGGACGCCTTCCCTTGAAGATAGCTCCAACTGCCACTTCACTGCCTGTTACTGCTTGTTTGTTGAATGTTAACTGATGTTATTTTGGGCAACCCTAATTAGGGTTGGGTTGTATTAATCTTGGCCATTGATATTGTTTTAATCTTGGCCTTTCATTTTATTTTAAAAACTCTATTTAAACTGGTGATCTCTCACTTTCATTGGTGTGGAGACAGTGTATGAAATTGTTGCATTTAGACTATTTCCGATAATAAAAGCTCTTATGCATGATTTGCTTTGAATCACTTTTATTGTCAAGTAGTGAGCAAGGTTGCATAACTTCTTCTACCATAGATTAAAATTAGATTACAATTAAGTAGAATTGGATTTGAATGTTTGTTAAGTGAATGCGAGATTGATCGTATAGATTAAATGGTGAAATATTGCTCATACTTTTTTCGGATGGATGATTTTCATTTGATGCATAAAGTTAGCCTGAGCTTGTGATTGTGGATGCTTAACTTCGGTCTCATTCGAGGCTTGAAAATTATAATCACACCCTTTGAAGATTGCACCCACTTTGCGTAGTTGTCCCAGGGAGGCTAAACAAAGCATGGTTACTCCTCTCACTTGATCTTTACTGTCTCTTGAATTCCTAGGCGTAGAATAGATCCTCTAAACCCTTATCTTTTTGCCTTTTTTTTTAAGATCCAAACTGAAAGTCCCAATCGAAGAAGCCTTTAATGATAAATCCGTCTAAGTCCCAAACTTGTGAAGAATTCTTTAACGTAAGTCCCTTTGTGTATTACTAGCAAATCACAACGCCCATTGAGCTTATCCACATGTCATGACCTGACGAAAGAAACCTTGGAATCGCCATATGATCTTCTCGCAATCTTAGCATACGCGGTGATTTTTCAAGAGAGGATAGAGTGTCTTTGGACATTTTATTTTGTGCGTTCGGTGGATGATAAAACGTACACCAACAGATTGTAAGGGACACAAAACTCCCTCTTAATCCCAGCTTCAATGCAAAAGTTACGGAAGCTTCCAGAGATGTATTATCCTCCGTTGTTGGATCTCAAAACTTTGATCCTCTTCCCGGACAAGTTCTCTACTTGAGATTTGAATTCCTTGAATCTCTCAAGTACTTCCTCAGATTTTTTAGTCTTTAAGAAATAAATCCAAGTCTTTCTAGAGTAGTCATCAATAAAAATTACATAATACAAGAAACCACTCAAAGAAGCAACAGACATTGGACCACACAAATCAGAATGAACAAGATCTAGAATACATTTAGATCTACTCTCACTACTACGAAATGGACCTTTAGTATTCTTACCCAAAGCGCAACCTCTGCAAGTGCCTTCATGCTCCTGGCTGAGTTTACTAAGGCCAGTGACCATCTTCTCCATGGATGGAAGTGCTCTGAAGTGAAGGTGAGCAAGTCTTCTATGCCAAAGCTCACACGAACTTGATGAATCATGCAACAAAGCTTGTAATGGACGAGTGGAAAGTCTGTAGAGACTCTCATGTCGAACTCCAATCACTCGGGCTGTCTTGATACTTGAGTTCTTTGGCCATGCAAGGACTTTACCTTCAGAGAATGCAACTTGATATCCCTTGTCCTCCAAGGCTGAAATAGAGACAAGGTTTCGCTTGCTGCCTAGTACAAATAGTACATCACTCAATTGCAAGGAGACACCGGAATCTAAGTGAAGAGTGGAGGTCCCAACACCTTTCACAGAATAACATGCATCATCTCCAATTATGACTTGAGCACTTGAATCTCTTTCCACCAAACCAGATAGATGTTCTCTAAAACCCGTGATGTGGCGTGAGGCACCACTATCAATTAACCAAGTGTTGTTATCCGTTCGAACATTGCTTGATAAGGCAGAATAGAATAGAAAACCACTTGAATCCTTCTGAGGAGAGATCTCACCCACATCTACAATTGAAGCTTGTTGCTTAGGTCTGGTTGGACAATCTTTTGCATAGTGACCAAACATGTCACATCTAAAGCATTGTATGCGGGAGAGGTCCTCCTTCTTCTTAGATGCAGGGGCACCATCTGATCTTTTATCTCTATTCCTCTTGAAGTTGCCTTCTTCCCTTCTCTTCCTTTCTTCTTCGAAGATTGAGTGGCAAGTACATGAATGTCTTCATTTGTAGAGCTTTGTCCAATGCCTCTTGCAACCAATCTTGATTCTTCTTGGATGCAATCTACCCTCAAGCGATCAAACTTAGGAAGTTTTGATCTCCCATTGATACCTTGGATGAATGGCTCCCAATGTAATGCCCCGCCACGCAACCCTAGAGGAAGTTGCAATTCACTAATTCCCCATAAGTTGAAAACACAAAAAACTAAAAATATTTCCCTCAAATTATTCAAAAATTGAAATTCAAATTAAATTTCAATTTTCAAAAAACAAATATCTTTTACCAATAACTATTTCCAAAAATATCTTTTCTTAAAGTCATTGCATTTTGAAACATTTGAATTTTTTAAATAACTTAAAACAAAATTCTATTTTCCAAATAGAATGTAATACCTTTTAATTTTATTTTATTTTTTATTCTTTAAATATTTCAATGTAAATAATAATATTTAAAGATAGATTCCCCAAAAAATTTCTTTAAGAATAAAAGTTAAAAAGAATTTTATTTGTGAATTGTTAAATTCATTTGGTTAAAGAAATTTAATTGCCTTTGGGGTTGTAAATAGATTTTTATCTTTAAATGGTATTATGCAAATTACATTTGAAATATGAATTGTTTTAAAAGAATAAAAAAAATAAAATAAAATTAAAAGGTATTACATTCTATTTGGAAAATAGAATTTTGTTTTAAGTTATTTAAAATTCAAATGTTTCAAAATACAATGACTTTGTAGAAAAGATATTTCTGGAAATAGTTGACTTTTTTGGTAAAAGATATTTGTTTTTTTTTTAAATTTGAAAATGGAAATTTAATTTGAATTTCAATTTGTGAATAATTTGGGGGAAACTCTATTTTTAGGATTTTTTTGTTTATTTTGTGGGGATGGGTTTTCAACTTGGATGGGGAGTTTTTTGGTGCATTTAAGTAGTGAATTGCAACTTCCTCTAGGGTTGCGTGGCGAGGCATTACACCCAAGATTGAGGAAGACCATTAAGAGCCAACATAGACAAATCCTTATCATCAACCATATGCCCAATGGTAGAGAGTTGATCTCTCAATTCCGTGATCTTCATGAAGAATGAGATGACGGAGTCTCCTTTCGCCATCTTGATATGATGAAGTTGTTGCTTTAATGCAAGAGCTCTATTTGTATTGTTGATCTCATACATTTCTTCCAAAGTCTTGAACATTTCCCTTGTTGTCTTCAACTTGGAGATGATTGGCACAAGGTGGTCCCTCACGGAGTCTACCAGAATCTTTTTCGCCTTAGTGCAATTCTTTCTCCATTGAGACTTCTCATTTTCATCGGAAGCTTCGGGAACTTCACCCTCCACAAACTCAGCAATCTCATTTTCTTCCAAAACAAGCATTACTCTAAACTTCCAAGAGGTGAAGTTTGAAGCACCCTCGAGTCTATCTTCCATCCTGAGCTCGTTCACCATCTTGACGATTGGATAGATACAAGAAGAAGTGAGAATAAGAGTGGATGATAGCGCTGCTATATAAATCTGATCACAATCTTGCTTAAACCCGCTCTGATACCATGTTAGTTTTATGATCAGATATAAAGCTCAGATTTTAATTCAAATACAAACACATAAACATAGCATATACCCTGGGAAAACCCTCCACTTGAGGGAGAAAAACCCAGCAACAATATATCACTTATATATTGAATATAAAACAATAGTCTCCTCTATAATGAGGCCGATAATGAGGCCAAACAATTTGCACCACAGCTTGATGCAAACTCAAAATAATATATTACTCCTTTTATTCTAATAGTATTGATCTCCCTTAGTGATTAATTCGGCCTTCTTCAAAAATACAATCTATTCTTGATATACTTGCTCTTGAATATATGCGAACTATGCAATGAATGAATATCTAATGAATGAATGCAATGAACAAATGAGTGGCGCACATATATACACAAGGGAGACATCGCGACCCTTCAAGAAGCATCATGTCGGCCTTCAAAAGAAACGGATGTGTCTCCAAGAAGGTGGCGGATGATAGAAGTCGGCTCCAAGAGATTAATTAAATATTAAATAATATTCATGATGAGGCGCCTCCTCACCAATCGATGTCACCATAAATTAAATAGCCTATGGCTATTATTTAATTTATTCTTCAATGCAAGGAGATCGGGGCTGGAAGTGTAATGTCCCCTTCCAGTTGACATCTCTCAGTGCTTAAGATTAGCCTATTATGTGACCCTCGTAGGCTGATAGGATGGATAGAGGGTCTTGTTGAAGTTTGGCTTGGCTTCAGTTGTCAAAATCTACCAGTTTGGCTTTCGTTCGGGGTTGTTCGGACATCATTTGCTTGACTTGCTATTTTTAGTAAGTGGAGACACTCAGCAGAGCACCCCTGCTATTTTTAGCAGTATGGTTTGGTCGTATGCGGATTCAGTCACTTATCATCTGGCTTCAAACGGTTTGTCGTTTGGACTTGTTTTGAGAGAGATATTAATATTTGTTTGTTAAAACAAATATTAATTAATTAAAGGCTTATATTATAAAGTTATAATATAATTAAATATTATAACTTAAGTGACTTAAAGGAAGGGGTCGACCAACATGAAGGGGCCACTTTTCAATTATATTTTATAATTAAAAGTGCGTTCGAGACTTTGGAAAAATTAAAAGAAGAATTCGAACTTTATTTAAATAATGCTTTTTTGAGAAAAGTCGACCCTCTTGAGAATATAAGGTTTTTCATTGTGAAGAAAGAGGATGATGTTATGAAATCGAATTTTTGCCAAGTGCTTCTTCAGAGAACAGAGCCTAGGGTTCCAGTTTTTCCTTCTGCATTGGAGAACGAGCCATCTTCAGTGTCTGCAGTTTAAAGGCTGTGAAATATCAGCTGATTTATTGCTTGTCAGAGAGGTAGCTTCATTCAAAGGTTATCACAGAGATTATTCAGAGATCACATCTTCAGAGTTTTGATTTGAAACTCTTCCGGGAAGGGTTCTTACTTTAGGCGTCCATTTTTCCAAGCTCTGGACACATCTTACAAGGGCCGTACAGATTCATTATTGATGTTGCTAAGCCGTACTTTGCTGCTGCTGGGCCGTACCTTCAAGTACAAGGCTGTACTTTTCACATAGGGAAAAATGCCTTTCTTTTGGGCTTTCTGACTTCATCACAGGGGTGCATATTCCTCTGGTATCTTTTGCAAACGTCTGGCGGAAGGAGAAGCTGATATCTATGTTGGCCGTACCATTTCATTAGCATCTCAGGCGGCTGCAATAACCAGGTTGTCATCCAAAATGTTGTTGCTTTTTAATTTGCATGTTATCCGATCTTAGCTGTATTCAGTCCAGAAGATCATCAAACATTTTGGCGCCAATAAATAGAGTGAATTCCATCATTTCTAGCTTCGTAATATTTAATTTAATTTTTACAAGCAATTTCTTTCAAAATCGCATTTTCATCTGTTCATGCAAAGAAACACAAAAAAAAAAATCAAAACACTCAAAAATCCAGTAAAAACAAGCAGTTTCAGAAACAATGAGAATAGGGGTTTCTACAGGAAGAGAATGCCGACGCTGTTATAACATCAACAGAGTTCCTAATTGCCCATCATTGCTATAGGGTAAACACAGATGTCACGGCAATGTTTCTAGCTATGCTTCTTTACATTGGTGTGTGCAAGGCCAAGGACAGATTGTTGTGCCAGAATCTTTTCAGAAACGCTTTTCTTGGTGAAATTGATACAGCCTTAGACAATGTGGATGACAATCTTCTCATCTCGCTGCCGCAGAATTACTATATGGCATTGGGTCGGGGGCTGGAAGTGAATAAATTCCCCATTGTTCACACTCTAAATCCGGATGCGTTGGAGAGGCATTGCAAGGAGATAGAGCGGAGCATAACTTTCTTGTTGCAGGTGGCTGGAATTACCCGAGTGCCTGTGGCGAGCTGGGTGAGGGAGTTCATGGCTGTCGAAGGGCTGGTAGGGGAAGTTGATGCTAGGGATGGCAAGGACTAGTGTCTGGGGCAAGGTGAAGAATGGATTGCGAATGACTTTTGGGACGTCGTGGAGGTTGCAAATAGCCCGGCCCATCATGCATGCAACATCGACTATCCAGTGGTGGCCAATGCGCCCGCAGCAAGGAAAATGAAGGAGGAAGGAGATGACTAACTCTGTGTAGGCGGTGTTTATTGATGTCCTTTTGGCTATTGCAGATACTGTGTTACCATATCTATGTAGTTGGATGTAGGCGGTTTATCTATGTCTTTTTGGCTATAGCAGATACTATGTTACCCTATCTATGTAGTCTTAGTAGTCGAATGTTTGGCCCCAATTTTTTGGCTATGAGTGCCTCCATGCTTATGTCAATGTATATGCAGTATGGGTGGTGGATAGAATAGACTAGTAATGGCTGGGGCTTCTAGAAAAAACTCTGTCAATGTAATCCTTTTGATGATCAATATAATGGGTGTTGCCCCTTAGCAGCTATTTCAGTATCAAAAAAAACCTTGAACAAATTATCTTTTCTTTATACCATCAACAAGTTCCTTTTCTAGTTTTACAAGCAATTCTTTGATCCTACAATTATAAGCTCACATTTTTTTGTTTAATTTGTTTTCTATCATAGACATATGCTACAATTTCATTATCATCTCGAAGAAGCCTGAATTCTTCTTCAAAGGCCTTTTTTAATCTCCCTCGCGTATTTCAAGAGCTTGGTTCATTTTTGTATACCAGTCAATAGATATACCTCTTAGGGTGGCTAGAAAATATTGTAACCAATATGCTCTATCATCTTGGCCATTTGATGTCGAAATCATCTCACAGGTCTTTCAGTGCCTTATAGGATCCTTTGATCCACTACCTATAAACTTGGGCAGCTTTTGTCTTTCTACATTGGGGCTTGATGGTGGAGTTACCATGATTTCGTTATGATTCAAACCTAGTGCCTAGAATCTAATCATCAAGGAGTTTTGATTCAAACGTTCTAGTGCTCCTCTTGCACTTTTGGCCACATGAGGATCCTCTACTCTTCCTGTAGCTTCAACATTCCATGCACTTGTTTTTCCTTCAAGTTCTATATGTCTTTTATACACTCTCAGCCCTAGGGTTTTTGGCTCAATTTCTTCTCCTTCAATTGACAACTTTTCTATGCCACCAAGGTTGCTCACATGCACTTCTCTTTCTCCATCTATGAAGGATTCTTTAGACTCCCAACTTCCCCTATATAGAAGAGATTGTTTTTGACTTTTCAACTTGGTCTAAAAGATCGAACCAAGCTTTGTCTAGTAATGGAAGGTGCCTTATTATTTCCTTCCATTATTCCTTCATGTGATTATTTGTAATGGAAATGTTTTGGTATTTGTTTTCCCCACTACAACGATGACTCACTTTCCAACAACTTCTACTTCAAGACAAACATCAACTTCAACTTTGCACTGATGGCATCTTTTTAATGACCTCTCTTAGTCTTCTTCTTCATTCTCTTTGTTCCACCAACCTTAGAGATCATCTAATCTTTAATCCTAATCACGTTGTCATCTCTTCTCGCCTTTTTGGGGTCTAACGGCATGAGTATCTTAAGTCAAACACAATTTATGTTAAGACAATGACACTAAATGTTTACTCTTCCTTCTAATATAACTAATACTTGAAATAATGAACAAATAGAGTAGTAAAATATATCTTTATTTACACATGAAGTTCTTATAGTAGACCAAAGATGATCAACCAAAGATCAAATTGCCACCCCTAACTACTCAATGGCTAGAACTTGGCAGTTGCCAAGTAGAACGCAACCATCTACCAATTGATTCATATAACTACCCAAAAACAAACAATTACATAGTTAGATACAACAATATTAATAAAACATAATAAAGGCATTATACATTGAATCAAATGAAATTCAGTAATGACCATAATCAAGACTTTTCTCTATCCATTCTCCAATAAGGATTCAAGGCAAAAGTTGGGATTTGGACTTTGTAAGAGAAAAGACATCAACAAAGCTATCTGTGAAATTAATGAACTCACTAGCATTAAACCATATTGTCATATGTGCCACATAATTGTTGTTTGCACAGAAATTACAATTATTTGACCAAAAATTGACAGATGTTGACCACTGACTACTCCAAGCAATTATGACAACATTTATTATACTTGTACAACTATCTAGGGCAACTCTTGTCACATCATCAGCCCTAGTAAATGGAATTTAACACATGAATAGCATTAAACAGATCTCATTAATGATCATGCTCAAGAGTATTTTCTCTCTCCATCCAACAATAAGGACTTGGGGCAAAAGTCAGTATTTGCACTTTGTCCAAGTCTTCACACTCACAAAGCTATCTTTAAAATTAATGATTTTGCCAACATTAAACCAAATTATTCACCATGCCATTTGACTGATGTTTGTACAAAAATTGAATGTTGTTGACAATTAACTACTCCCAGCTAAAGATTTAGCTTCATCAAGAATTCAGTTGATTGTTGGCCTTTATTTTCACTGTTACACTTGTTTTTCCTGAAACTAAATGTTGGATGACTTTGTGTTTTTGATTAAATAAGCAAGGAAAGGGCCCTGGCCCAAGAGTTTGAAGACATCAACAAACTAAAATTAAACCAGTGGCATGCAAGCCAAAAGAAGTTGCAGGGCACACATGCCCACCAAAGCAACAAACAGCAAAAAAAGAACTAGCAGCTGCCAAAAAACAGCAACACCTGCAATCAAGAAACAACACCAGGGACACGAAAAGGCTTAATTTATTAGGTCCCAATTTTTCTGCAGAGCATCCAGTGACGCCTCCCAGTCATCATCAGTGTGGGCCTTCTTTTTTCATTTTCTTTAGTCGCCTAAGGGTCTTCAAATGCACCAAGTTTTATTTTTTGTTTATTAATTTTTTACTTTCCCGATACCATCCCCATGACCGCTTTCAACATAATACCTTGGGTGACCGTGGTGAGACTGCAGATAGCATTCTCCATTCTTTTGATCTCTTCATTATTTGTTTCAATCATGGCTTTCATCTTCTTAGCCTCTTGGTGTAAGTTCTCCAGCTGATATTTAAATTGAGAAGGCATCCCCTTCCCACTACTCATTATAGCAACTCTTTCGACCTCCTTATGATCAATGTGGCGAGGAACAGCAGAAAACTCTTCTTCAACCACCTGGTTATCATCATCCTCTGCTTCATTACCTTCATCCCCATCAATTTCTTCCTCTTCAGCTTCAGGAACCTCTCTCTCCTCATCCTCCTTATCAACCTCACGTTCCCCATCTCCTTGTAGCTCCTCCTCCTTACCAAAGCCCAACTCCTACTCCATCTCCTCTAACTATTCTTCCAAGGCCTTGGTCTGCATCAGCTCCACCCTTTCCACATAAAGGAAGTCATCCTCTAACTCCTCAGGCTGAGGGATGAACTCCTCATCCTCAGAATCCTCACCCTCCAAGTTTGAGGAGGGGGTAGCCTGTTTACCTTTGGACATCGAAGAAGGCCCCATAGCCGGTTGATTGGCCAGCCTAGCAAACTTTGGCCCCCCAAGGATAGCAGAGGATTATTCTCAGGAGTAACATGGAATTTTGCTCACCTTCAACATCTAAAATGTTGATGGGGCTATCTTCAAACTTAGCAGGGCAATGTTTTTTCTTTTGCTTTTAGCAAAAATGGCAGAGAGGGGGGTTTTCCTTTTTAAAGGGGAGGCCTCATGGACAAGCAGACTCTCAATGAAGTGGGTGTTATCATCAAGAGGCAGCGGGGAGGGCTTTTTGCCAAACAAGACCAAACCTTTTTCTTGACAAAAATAATGGTATAATTATGTATGACTTTGTGTTGATTGGTATAATGGCATTGACAAAAATTATTGGCCATCATAAACATTGCTTTATTTTTGCTGAGATATGGTTCCCATGTTGGACATCTACAACCTGTCCACATGGTGGCTCATGTCTCCATGCCATCTTGTGGGAATACTAATATCATAGTATGCAACACTTGCTTGAGTGACATTTATATTTCATAATTGTGGTGGTTGCTACCTCAAAAGTCTCACACAATGATATCGACCTTTGCATCTTCTTAACATCTGTAAATTGTCCAAAAGATGGCTAAGTCCTATAAATCATCTTGTGGAAAAAGTTGTATAATTCACTGACACAGTAACAATTGTAAGCCACTAATGTGGAGGGATATTTGTAAACCGTTACTTGAGACATTGTTCCTAGTAAAATGCATGCAAATCATCCCCATAAGTTGGAAAAATTAAGCCATCTCTAGAGGAGAACATGTAATTGAAGTTAGATTGAATGGTTGTAACTGTCTGATAAGGGCTTAATGTTTTGATATTAATGTTTTGGGATAGATAGTGAAGACAAGTTAGTTGAAACCAGGTTAGTGACACCTTCATAGCAATTAAAGATAGGAGAATCCCATCTCCAAATGTGGTTTGCTGATGGCTTTCATGCCTCTTAGAGCAATGGATTCAGATTAGTAACATCATGCAAATTGTGTACAACTGTCATCATTGTCAAACATTTTGTATTTTAACATTATTTGCAAGTATCTAAGTAGATTCAACCATGACAATTGGTTAAAGTTTTATCCAACTTATTTGCACCATGGAAAACAACATTTGAACTATGATGATAAGATACAATTGTGCTTAGAAAGGAAAAAAGAATTTGTAATCAATATAGTGGAGGTCCTCTAAAAACAAATTGATATCATGAATATACAAATCCAATGTCAATCATAATAAATAGAACGCATATTAAAAAAGAAGGAAGTTATATTAATGTCCATGAATAACCAAAATAGGTTAATGGGACTCACGATCAAGTTATGGTGGCAATGCTTGACTACTAAAATAACATCAAAAACTGAAAATGTATCTACAACTAAAACAATAAAAGACCTAAGAAGAGGGTCCGAACACAAAATAGGAAAACTCTAGATAGTCAAAAAGACAAATGACCATAACAACAATGAATCAAAGAGAAGGGGAGCACTATTGACAGGGAACACAACTATTGGTCAACATGGTCTGATTCTTGGAGAACACAAATGGAAAAGGGGACCCCTCTCTCCAATTGTGAAGGGTATTGTCATGTTCCCGATTTTGTGCTGTTTAAGAAACATAATTAAAATAATTAATCTTGTGATATCGCATAATTGTAATTGTCCAAGACAATATTACAATTATAAAATCATCATAAATGTTATTATAATATAATAAACATTAAAGTATACAAAATGAATATAAAATAAAATAATATTATAATTATTGAACAATTATGATACAAATAATACTAATAATGAATATATAAAATATATATGTATATACATCTTATATTTAATATTTTGAATGTATATATTAAATATTACATATTACATTAATATATATAGATATAGATGTAATAATAATAATAATAATAATAATACATTATTACCAAATATAACACCATAGCTAGTAGATTAAACTAATGCTTTAAATATTATCCTTCATTGATTAAAATAAGAATATGTAATTGAAAAGTCGTGATTCCTTAAAGTGATCCCTCAACGCATATAAGAAAAGCATTAACCAATGTCTCGGGGGGTATGGAAAAATATATGAAAACAAAAGGGCGTAAACTTTGTAGTTGTGAAGAACTTTACGGGAAACATTGGCCGCTAGGAGAATACACGCAGATCTCAGGAAGAGGAATAGGTCATGAGGGATGTTATCGAGTATTGTTTCCGAGGGAGTCTACATTTTAAGGGCTGATGTTATATATATACAACTAAGACGAGTTCACAAGGCGACAAGGAGTTTAGAGCCGGACCATGAGGAAGAAAAATACACGCTAAAGACAAAGTGGAATTATCCTATGGTCGCCGCCTTGCTGGGAAAGTCAGAGGGAAGACGTCCACTCTAAAACTGATGAGAGCAGCTTAGAGAAGTGCATCGGTAACATCAAGAGTAAAAGAAAAAGACGTCTTGCTGGAGCTACTCAAAGGGATAATTTATTCAATATCCGGACTAAGATAAAGTCACGAACCAACGCAAGCAGAAGGGAATATACGTGCAGACGGGAATGAATTAAGACCACAAGCCGCAATGTGTATATCTCAATACCTAGCAGATGTTTATCCACAATGCATAAACTTTGATAAAATGGAAGGATAGAGAGCACCGTGATATCTAAGGGCGCCCCTCACACTCATCGCTTCTGAATGCTTTGTTTATTATATGCCAAGTGAAGTTTACGATATCATTAGAGAAAGATATCGAATAGAAGATTATGGCCAAACTACCCCCGTGGCTAAAGGATGAAATCAACGCGGGAAGGAGAAAGGGGTCATCACACCGATAAAGGGACGGAAAAGAATGTCTGCAAACTAACCAAGGTGGTAGGTAAGGAATCCTCCCTTATGTGAGAAATAATTGCTATTTATGTTGAAACTAACCTAGAATAAAAGTTAATAGATGGTCGAATGAAGAATTTAGTACATATATAAGCTAAGTAAATAGGATAAACGTAAAGTTCTCTGGAAGTGTATATACAGATATATGTTTGTGTCTCAGATATATAATTAATATATTAGGTATAATATGTGTGTGGGACACAACTCATATGTTAGTAATGTACGTTTCGGTAGATGATAAGAATATATATATCTATATATGTTATATTGCCCGTAATTAATCCATGATGATGTTGTAGCAAATTTTGAGCCTTATAAATAATAATTCATCGTGATGTTAAAATGGTATAATGGAATTTCACCTATGGGATCTCGAAAGATATTTAACATCCGATGTACTCATGGGATATAGTATGAAAGAATCACTCAGGGTGTGCAACAAGGAGTTAATGAACAATCCCTTGGCAAGTATAGAATACTTATATCTTCTATGATCTATTTAGTGGTTATCACTGGAATTTGTTGATCTCTAATATTTCTAATGTCTCTTGAGAAGCACTTTGAATGCAAGATTCAGGTTTAGTAATTTCGGCCAAAAGGGGACATTACAGGTATCACCACTAGTACTAGAAAAAAGTGTAGATTGAAAAGAATATTACCAATTAACGGAATCAGAGAGAGAAGGGGAGTAGTGGATGGCAAGGTTGGCTTTAATTGTTACCAAAGTTGATAGTTGAAGAACTAACATCCCCAAATCACCATTTAAGAGCTAACACAATATTAGATCCAATGATTCTCCACACATGAAATAACAATTGGTAATGCACAACTATCTCCTAGTCCTAGAGTGTGAGCAAAAGAGAGTAGTTGACTCTCCACACCTAGAGCAAAAATAATTGAACAAAGGTACCTAGCTGATCCACCAAGAGGGGCAGCTTCTCACTAATCTATCACCATTTCAATAGGTAATTACATTATCAAGAGGGTGTTTGAGAACTCTAATAATTGGAATTGGCTGAAACAAGGTAATGGATCTGATAGTCCTAGTAGTCCCCTATAAAGCCTCACATCTGAAAATGACTACTTACTGGAGGTAAAGGGCCATGGTCCTCTAATCACAATAAAAAAAGTTGCTTAGAGACCCTCCATAGTCTTTATAAAAACAAAGATATCTTCCTTGAATCATATTGGACCCTACAAATAAATCACTTCTCAATCTTCATTTCCTAGAGAGGGAAAATGTGATATATTCTATCGGCTCTTGAAATATGGTGGTTCATATCAACTTGTAACTACTTAACGAAATGAAGAAGTAATATTAATGTTCATAAATAACCACAATGGATCAATATAACTCAAAAAATACATCTATTACAATAAAAAATTCGGGGGAAAAAATCTTAATTATGAAAAATTCCTCAACATTAAAACAATGTAAATACAACTAGAGAGAATAAAGACAAATTGTTTAAACCCTAAAACATATAATCCAATTACAAGTACAAACAACCATGTGGGAAAGATCACCTAATGAAACAAGGATTTCATTAAGACCAAAGTTGAATTCCAAGGCTAGAAACTATCATTGTCGCATGTCCATAACAAAGCTCAAGATAGAAAACTAATGACATCATCATCAAACATCACAAAAGGGAAAATATAAGATATAATGTTCATAAGGGAATGAACACAAATATTGTAGCTCAAACAAACAACCATATGAGGAAGTTGGGATATCACCTAACACCCAAGGTCAATGAACCTCTAAAGATATAGAAAACTAATAATGCATGTTTACCTCTATAACCTACATTGTAAGCAAGGTGAACTGGCCCTCAATGCTATGACAAAGAAGTTCTAGAACACTTGAATTTGAATGAGGATTTAAGTTCCATAGTAGCAAATATGCAAAATTAAGCACCATCTCACTGAATTTTTCCCCATTTACATGTGAGTTCTAAGGGTTCTCAATGCCTCCAATGTCAAAGATGGGTTGACACAGGTTTAGTGACCTAGTAGCTCTAGAGGTCACATGGAAATTTTTATGTCAAAAATTGATAGCCTCTCAAAGGAAAGGGCTGAGTAACTCATTGAATAAGATAACTAGAGGGTTATGTTAGATAATACAAATGAAGAAATGAAGACTACCCAAATACTCTGTAATGTCCCCATTTTGGCCATTAGCTCTTCATTTGGTTTTAGCCTATTTCCAGAAATTCGTAGGCTTGTCTGAGGTAAAATCAGGGTTTCCTTCTTTGGAGGCTTTTTGGCATTTCTAAGAATTTACTATTTTTAGTAAGTTCTAATTTTGGCAATGGTCCAATTGGCAGCTCTTCAGTAAGTTTTCCATTTTAGTTGGAGCAGTTGAATATTGTTGAATTTGGCTATTGAGTTGTAAAAGAGAGAAATGAGTTATTTCAAGTTATTAATGTTTTAATTTTAAGTTGATCCCCCCCTTGGCCTAATATGATAACTTGAAGTTGTTTTAAAAGGTGTTCATGAAGGGAGGACGCTTCATGAGGAAATAGTTAATATTTTATTATGTTTAAAATGTGCTTTTGAGTTGGACGCCAAAGTTGAGGAGGAATTATTTATCTTTTAAAAATTAAATGATTCAAATTCTTTGGGTGTCCCTTGGAGAGAAAAGGTGGAAAATCAACAGTCACCTCAAGCTCTTTAAAAGAGAGAGTTTGCTCCAGCATTTATCATCCATTATTTATGCTAATGTTATGCTGTCGGAATGATTTCATGAATTTGGCTTTGAGGAATGCTTACCTCCTAGCATTTGTCCAATTTCATGTTTGAAAGAAAACATCTAGTTGGTTTTAAGACTACTTCTCATCTAGACTAGCAGATTGAGCTTCAAAGTTGGAGAATTTTGGTGATATTTTCAGTTTTTATGTTGTTGGTGTTCATACAGCTGAAGTAGTTTTTTATAAGCAGCTTTTTGAATAAATAAAATATTGTTCTAGGTATCTTGGCAAAGTGATTCTTGGCACAAGGCGCCCCTTTCCACAAGAGATTAGAATTTAATTCAAAGTCATTATTTTTATATTGCAAAATTGCACCTCTAGCAGGCCGTACCATTCTTGTTGGGCATTGAAGTTCGTGCCAAATAATTGAAGGTGGTTTGAAGCTGTTTCAACATTGCAACTTGGGCGCCTATCCTCCAAAGAGCCTTTGCACTTCATTTCATCATGTTTGGAGGTATATTAATGAAGTTGTGAGCATTTATGTGGTTTTCTGTTTGCTGGTTCAATCATGGCTGCAAGGCGAATTTGTATCCAGCTCCAAGGGTAAATTTTATTTGCATATGGGTATTGATCCTATCAAATTATATGCTTGAGGCGTCTCTTTTTGTGCAAGGACAGATTTTATAGTGAAGTGAATGATTTTATAAGTCAGGTCGACCCTCTCATAGGGCCGCACCATACCTCTAATGCCTTTAGAATTCGTGTTGGATGTTTTGTTGAATTTGGAGCTTGGAAAGTGCTTGTTTCATGATCGCCTAGTCAATGAATTCATGAGCTTTCAGTTTGGTAGGAGTTTGCAGAGTGTGGTAAGAGTTTTGTTCATTTTTTGGTGTTTTAGTGTTCCTGGTAATCATTTCCAGATTGCAGATTTTTTATATCAGTTTGCTTCAGTTTTTGATTTTGGTTTCAAGCTTCAATAATTGAGAGATTATCAAGTGGGGAAATCATCCTTTCATTGTGCTTTGTAAATATTGCAACAACACTTGAAAATTGCAGTTGTTTTTTCATTGTAAGACTGTAAACAGTAGTACTGTTCCAGTCATTTAGATTGCTACATATTTTAGTGTTAAATTTCATACATTTGTAACCCATGGATGGTTTACCGCCAGTGTGGAGAAAGAACAATTAATCTCTCTTTAGTCACCCACTAAAAAGTGGCGAGTTTCCACTCATATGTGGATGCCCGCCGCAGCGGATGAATTAGTTTTGCATTGTCATGTTTTCCCCCCACTGTTCAAGTGGTAGCATGGAAATTCTCATGGCTGGTTCATCACCTATCTTAGTGAACATTCTTGGTGTTGAGTTCATTAAATTTGATTATCATTTTGGAGCTAACGCTAATCAATTGGCGCAGTGCTGGTTTGTGTTGTGAAAATATTGACAAAAAATTAAGGGGCATATTTCATACTCGAAAAAAACTATCAAGCAAAACAACCTACAAGCTTTACATCCCAAAAGTATCACATAGCTTGGCCCACATCAACAGAGAAAGTTTTTCATTCATGTGAACTTTTAGAATAGGATGAAGTCCCTCTTATGGTATAAATTTCAACAGACCATCGCTTGAGTGTTTTAGTGCCCTTTAAATAAAATCTGAACACAACCAATACAATACACTCGGAATAAACTCAAGAAAATAATGGACAAGAGATTCACACCTCAAAATGATACCTAAGAAACCTTTAGACAATGGTGAGACTTAAATTAGGAGCCAACATGAAAGATTATATTGAAATAATAGAACACATACTAACTAGGTTAAATAATCTTTTAGATAAGCTTCAAAAACTTAGGTTTACTATGACTTGTTCCAACCCCACCATGAACTAATGTTTTAGGTAATTTTAATAATTAACAATTATTCTAGTCACATTGTTAACTTATTTTGAGACAATTTTGTGATAGTAGTGTTATTAGTTCCAGAATGGATGTTACGAGGTTCAATTCCTCTAAGATATCATTTTTAATTCATTAGTGTGAAAAAGAATTCTTTTTTGTAGAAAGGCTTACCATTTATTACAAAAAAAGCATAAGGATGTTTGAAGGCTTATCACTAGCACAACCCATCTTAACATGGATCTGATATGTGCAAAGAGGTATCCAACAGACTCAAGGTGCCAAGATTGGCACCTCAACTCTTTTGGATGGCTCTCGCCACATATCACATCCTTTTGAGGATCAAATGTGCTACCTTTTTTGAAAATTTTTATTTTTTCATTACTATTAAAAGTTACATATTTATAGAAGGTTGGGCTGCAATGTTCCCCTTGCATCTAGCTACCCATGTAGACACCCCAAAAGTCTAAGTTGACATGAGGTGTAAAATCTGCCTCCTAGCACCAACTATAATATAGGTAACCAAAGCTCACCTTTTTTTTAAGGTGATTTTCTCCATTTCCCAAAATCTCTAGCCCTCCTCCTTTATCCTTTCTGAATACAAAATTGGATGGCAACAAATTATCTTCTTTGGAAAAACTGGATGGGCAACTAGTTGGTTTAAGAGATTTGTGGAATATATGATTCTGGAAAAAGAAAATGTCTGCTCATCCTTAAGGAGATGTGAACTTGGCAGAATAGAAGCAACAATATAGCAGGTTCCATTTGCATGCCTACAACATTAAATTATTCCCCAAATTTGGAATTCCAAATATGCCAATAAAATTTACAACACTTTTAGTAGGTTATACGAGAGATCTCGAAAACCAGAGTTTTGGGTCTTAAAAATGAGTTACATAATTTGATGATGACATAAGAGCAAATTGTGTGAAATCATCACACTGAGTTAAATGAGATAAGAAACCAGTCAATGCTGAACCAGACAACTTAAAATCAAGAAATAAGGTATAGGGGTGGAGAATTAAATATCAGATTGTGTAATTAATTCATACCTAATCCACTCTTCCCCATATGACTCATGCATTTATTTTCTGAATACAGGTTCCATCCCAAACAACTTCAGCTTTGATGCAAAAGAACATAAATAGCACGAGGCTTCAATGTAGTTTTGTGCTCCTCTAGGAAAATAGCCTATTCCCAAATGATGCCAAAAATAGTTGTAGCACTAACTGGCTTTCTCCCCAGAATGAATGGATCTACAAACCTCACAACATGAGATACTATTGTTTTCTCTCTGTTAACTGTGAAAATTAAATTAGGACGGGATATTAAATTTATTTATAGCCAATAATGGATTGACGCGAGACCAAATATCCTTAAACTAGCACTTGTAGAAACGTCCTTCAAATACATATTTTTGTCTGATGAGTTATACATAAACAAAGGGCTGTTTAAATTGAAATCTACAAAACATCAGAGAAAAAGAATGTGATAACTAAAGTATTTGAAAATATTCCAAATTTTATTATGCTCTAATACTAAGTCTGCACAACTGCATCACAGATTGTGAAGCATGGTCCTTTCTCTTTCTTTTATCATGTCATCTTTCTGATTCATTTCATCTTAAGTCAACTACTTGAAACATTTGTTTTCCCTCTGTTCATGTTCATTGTATTGTTGTGAGAAGTTCAAATTTTAAATCCTCATAGGCAATAATTATCATGTCATAAAATGATAAAACAAAAGAAGCAAATCCAGGTAACTATTTATAAATCATGTCTGTTTAAGCCTAAAATTTATGTTTGTTAAAAAAAATAAAGAAGACATTATGTGTAAGGACAGCTGAAGAAGAGTCAAAAAAAAGTACCCAAGCCCAGCTCCCTATATCTATGCTATCACGCAGTGGCTTCACAATTGCATAGAAACGTGCTGTGGTAGTTAGGACAACCCCTGGATTTGGTTTTTCAAGAATGAGGTAAGCACCTGTTATTAGAACTTTACCAGGAGCTGATGCAACACTGCAAAGCATGAAATTTAACACATTTTCATTAGTAGTAGCATTTGATAAGCCTTCCTCAAAGATTTGCTAAACAAATAGCAGTAAAGAGAATAAATGAACCAAGCAACTACAAGTGGCAAGGATACTATACAACTTTCACAACTGAATACCACTTACACAGCCATGGATTACTGTCTTCCTCACTTTCTTGTCACTTCGGCTTGATCCTGGCTCTATATTAAACCTCTTCTCTGAAGGGGCACAAACATGTACAATTAAAACAATCTACATGTTAACTAAGGTTATTAAAAGCTAACAATTTATAATATCAGGAAATAAGTAAAAGGAAAGTACTCTAAACAAAATCTCTTCAGCCATGAGGAGCTTCTGAATCTTAATTGTCACTCGGAAAATAATTCTACTAGATTGATGAATCATAAACAAAAGGAATACAAACTTATCTTTTCAAAAGTTCATTCCTTGTATAATAAAAGCTCTAGGCTAAACATTAATTCTCCGCTTTCTTGCCAATAATGGAAGTTTTCTAATGCTTGGTCTGAAATAAAACAAATTTAGGGACAAGTTAATTATATTTCTTGAGGTCTTAATTTCAAGAGCAATTTGAAATTTCATATTATATCAATGCCATGTGAAACAAAGAGAGGACTGTTAGTTTTGGGCATGTTTTTGAAGTTAATTGGAGTTTCAAGATTCAAAACTTTGAATGGCAAATGTCTGAACTCTGAATCAGAACCAAAGTGCTTTATATACTAGATTCATTTTGGCTATTACACATTGACTTATACCTGGTCACAAACTAGGGAATTGTAATGTCCCCTTCTCAGACCTAACCTGTTCAGTGACCATTAGCCTATTTTCAGAGTTCCCATAGGCTAAGTGGTAAGGCAGGGGGACTCTAAGGTTCTTGGAGAATGCAGTGGCGGCAATTCATGGATTTTTGTGTTGGCGTTGAGCTAAGAAGATGATACTAGTTTGAATGACACTGTCCACAATGTTATCAGACTATCTAGGTGTTCTCCAAACTTCTTGGAGAGCACATCTAATTTTAAAAAGTCACCAAAATGGCTTCATTGATTCTTCCAATGCCTTTGTATCTCATCAATGCAATCAAAATTGGATTCCGAGGTGATTCAGAGATTTTCGTCACTTGGGATAAAATATTTTAATATTTCACTTAAGTTGCAATGTCTCATTTATTATTATTTTTTATGACTTAAGTGATATAACTTGTATAAAGTAAAAAGTGCCTCCAAGTTGGACGCCTAGGTTGGAAAAAGGGGGATGTTGCACATGAGGGGGATTATTATTGTTTTAAAAAAGCATTTTTGAAAAAGGTGAATTATTGTAATTTTTATTATTTCAAATTGTAATATCTCTCTCCAAAAGCTATAAAAGGAGGCGTGGGGTAGCTCATTTGGCTATGTTGAGATTTGATAATGAAGTGTTGTTGGTTTGAGACTGGATTCTTGCTTTGAGGACGAAAACCCTCAAGGGTAATTCTAGTTTCTGAGTTGGAAGACACTCCCTAGCTGGACTGGTGTGGCTCCATTTCAGGGGTCACTATTGGAGCTATTGGTGAAGTTTTGCATTTGGCTTTCTTTCATGGAGTATTTTCATGTATTCTAGTATTATTTTGTATGTGGATGAAGTTGTTTCAATAGCAGATTTTGGAGTGATGGTTTCATACTTTCTTCTTGCATGTTCAGGTGCCCATAACGCTGATGCCAGAGGCTGCTGATGGAAGTACTCCTCGCTGCCATAGCGTGCTCTTGAGAATCACCAGAATCAACAAGTCTATATAAACCATGATCCGCAAGTCCCTGAACGACTGTAGTGTGAGTCTCTCTATCAACAATGTTGCATGTATGCATGCTGAAAACAATATCAAGCTAGGGAGAGTGAGTCATAATCTAACTAATAGAAAGTAAGTTCATCTCCATGCTAGGTACGAAGTATACATCGAGAAAAATTAAATTTCTCCCTCCATAATGGATCTGCACGTTGCCCTTTCCGACAACGGTATACTCCTCGCCTCCTCCAAAGATAACAGTCTCTAAAGGGCGTGTACTCAATGAACCAATCTCGGCGGTGAGTGAAATGTCAAGAAGCACCTGAATCAATATACCAAGTAGAGGATTTAACAGGATCTGCTGGACTCTTGGCCATAAAAGCATAGAACGCAGACTCCTACTCAGTGTGCTCTACAACATTGGCTTTAGGTTTGGACTCTCCATGCTTGTTCTGTTCAGAAGCCAAGCGTTTCCGGCAATCTTTTTTCATGTGACCATACTTATGAAAATAGTTGCACTGAACATTCTTCTTCTTGGAAGAATCTGAAGAATGGGCTTGACTGGTCTACTGAGAGGGCTGATTTTTGCCCTTGTTCTTCTGAAATGTCTTGGCAGGAAAGGCCTGGTCTATGGAGGACGAACTAGCACCGCTATCGAACTGTTGTTTCCAACAATCCTACTACAGAAGTATGGTGCAAAGATCTGAAAACTTCAAATCAACATTATTTGAAGTAATGTTGAGGGTCTCAAAAAAGTGCTCGTAAGATTTTGGTAGGCTTTTCAGAGTGATGACTACCATATCTTCTTCCTCCATTTTCCGACCAATAGCCTCTAGTTAATCATGAATATCCTTGATCTTGGTCAAGTGCGCCTACAAAGTTGTCTTCTCATCCATCATGATGGAAAATGGCATGTTCTTCAGAAAGAACGCACAGCTCTTGTCAGATGTTTCATGAACATCTTTCAGATGATCCCAAATTTCTTTTGTTGATTTGCAAGACGATACTTGAGGTAGCTGGTCATCAATGACAGACAGTTCAATGAGCATCACAGCTTCATGATTTTGCTCATCAAATGTAATGTCCCCTTCGCAAGCCTGATCTTTTCAGTGACCGTTGGCCTATTTCGGAGACCCATAGGCTAGTCGGAAGGTAAAATTAGGGTTTCCTATTTTGAAGGATGTTCTTGCTCGGAGTTGGTTGTTTCAATAGCGGATTCTTTCTGGGTTTTCAGAGAGCTTCGCAATGGTATGTTCTTCTTGGCATTCTGAGCATCTTTAGGAATTTACTATTTTTAGTAAATTCTATTTCGGGCAGTGAACCTGTTGGTCTTAGCACAGTTGACTTTCCCCTTCAGCTGACTCAATTGGCTTATTCAGTTTCTAGCTTCGGAATGCAGTTTCGGAGAGATAAGCTCATTTTACTTAAATAACATTATATTTTTATGTTATTTTACCACCTTGGCTTAGTCTATTAACTTAATGTTATTTTAAAAGGTGGACTTGAAGGGTGGCACCATCATTGAGTTAATATTGTAATTATTAAGGTTGATTTAAGAGCCTTAAGTGGGACGCCATTTCCAAAGTTATGAATTTAATTAAAAAAAGTCAAATTGAAGAAAGGGACGCCATCTCTTGGGATTAGGGTTTGACTCTGGAATGAAGGTTAGGGTTTCGAGAAGATCAACGGCAAATTATAAAAGGAAGCCTTTGGTTCTCATTTGAGCATCTTTTGTCTACAGGAATGTTATGCTGCCGGATTGGCTTTGGGATTGCTTCGAGGAATGAAAGCCTCCTAGCTTGGCATTGCTTCTCGCTTGAAAGATAGCGACTAGTGGTGAGATAGTGTAGTTGGTGAGATTTGCATTGGTATTTGTGCATTGTAATCATTGTGTGGTTTGTAGATCAGCTTTTTTGCATATTAGTGAAAATTCTGGAGTTGCATTTCATTCAGCAGATTGTCATTTTTAGTCATATATCAGAAAATACAAAAAAGATCGTTCTGGGTACTGTCTTATTCTCTCTATCTGTCAGGGGCGACCCTTTTCCCAAAGTTATAGATTTTATTTTGAGTGCTGTGATTTTTAAAGTAAAATCGCCCTCTTGCTGGGCCGTACCATATGTCCTTTGCATTGGTTTTCGTGCATAAATTAAATAGAGGCTTTTGGGTCTGTTTTGAGTTCTTAGATTGGGCGCCTTCATCACTAAGGTCATTTGCATTTCATTTCACGTCAAACGGATGATCTATGAGAGAGTTATGATCATTTATGTCAATTAATAGGTTGTTGGTTATTAATTTAAAAGTGCAGATCTGTGAAAATCAAAATCATCATTTTGGTCTTTGGGAGAAGTTATTGGTTTGGCTTCCATATTCAAGCAAAGGAGAGTTCTTTAATTGATGTAATGCTAATCTTTCCTATTCCTATGCTCTTGGCAGGCGAATGATCTTCATTTTGTAAACTGACAGTAGTACTGGCAGTAATTCTCTTTCTTGTTCAATTCTGATTTGTAATGCTCACTTTACATTCTGAAGTTGTTTTGTAATATCTTACATCTCCGCCCTATGGTAGCTCCTTACCCACTCTGGGTTAGAAAGCACATTCTGGGTGTCGAGTACTTTCAGCAATTTAGCTTATTTCTCTTTCAAGCATTGTAATTTATGTTATCTCCGCCATATGGTCGCCTCATTTCCATATTGGATTGAGTAGCACATACTTGGTGTCGAGTGTGCTTTCAGTATACTAGATTGTAGGGATCCTCTGACCACATGCTCGTCGTTCGCCGGCGCATTCTTGGTTAGAGTTCTTGCATAAGCATTTTGATTGAGATCCTCTGACCAATGCTCACACCTTGCCCACATCGGGATCCTGGTGTACATTCTGGTTAGAGTTGCTTCAGCATCGTTTTGGTTTAGCTGCTAACCTTAACGGGTGCATTGGTTTGTAATTTGCAATATGAAAAATCAAAAAAATTTGGCTCGGTATATTTCATCAAACTTTTCTTGATCTTTATCTCCTGATGCAGGTCGTATCTTTTTTCCCAAAATAATCTGGTCAAGGTAGCAATATTCGAAAATTGTCATCATTTACTGCTTCTAAGTGTTGTAGTTGCGACCGTTAAACTTTTGACTGCCTTCCAACATAATGTGCAACAAAGAGGCCATTTTGCACAGACAAAAATTGACAGAAAAAAAAAGGTACAAAATGCCTCAACTCAGAAATCTGACAGAATAAAAATGGCACAAAATCCGAGGTTGCACCAAAGGCAAACACGTGCACAGAAACTTCACAAGCCACAAGCAAGAAAAATACATGCAGGTGAAAGACTAAATTTGACACCTAATAGAAGTTTGCACAGCCAAGAAACCCACGGTTTTCAAATGTTGCTTGAAAACTGCAACCAGGAAATCCGTCTAAAATAGGATTCAAAAATTCGTCACCAAAAGGTTGTTGAAAAACCCAAACACAATTTTCATAGACGGATTTTGGAAACCCTAGGCGTTGCAGATAAACTGACGTAGGAAGAAGCAAAGATAGCAAAAAATCGTGCAAAAAAATGCCCAGAAACAGATTCCAGAGCAAAACGTGATTAAAAAAATACCCAAAAATGAAGAGATCGCGTCACACAGCGTTCAAAAAAAGAGACGAAAACCCCATAAATCATAAAACATGCCAATAGAGAACACAGTCGCCCCCAAAAAAGGCATGTACAGAATCACAGCCAAAAAAGAGGGAAAAATGCGAATTTGAAGAGACGAAAACCCGCCATGATTTTCTTAAAACCCACGTGCAAAAAAACCACAAACCAGGTCAGCACTATTTTCACAGAATACCCGTGCGACTTTAAACACAAATGGCGTGATTTATTTTTTTTAAGACTTAGGGCACGATTTTCATAGGCAAAAAATAACGCGATTTTTAGAAACGAATCGCCCACGAAATCTTCAACAAACGGGATCGCAATTTCAGACCTCTACGAAAATTCATGAAATTTTGGAAAAGAAACTCACAAATTTTATTAGAATAGAGAGACGTGATTTTTAGCACAAGAGACCAGAAAAAAATGCTTTCTTGCTTTGATACCATGAAACAGAGAAGATTTGAAATATTCGATATATTGAAAAGGAAGCAAAAATGCTTCATAAAGAAATTACAAAAAGGATGTTTCTAATTACAAAGTTTCTAATATAGAAACATCATCGAATAAAGAAAACTAAACTACTAGTTTACATAATTTACAAAATATTGACAATTAATAATTAACTAAATATTATTTTAATATGTATCCACTACATAAGTGGAAGTATTCTACTCACCCCACTGAACAAGTGGTTACTTTTCAGAAACATTATAATGTAATCCTTGCCACCGTATGCTCTCACCTTGCCCACACTGAGATATGGGTGATCAAAAAGTGGAAGGAAGTTGATTAAGTCGATTTTCATTGCTCATGTTTTGATGCTAACAAGTAGTTAAAAATCAAAAAATTGGGGTGGTTATTACAGGAATTTGGATGTTTTTCCTAGCAAGAAACAACATATTATGATCCAACTTAAAAACATATTATTTTGAGGCTTCAAACACCATTTGTGAAGATAATTTTCAGATTAGCTTTGCTTATTTGTTTACTATTTTTCATGTTTTTGTCTTAGATGCATAACATCAACTCATGTGCTTTAATAAACAAACAAGGGCTATGTTAGGCAACAAATTCATGGTTCAATACTCTTGCAGGTTAATCAATAATCATGTCAAGATAAATCTATCTTCTTAGTTATCATGCTTGAGAATTTATCAATTCATTGATACAGTCAAATGGTTCCAAAGCACGTGGTATATTAACAATTATATATGTTACTTAGCATCATGTGCCATAATAGACATCTATAGAATGAAGTTATGAGATGAGCACAATTGCAAGAAAGAAAAAACACAAAGGATTAGTCATAACAATGCATGCTTTAGACTCTTATCATATTAGGCATTTATTTAGTATAAGATATACAAGGAAGCTTCTAGATTAAGGTAGGCACAAAGAGATGCACAAATAACTATTAAATTAATATTATGATAGTTTAATTAATGGTCAATATTGTAATATTAGATAAGATTGTTTCTTTAGTTTGCTTCACTCTTTTTTAGAAACAGTCGTTATTCATTACTTTTAAAAACTTTGTTTTGTAAATCTCTATAAAGAGACT
Organism: Sequoia sempervirens; assembly: GCA_007258455.2. Taxonomy (NCBI): domain Eukaryota; kingdom Viridiplantae; phylum Streptophyta; class Pinopsida; order Cupressales; family Cupressaceae; genus Sequoia; species Sequoia sempervirens. The sequence continues at coordinate 671,434,624 of VDFB02271358.1, forward strand.
TCATCTCATTTATTTTGATATATCACAAATTTACCAAAACATGATATCAGAGCCATCGAGTAGAAAAATTTATTTTTATTTTTTTTAAATGTCGGGCATTCTTCACTTCTTTTTTGGGTTTCTGAAAATCGTCCTCTTTGAGGATTCATGATTTTTTTGGCTGAAATTCACAAGTTCCAGAAACTGCAAATCACATGAAGATTTCCTTGAAAAAATTTCATCAAATTTCTTGCAGAGTTCGTGGCTTATCTCTATTGTTTTTCGCGACTTTGTGTGTGCATGAATCACGTGGATTCATGAAGCAAAATCGCAGCATCCTTCTCTTTTAGAAATCGCGTCATCTCTTTGCAAAAAAACACAACTTTTTTGTTGTTAAAATTGTGCAAGTTTTTCTACAAAATCATGGCGACCTAAGACGTTTTTTTTCTATTCGCTAGCTTGTTGAAATAGAAATCACGACTGAAGGGTTTCATTTTTCCCGACCTTCTCGTCTGGTGTTCGGTTTTCTGGAAACTGCGCGACTATTTCTTCCTACATTTTTTTGATGCGATTTTCATAAAATCGCAGGTTTGTTCCTTAAGAAATCGTGAGTCTCTGCTTTGGCGTCTAGGGCATCATATTTTTGGTGCTTCTGGGCTTTGTACAGCTCACACTAGTTTCTTGGTGAATTGTTTTGGCCGGATTTATTTGTGACAAAAATCGAGGGTCCTGCATTTGCTTAGTGGTTTTGTTTGGTTGCTGCAAATTTGCCTTAGTTTTTCTCCAAATTTGCTTGTGAAAGATGGCATCTTTGTCTCATATTATGCTAGAGGGTAGTCAAAAATTCAACGGCCGCAACTACAATACCTGGAAGCAACATATGATGACAATATTTGAGTATTGGTGTCTAGACCAGATTGTTCTAGGCAACAAGACACACCCTACAACAACAGATAAAGATCAAGAAAACTTTGATGAGAAAAATCGGGAAACCGTGATGCTTATTAAATTGTCAGTCACTGATGACCAGCTACCTCAGGTACCATCTAGAAAATCAGCTAAAGAAATCTGGGATCTTCTAAAAGATCTTCATGAAACATTCGACAAGAGCCGAGCATTCTTTTTGAAGAACATGTTGTTCTCCATCATGATGGATGAGAAGACAACTCTACAGGCACACTTGACGAAAATCAAAGACATTCATGATCAGCTAGAGGTTATTGGTCAGAAGATGGAGGAGGAATATATGGTAGTCATCACTTTGAAGAGTCTACCAAAATCTTATGAGCACTTTATTGAGACGCTCAACATTACCTCAACTAATGTTGATTTGAAGTTTCCAAAGCTTTGCACCAAACTTCTATAGCAGGATCGATGGAAACAACAATTCGGTAGCAGTGCTAGTTCATCCTCCAAGAAACAGGCATTTACTACCAATACATTTCAGAAGGATAAGGGCAAGAATCAGCCCTCTCAGCAAACCAGCCAAGCTCAACCCCAAGACTCTTCCAAGAAGAAGAACATTCAGTGCAACTATTGCCATAAGTATGGCCACAGGAAGAAAGATTGTCGAAAACACTTGGCTTCTAAACAATCCGAGCGAGGAGAATCTAAACCTAAAGCCCATGTTGCAAGCACACTAAGCAAAAGGAATTTGCGTTCTATGCCTTTATGGCCAAGAGTGTTGTAGATCCTATTAAATCCTCTGCCTAGTATATTGATTCAGGTGCATCTCGACATTTCACTCATCGTCGAGATTCATTCATTGAGTACACGCCATTCAGAGATTATGTTATCTTTGGAGGAGGCGAGGAGTATACCGTTGTCGGAAAGGGCAACGTGCAGATTCATTCTAGAGGGAGAAATTTAATATTTCTCAATGTATACTTCATACCTGGCATGGAGCTAAATTTACTTTCAGTTAGTCAGATCATGGCTCACTCTCCTCAACTAGATATTGTTTTCAGCAGGCATACATGCAGCATTGTTGATAGAAAGACTCGCACTACAATTGTTCAAGGACTTGAGGATCGTGGTCTATATAGACTTGTTGATTCTAGTAATTCCCAAGAGCACGCTATGGCAGCCAGGCGTACTTCTATCAGCAACCTTTGACATCAGCATTATGGGCAGCTAAATATGCATTATCTATCTCAACTATCTCAAGATAATTTGGTTGGTGGCCTACTTGCGATTCAAACTCAAAATCATGGAGTATGCGAAGCTTGTCAAGCTGGAAAGCAGCATTGGACTCCATTCTCAGATGGTGACTCATGGAGAGCTTCCAAGGTATTACAGTTGGTTCACACTGATGTATGTGGACCAATGAACACTCCTTCAGTTACTGGTTGCATGTATTTTCTGTTATTTGTTGATGATTTCAATAGAAGAATGTGGGTGTATTTTCTTAAAAACAAATCAAAGGTGTTTAGTATATTTTAGCAATTTAAGGCCTTAGTTGAGAGAGTCAAGTTCTCAAATAGTCACTCTTAGGTCTGATAATGGGGGGGAGTTTTGTTCTTCTGACTTCTCCAATTTCTGTGTTGCACATGGCATTAAGCACCAACTTACCACACCATACACCACTCAACAGAATGGTATCGTTGAGTGCCGCAATTGCACCATTATTGAAATGGCTCGTTCTATGCTATAGAAAAGTTCCTAAGAAATTCTAGGCTGAAGTAGTTTATACTGCAGTTTATCTTCTGAACCGGTCTCCTACTCATGCCATTAAGAAGATGACTCTTGAAGAAGCCTAGTCTGGACACAAGCCTAAGATCAGCCACCTGAAAGTTTTTGGCTCTACTGCTCATATGTGGATTCCAGATGTCAAGCGCACTAAGTTGGATTCCAAAAGCCAAAAACTCATGTTCACTGGTTACAGTGAGAATCATAAGGCATATACGCCGATTGATGTAGATACAGCTCGTCTCATCTTTAGTCGTGATGTGGTTGATGAAACTACAGGGCCCTTCTATCAGTCTTCTCCTTTTGTGAGCCCTAAGGATCAGTCTATGCAAGCTTCTGCTTTGGGTGTTTATCTTCCCCTAGCTCCACCTGATGGGATGGATTATGCAGTTGTGCAAGCACCTCAGCAAAATGTTCCTCCACCCACCCCTCCTCAAGACAATCTGGATCCTAATCCAGCTAATGTTGCTCCAGCCACCCCTAGTGATGTTATTCCTCCTGTTTCAGATATTGGTACTTCTACTCTCCGGCCTAAATGGTATGCTAAAACCATAAGTGATCTCCATGATGATGAATTGATTGAGGGTAGATTTGCTTAGAAAAAGAGCAAGCAGCATAATATAGTTAATCTTACTCTTATGGCCAACCTTCACAGCATCTCTGAGCCTCAAACATATTCTGAGGCTAAAGGCATACCTGAGTGGGAACAGGCTATGGAAGTTGAACATCATAGCCTTCTAAAGAATAACACTTGGGTCCTCTCTAACCTTCCACCTGGGAAGAAGCCCATTGGCTGGAAATGGGTGTATAAAGTTAAGTACAAGGTTGACGGAACTCTTGATAAGTACAAGGCTCGATTAGTAGCCAAAGGGTTCTCACAGATAGAGGGCATTGATTATGAGACTTTTGCTCCCACAGCCAAAATGAATACTATTCGTCTTGTCCTCGCTATTGCAGCCCAATTTGGAAGGAAAGTCCATCAAATGGACGTTAACAGTGCATTTCTCAATGGTGATCTACAGGAAGAAGTCTATATGACGCAACCTTCTAGTTTCAAAGTTGTTGGTAAAGAACACCAAGTATGCAGACTAGTGAAAGCACTCTATGGCCTAAAACAGGCTCCACAGGCATGGTACATGAAAATTGATAAGTACCTCGTTGATCATGGTTTTCAGAGGAGCCCTTCTGATTCTAATTTGTATGTCAAACAGTTTGGTGATGATATTCTTTTGCTTGCTGTCTATGTCGATGACCTGATCATTACTGGCAACTCAGAACATCTGATTGAGGAGATCAAACATAATCTCAATCAATCATTTGACATGACAGATTTGGGACTTCTTTATTATTGTCTAGGTGTTGAGGTTTGGCAGACAGCTAGTAGCATCTTTATCTCTCAATCCAAGTATGCTCGCATTCTGCTTGATAAGTTCAAGATGAATGATTGCAAACCTGCATCTACACCTATGGAGAAAGGGCTAAAACTATCAGCAAAATCAGATTCACCTGTGCAAAATGAATTAGCATTCAGGCAACTAGTAGGCAGCCTCATTTATCTCACTGCTACTAGACCTGATCTCAGTTTTGTTGTGAGCTACATCTCTCGCTTCATGATAGCCCCTAAAGCTGAACATTGGGTTGCAACGAAGCGTGTGCTGAGATATGTGAAAGGCACTTCCGACTTTGGCATTTTGTATGGCAGGTGCAAAGATCCTAAGCTGATTGGCTTTACAAACTCAGATTGGGTAGGTTCTATTGATGACAAGAAGTCTACTTCTAGGTATGTTTTCAATTTGGGTACAGGTGCAGTTACATGGACCAGCAAGAAGCAACAGGCAGTGGCTCTTTCCTCGATTGAAGCTGAATATTGAGGAACTGTTAAAGCAGCTTGTGAGGCAGTTTGGCTTCAAAGGATGCTTTTTGACATGCGAATGTCTCAAGCAGGGCCTTCCCCCTTGTACTGTGACAATCAAGGGGTGTTGAAACTTGCCAAAAATCCAGTCTTCCATGAAAGGACAAAGCATGTTCAACTTCATTGTCATTTCATCTGCCAGCTTGTCGAAGATGGATCAGTGGTATTGTAGTATGTTCCAACTGAAGATCAGACTGTTGATATTCTCACCAAGTCTCTGAGCCCAGATAAGTTTGTCAAATTTAGGGGGCACCTTGGTGTAGTTGATAGATTGACCATTAAGGGAAGGTATTAAATTTATATTATGATAGTTTAATTAATGGTCAATATTGTAATATTAGATAAGATTGTTTCTTTAGTTTGCTTCACTCTTTTTTAGAAACTTTGTTTGTAAATCTTTATAAAGAGACTTCATCTCATTTTTTCTGATATATAAGAAATTTACCAAAACAATAACAAGAATACACAACTAAAATACAGTACAGCACATGACTGTCTCATCATTTCCAGCCTGCTTTGAGGAAATTGTTCCCAATTTCTGCTGAAGATGTGGAAAGTGGTGCTCAAACGATGTTGGGGATATTCACTTATCTTGAGTTGGAAAGAATCTTTTGCAGCAAACTAAGTGGTAATGGAGCAGTATTACATGTGTCAACATCAAGAAAAGTATCTTCATCCAAAGGAGGCTAAAATTTTGGATCAGTATCCATAGGATGGGATACAATCATGCAACAACTTCTTCCTCCAAATGTGGTGGCTCATAAACCTTCAGCTGACTCATGTTCACAACATCATGAATGCTAAATTGAGAAGGAAGATCCAACCTGAAAACATTTTCTCTAATCTGCTGCAAAATATTATCATGCCAATAACAAATAATTTTTGACCTTATGATGTTGTGGAGATCTAAATCAAAAAAAATCGCTTGTTCAAGTAGAACAAAACTTTTGTCACTGACTTGAAAGGAAGAAGAAACTCTATCAATTGTTACTCTCTTTGTACTTTTCTTAAGTTTAGAGAGCCACCAATTTTCGGGCAAGAATGAAAAAGAGCCTGCTAATGTGAAGAGAATGAGGGGGCCATTAGAGAGGGCATTTTAGAATGATGCTACAGAGATTGCAGATAAACCATTGCAAGATTTCTATGCAAAAGGTTTGTCCTTAATGTTGTTTGGTAAGCATATTGGGAAGATATGTTGAGAAAAATAGACGAGACTCTGCAAGGGTACACAAGACCAAGTTATGAGAACTAGCAAAGGAGGTAAAAAAATATAGACATTTCATTGGCTGTTACACCCCAATGTTAATTTTACCAAATTACTTTAACCTTTATGTTTAAATACAGTTTTAATGCATGATTATGTCATTATGGTATTTGACAGTTGGATAAAATGTATGTATATGCAATGTGATGAAACTACTTTTAAATGCTTATATGATGCTTAAGCTATATTATGATTATGTTTGTATGTTATCAGCTAACTACGAATGTGTTCCTCTAAGTTGAATGCAAGGGAGTTCAAGCCCTCCAGAAGGGGAGGCAGAGTATTACCCAAGAGAGGAGTTGGTATTTGGAAGGTTTGGTATTGCTATCTGAGTAGACGCACACACTCACTCATTTAGGTTATTTGGAACCTCGTCAGGTCAGTTCAATTATCAAGTCGGCAAGTCTTAAACCTAAGTTGATAGGTTAAATGTCGTTAGGGAAAATATACCTCTATCGTTAATGATCCTCTTTGATTATCAAAATTAAGTTAATTTCAAATATCTTTTGAGAATAATAAATATAATATGTATAGTATAGTATAGTATATAATGTATATATATATATATATATATATATATATATATATATATACAAGTCAATGCATGTATACGTATGTATGTATATATGAATATAGATATAATATTTACATATATTCATATGTATATACGTATATGAATATGTGGATCAAAGAATAATAATTAAAAAGTATATATATATATATATATATATATATATTAGCGTATATATATAAATATACATTATATTTTATTTTATTTGTCATATTAATATAGCAGATTATCCACTTCAAGTCGTGGAGACCAACCCGAATCATAAGGCTTTTTAGAAAGAGCATTTTAAAAGATTGTTGTGGTGCTATATCTTAACGCAACTGAGCATGATTAATTTGTTTTTGAAGCCACGTTAGTGGCTAAGTAAATTGAAAATTATGAATTGAAGTTAAAGCCACAAAAGTGGCAATGGAAACTTTATGCATGAGTTCCTATTATTATGGATCCCACGACTTGGGTAGTTAGTAAGTTATTTTAAAAGCCACGTAAGTGGCAGATTTTTGCATTATGCTGGCTCATATTAGCCGCCATGTGAAGAGGCGTGGTGAGATTTTATGCATATGTTCCTATTCTTTTGGCATCCTTGGTTTGGGGCGATGAGTGTATATGTCAGTTGGGAGGCATGGCAATGCTGATATCAACCATGTTATTCTTCGAGGAGGATTCTGTAGTTTCAAAACAGCTTCATAATAAAATTCTAACAGGCCACAAGCCATGGCAGCTTGAGGGGAAGTTGAGTTTGTTTAGAAGGTTCCTTCAAACTGCATTTTTAATGATATAAACAGCTATATGCAAGTCGTGGATTTTGGAATGTATAGACTCAGTCAATATGCAAGTCGTAGCAATGAAAGGAGGTGGGTCGAGCCTCCAAAAGAGGCAATGACTCGCTAATTTAGGCAAATGCATTAATGCCTATTGGGGAGGTCAACTCATGAGTAGGATAAAACAATCATTTACTATTCATTTTTGAGATAGAACATGAGAAGAGATTGGGAAGAAGGTTGGGCGTAAACTTTAGAAAAGAGAGCAAAGTTTTGAAAAATATCTTTTTAGCTGGATATTATCTTTCCATTGTGGGAATACAAAGGGAAAGGACTGAGCATAGGAAGTAAAAGAGCTGAGTGTGAGTCTTGAGAGGATAGCATTAGTTGAGAAGCATCATTTCTGCCAATTGAGCATTGAATTTGAAAGGACAGCGGATTTGAGTCTGAAATTGCAGAGTTAGAAGCAAGAAGAATCAATTTCAAAGCCGGATAATCTTTTCCAGGCATGTTTTAAATTCTTCTTCTCTTCTTCTTGAATCTAAAAAGAGTTCTATTTTTATTTCTGAATATGAATATGCCACTATTATATGCAAGTTTACGGTTGTTTGTAAATGTATATGAATGCATGTTTAAACACGTAAAATATAGATTATTTATGCGTATTCATAAGAAAATATAAGAGATAGTAAGAATTAGAATAACCAGTTGGTTAGACTGAATTATATCACTTTTTAAAACATAGTTAAAATCATGCTAGTTATATGTGATATTAAGTTATTCAAGAGAACTTAAGAGAAAAGATAAGACTCTCTAAGCTGTGTTTTATCAAACGAACCAGCTTAACAAAACTGAAGTAGTGAAGAATTGCTAAAGACGTGATTATGATATTTATTCCATTAAGGAAACATCTTTACATACAATTGTTATCACAAGTTTATATGCATTTTCAGTGACAAGGTCTGAACATAATAGAAAGATAAAGTCTTTATTATCGTTTGAAAGTTATAAGTATTACTTATTAGACCAAGAGTCATTATTACTATCTACTGATTTGAAATCAAGTAACTTAAGTAGAGACATTATGTTCTCATTATAAACCAAAGGCCATGATGCTAGGAGATTTTAAGGTGCAAGAGCCTAGATATTCCACAAATAGAAAATATTCTCCAAATTTGGAAATAAACTTATCATGCATTTATATGTGAGTATATATTTGTCATGTGAAAGGATGAATATATAAATAAGTATATACCTACAAACATAGGTATTTTATATAATTATACAAAGGATAACTTGGGAGAATCCTGTGAAGAATCGGGAGATTAGTCGGATAGTTTCTCAGTTGAGTTATCAGAGGTTAAACAAATTAATACACTGAATTATTAAAGGACATTACTATGGATATAAAGTTTTATATTGAATCAATATAAATGATATTTAATATCATAATTAACCAGATCAGTTATGGTGTTCTAGAAGTATGGAACCATACTTGGTACAACAACGAAAAGTCTGAGCCATCATTTAAGAAGACGATTGTCTATTTATGTTCACTTCAAGATTAACCATATTCGGTGTGGATTTCTTTAGGAATGGAACCATAAGAATAAACGTTGGACATCTGAAACTTTAATACGAATAAGTAATCTTCAATTTAAGTTTAATAATAGATTGTTATACTTATCGACATATTGTCAGTACTTTTAGATTGAGACTAGGTGTGTCTAGTAGATGACATTGTGTCATCAGTATTAACTAATTGTGCATAAAATAGGAGAGTAGTTACTCTCATGGTTAAAACTAAGGACTCAAATAAGAGGCGGTTGCCTAGACCCAGAATGTTGCAAGAATGTAACTTGGGTATTCAAGCCAAAAAAATATAACCAATCAAGTTGTTTATCGACTTAGAAGAAAGGGCTTGAACAAGTGGCAGTTGCCAAGGCCCAAGATGTTACATGAACATAACATGGGTGTCCAAAGTCAAAGAATACACAACCAACTTAGTCAAATTACGACTTGGTGAAGTCATCACTATTGGAAGCAAATCTATTTAAATAAGTTAACCTTTGGGTCAAAACCAAAAGTAAAGTTAACCATAGGTCAATAAGATTTCCAAGTCGAGTTAGAGGTGGGTGAACTTATGACACCGCTTCCTTAGAAAGTGGATGATTATATATATCAAAACTTTGGCCAAAGTAAGTGCAAAAGTCTTTTCTTACACTTGTCAGTTCAATGTGCTCCAGGTTTGCATAACTTGTTAGTAGTGTCATGCATAGTTGGAAGGTATCGATAGTTGTATGACTGCACTTGTTATGTAGGACACAACACTAGATACTCATATGGCAATACTGGAGGTTCCTATACTATGCTCTTCGTCAAAGGGTAGGGCCACTTCTAGTTAGGAAGGTGAGTGGGGGACCTCTAGCCTATGGTTGGAGGTAAAGTGTTTGGGTGATGCTCTCCCTCTTGCAGACGACACGCCGAGGCTTGTGAAATAGAAGAGTAATCCAGCTAAGGATATCCTGACCTTGTTCTTATTGTAAATTATGAAATTGTTTATTTGATTATGAATTCTATTTATAAATTGTATTTGAAAAGATGTGTTTCATTTACATGAAATTTAGTTATGTTATTTCGATTATGTAATGTTCTATGAAATTCTTTACGCAGCATGCAAAATATGTTATTAGAAAAGAAAAATTTAACTTTCCTATTTGAAGGTATTGAATTATTTACTTCATGAATTAAAACTTAGGACTATGGTTAGAGATGTTCCATTGGCTCCCCTTAGGAATTCATGGAATAAATAGGGGTGTCCATTGTTTCCAATGGATGGAAGGATGTAAGAAATTGGTTGTTAATCAATGTGATTGTGGTGTCCCCTAAAGGAGCAATGTTTTTGAAAGCCGTAAATTGTGAGGGGCAGGTTGCGATGAGCCCTACTGGCTCTCAACTCAAAACCCCAATTTTTTCTTAAGTCTTTAGGTGTTATTTAGTTTTTTAGAGAATTTTTAATAGACAGAAGAGAAGGGGCGCACATCATAAATGCTCATAAAATGTAAATAACACTATTTGCTTCAGAATGAAAGTGTAGATTGCATTATTTTACTGTGACAAATAGATTGCAAATGATACACATACCAGGATATCTCCAGATTGTTTAATTAAAGAAATTGCTAGTTTGACAGCCGGAAATGGTGAAATCAAGCAAAATAGCACGCCAAATCTCCAGATCTGACTTCTCCCACTCCAAAACAAGGTACAATGCCCTGGTAGAGGTAGACGCCAAGGTAGAAGCACAGAAAAGAGAAAGGAAGAAGGTGTTTCACTAACTTCCTTCACACGCCTTTTCCAGTAATGCACAAAACCCAAGGTAAAAGTACGGCCCAAGTCAACTATTGAAGAAACCAAGATGAAAGCTGGAGAATTGCTGGAGAGGACGCCTCAAGATGAAGAAACCCTCTTCTGAACTGAAAACCCAAATAATAATCCTCTGTCTGAATCTGTAGAACCTCTGGATGAAGCTCTCAACATGCACTGATTCGATTGATCTTTCACAATCTCAAGAGTGCTCACACTGAAGAGGTATCGTTCTTCAATGGCAGTTTGTTCAAACCCTGATCACAGGAGAATGCACAGGAAATGGCACAAGGCAAAGTCGAAATTATCAAAAGTGAGTTTCTCATTGCCAAAAATTGCTTTATACTCAAATGGCACGCATTTCCAAGAAGATGCGCCCTTTTAGCAATCATTTAAATCTTTTAATATTATATTAAGTCTTTTCAATAGTCATAACTTAATACTTGAGCGCCCTTTAATATTTTAAGAGATTAAAATATTAAATCACCTTTTTAGAATAATTTAAGTGATATAAAATGTATTAAAGTCGATGTGACTTTAATAAAAAGGTATTAAGTTAAATAATTAACTTAATCACTTAAAAATTCATAACTTGCTCAAAACTCTGAATATTCCTGTGCCGTCAGAAGCTGTGAACTCCTGAAATGCCAACGCCCGCTGTGATCCAATCACTGGCCTCTGAAAACAAGAACAATCAACCTCTCCAGAAAGTACCACTAACCCTCTAACCAATCCAGCTAGCCCACAAGGGTCCAATAACGGGCTAACACACTGTTCCCGAGAACTGTCTAGCGAGGGGACATCACAGTCCGCCCTCCCCGAATTTGCTTGTCCACAAGCAAACTCAAAGCCGGATGCTGAAGAATACAGTCACTCTCCCAAGTAGCATCCTCTGCCAGTAGATCCCTCCACTTTACCAAGTATTCCCTGATAACCCGCCTCCGAAGATGACGCTCTCTGGAGTCCAGAATGGCCTCAGGTATCAAAACCAATTTCCCCTCATCATCCAGGGGTGGCAAATCAATAGAAGGAATCACGTGTTGTCCCAACGCCTTTTTGAGGCGCGACACATGGAACACGTTGTGAACCCTACTGTCCACCGGAAGATCTAACTCATAAGCCACTTCACCGACACGTCTGACAACTCTGAAAGGTCCATAGTATCGTGGCTTAAGTTTCTCGGAGCCCTTCTTACGAAGGGTGGACTGCCTATAAGGCTGAAGCATCAGGTACACCAAATCACCGATCTCGAAAGACCGCTCTACTCGTTTCTGATCAGCATATTGCTTCTGCTGATTTTGGGCTTTCTGTATATTCTCTCTGAGTGCCCTCATAATATCCTGGTTCTCCTGTAATAAATCACCAGCACTGGGAACTCTACTGTCACTCAGCAATAAGTCTAGAAAGCTCGGAGCATCATATCCATATAATGCTCGGTAAGGTGTCATCTGGATGCTCATGTGATGGGTGGTATTGTAGCAATACTCACAAAGGTATAACCACCTCACCCATGCCTTCTGCTGCCCTGAACTATAATTTCGCAAGTACCCTTCCACCCATTTGTTGACGATCTCAGTCTGCCCATCTGTCTGGGGGTGGTAGCTGGTACTCGGGGTGAGCTCTGTCCCGCAAAGTTTGAATAACTCCTGCCAGAAGTTACTCATAAACCTGCTGTCCCTGTCACTGACGATACTGCGAGGCAAACCGTGCAGTCTGAATACCTCTCGGAAGAATAAATCTGCCACCTGGGTAGCCGTGTGTGTAGTAGTGATTGCGAAGAAGTGTGCATATTTCGTCAATCGATCTACCACCACGAAAATACTGTCCTTCCCTTGAGCTTTTGGCAAGCCCGTGACGAAGTCCATGGACAAACAATCCCACTTCCTCTCTGGAATAGGAAGCGGCTGGAGTAAACCTGCAGGGTATGTGTGCTCTTGCTTGTTCTGCTGACAAACAAGACATTCCCTGACATACTGGAGAACATAAGACTTGAGACCCTTCCAAGAGAATCTCTCCCGTACCTGCCTATAGGTCTTAAAGTACCCGGGATGTCCTGCCATGGGTGAATCATGGAATGACCTCAATACTCTGTCCCTCATCTCAGAACCTGGGACCAATAAAATCCTCCCTTTGTAGATGATAAGGTCATCTACAAGTGAATACCTGTCATCCTGTACTGATCCATCTACTATGCTAGAAGCCCATGGGTCCTTAGCATACTCTGCTACTATCAGATGTCTCCAGTCCTCTGAAACCAGTGTAATAGAGCTCAAGTGAGGACGGCGAGATAAAGCATCAGCAACCACATTCTGAGTGCCCTTGACATAGGAGATGTCAAAATCGTAGGACTGAAGCTTGCTGACCCATTTTTGTTGCCTTTCATTAAGATCTCGCTGCCCAAGAAAATGCTTCAGACTATTATGATCGGTTTTAACAGTGAATTTACTACCAATCAAGTACTGCCTGAATTTGGCCATGGCATGCATGATGGCCAACATTTCCTTATCATAGATACTGTAGCTCCGTTCAGGACCTCTTAGCTTCCTGCTCTCGAAAGCTATCGGGTGTCGATCCTGCATGATAACTGCACCAATACCCTCACCACTGGCATCGCAATGTAACTCAAAGGGTTTAGTAAAGTCCGGTAGAGCCAAAACTGGACATGTGGTCATGAGAAGTTTGAACTTCTCAAAGCACGCCTGTGCTAGTGGTGTCCATACAAAAGCACCCTTCTTAGTCAAATCAGTTAGTGGCGCAGCATGCCGCGAGAATCCACTAACGAACCGACGATAGAAGGCACACAATCCTACAAAACCCCTGAGCTGTGTCAAAGTCTCAGGTGTAGGCCAATCGATGATGGCTCGAACTTTCTCTGGATCCATGCTGACTCCTGCACCGCTGATGATGTGTCCCAGATATAAAAGCTCTGCCATGCCTAAAGCACACTTGGACTCCTTGGCGTACAAGGACTCCCTGTCAAGTATACTCAGTACCTCATCCAAGTGAACCATGTGTTCCTCCCATGATTTGCTATAAACCAGGATGTCGTCGAAGAACACTAATACAAATTTCCTCAAGTGAGGATGGAAAACCCTGTTCATTGTAGACTGAAACGTGGCTGGAGCATTGGTTAAACCGAATGGCATAACCAAGAAATCATAGTGTCCACAGTGACATCTGAACGCAGTTTTCTCTATGTCCTCCTCTCGGACTCTAATCTGATGATACCCTGTCCTCAAATCAATCTTTGAGAAGTAGCAAGCCCCATGAAGCTCGTCTATCAACTCATCTATCCGTGGAATAGGATACCTGTTCTTTATTGTCTTCCTGTTGAGCATTCTGTAGTCAATACACATCCTGAGTGTACCATCCTTTTTCTTCACCAAAACAACTGATGAAGCAAAGGGTGACTTACTCGGCCTAATGTGCCCCATAGCTAAAAGCTCCTTAATAGTTTTCTCAATCTCATCTTTTAAACGCTTGGGGTGCCGGTAAGGAGTAATCATAATCGGTTTCGTGCCCTCATCCAGCTCTATAATATGCTCAATACCTCTATCAGGAGGTCTGCCTGGTGGAATTGCACTGAACACCTTCGCATGTTTGATTCGAAGTTCCTGCACATCTGGATGGTAAGAAGAAGCTTGCTGCTCCAACTGTGAAGGCATTAGCTTGCACTCAGCAGCCCACTCTACCATATCATTACGAATCAAACGTTCCATTCTCCGGAGTGAAATTTCTCTAAGGTTGCTGTCCTTGATGGCTTTTAGAATATGATTAGTGCCATCTATGCTGAATTTCATCTCCATGTCACGCAAATTAAGCGTGAACTCTCCTATTGCATGAAGCCACTTCATGCCAAGAACTATATCCGTTCCTCCCATGTTTACAACATAAAAATCTGCCTTAAACTCAAAATTGTTAAGTTTCAAAGGCAAGTCAGGTATCATCCTCTCACAGTTGAGAGTGTATCCATCTGCAACCTTCACACGTATGCCTTCAAACTGCTGAGTTTGAATTCCCCGTTTCTCCACTAACCGTGAATCGATGAAGTTGTGGGTTGCACCTGTATCTAGAAGGGATATGACCCTTTGACCAGCTAAGATCCCACGGAGTCTGAAAGATCCCTCTCTCTGCATGCTGGACATATGAGCCTCTTTTAATTCTGTTTCTACTACAATTTCTGCCTCATTTTCTAACTCTTCTCCATCTGTATCATAGATTGGAGCTTGCTGATCAGAAAAATCAGTCAATGCATCTCCCTCATAAAACCACTCCATGTGCCTATTTTGCCCTTTAGGTTTGAGGGGGCAGTCGTGATTAAAGTCATACGGACCTTTGCAGTAAAAACAAAGTTTTCTCCTTCGTAAATCGTTCATTGTTTCTCGATCTAAAGGAGCTGCAAATTTCTTTTTTGGATCTACATTATCAGCCTTCTTCGGATCTGATTTGTTCCCCGTGTATGAGGTAGTAGGTTTCGAGCCAAATGGCTTACGAGGTGTAGATAGCTCCATGCTGCGAGCTTTCCTCATGGCCTCCTGTAAAGTAGGTGGATCAAATGCTTTTATCCAACCTTTCATGGGCTCGAAAAGACCCTCAATGAACAATATGATCAGCCTTCTTTCTGAGATTCCTGTCACCATCACAGATAGTCTTTGGAATTCACCAATGTACGATTCCAAGCTACCTAACTGTTTCAGTTGTGCCAAATCTCTGAAGAATAGCTCAGGATCCCTTCTGTCAAATCTCTCTACCAGTCTATCAGTAAACTCCTGGTACGAGGTAATCCTGTCATGATGAAGAGTAGCCATACCATGAATCCACCAGTCATGTGCCACGCCATCAAGGTGAAGTGCTGCAAAACGAATGGCATCCTCCTCAGGCATGGGGCGTAGTGTCAAGAATGTGTCAAGCTTACTAACCCAGGCACGTGCTGTAACTCTACCACTGCCATCAAAGTTTTCCAAGGTAAGCTTATTGGTAGCCTGTCTAAGATCATTATGCTTGTATCTAGGCCGCCTGTCATTCCTGCTTCTGGTGTGTTCTCTCTTCTGGCTCATGAATCTGTCGAAGTTAAGGTGCTCCTTAACTTTCGGTGGCAAATCATCCCACTCATCATGCATAGCCATAATATTATCTGCAAAATTAATCTCACCACCCTGTTCAACTTCGTCCACTTCCTCAGCATCATCTCTGGTAAAAGTAGGACATGTAGCTCTCTCAAAGGTGCGTGCTGGAGCTATGACTCTCTGAGGCTCTCTGTGAATACTGCCATCACGATCTGGATCCAAACTATGAGCCCTATTAATTGTCAAATTTTGGACATCTGTGCTGAGTTGTTGAAGAATAGTCGCCACCTGTTCTTGGCCTGCAACCATACCTCTGAGCACGTCTTTAGCTTCTCTGTCCTCATCATCCCAAGGATTCCTGTGAGAACTTTCTCCTGCCCTGTTCGCCATATTATCCAAGTCTATTTCCTCCTCTTGTTCTTCAAACGGAAATGGTGGGAAAGGATTTTGATCACCTCTCTGATTTCTAGGACCCCCTCTGGAATAGAACTTGCCAAAACCCTCTTTGTGAGATTTCATAAATTTCTCTAACCCCACAAGCTGGCAGGATCAGAGCTCTGATACCACTGTGATGAGCCCTGCTGGCTCTCAACTCAAAACCCCAATTTTTTCTTAAGTCTTTAGGTGTTATTTAGTTTTTTAGAGAATTTTTAATAGACAGAAGAGAAGGGGCGCACATCATAAATGCTCATAAAATGTAAATTAACACTATTTGCTTCAGAATGAAAGTGTAGATTGCATTATTTTACTGTGACAAATAGATTGCAAATGATACACATACCAGGATATCTCCAGATTATTTAATTAAAGAAATTGCTAGTTTGACAGCCGGAAATGGTGAAATCAAGCAAAATAGCACGCCAAATCTCCAGATCTGACTTCTCCCACTCCAAAACGAGGTACAATGCCCTGGTAGAGGTAGACGCCAAGGTAGAAGCACAGAAAAGAGAAAGGAAGAAGGCGTTTCACTAACTTCCTTCACACGCCTTTTCCAGTAATGCACAAAACCCAAGGTAAAAGTACGGCCCAAGTCAACTATTGAAGAAACCAAGATGAAAGCTGGAGAATTGCTGGAGAGGACGCCTCAAGATGAAGAAACCCTCTTCTGAACTGAAAACCCAAATAATAATCCTCTGTCTGAATCTGTAGAACCTCTGGATGAAGCTCTCAACATGCACTGATTCGATTGATCTTTCACAATCTCAAGAGTGCTCACACTGAAGAGGTATCGTTCTTCAATGGCAGTTTGTTCAAACCCTGATCACAGGAGAATGCACAGGAAATGGCACAAGGCAAAGTCGAAATTATCAAAAGTGAGTTTCTCATTGCCAAAAATTGCTTTATACTCAAATGGCACGCATTTCCAAGAAGATGCGCCCTTTTAGCAATCATTTAAATCTTTTAATATTATATTAAGTCTTTTCAATAGTCATAACTTAATACTTGAGCGCCCTTTAATATTTTAAGAGATTAAAATATTAAATCACCTTTTTAGAATAATTTAAGTGATATAAAATGTATTAAAGTCGATGTGACTTTAATAAAAGGTATTAAGTTAAATAATTAACTTAATCACTTAAAAATTCATAACTTGCTCAAAACTCTGAATATTCCTGTGCCGTCAGAAGCTGTGAACTCCTGAAATGCCAACGCCCGCTGTGATCCAATCACTGGCCTCTGAAAACAAGAACAATCAACCTCTCCAGAAAGTACCACTGACCCTCTAACCAATCCAGCTAGCCCACAAGGGTCCAATAACGGGCTAACACACTGTTCCCGAGAACTATCTAGCGAGGGGACATCACACAGGTGAAGGAAGCACAATTTATCATAACCCGTCAAAAACCCTACATCCCTTCTCCAACAAGTGCGACTACCTTCATACATTAAAATTTGTTGTTACAAAGTGGCAACTCAAATATTTCAATGAAACATGGGATGTCTAGCTTTCTTATGCTCAATGAATGATCACATCCAATCCCAATCGAATCATTTCACAAATTTATTTTTGCTTGCAAAACTTCTATAAATTTGTACCTGCAATCCCACAAATTCGAACAAACATGACAATTAACCACCAACTCCTTTCTTTTCAATTATTCAACTCAACTATGAATCCTATGTGAATCCACTAGTGTATTGACTAGGAAGAAAAATCCCTTCTCCAAAGCCAATAACCCTTAAGGTTTTCGTCCTAGGGTTTGAGATGAACAAAATGGCCAACATTCACAATGAGAAAAGGAAATGAGCAAAAATATCAAATTTCCATTTGCAACTCCATCTTATCTCTCCTAAATTTTTGAGAAACTTTTACTTTTTTTCATGAAGTGACCCCTTTTAATTTTTTTACTCACTTTTAGGCCCTTGTGAAATATTCCGAGCCAATTTTTTCAAATTTTCAATTACAATAAGCAGAGCAATACACAGTTGTTAGGGTTAGCTCTAAACCAAAACGATGCTGAAGCAACTCTAACCAGAATGTACACCAAGATCCCGATGTAGGCAAGGTGTGAGCATTGGTCAGAGTATCTGAATGCTGAAACAGAGCTGGAAGGAACTCTAACCAAGAATGGCGCCAAGTGATGGCGAGCATATGGTCAGAGGATCTTAACGGAAATGCTGAAGCAAGAACTCTAACCAAGAAATGCGTCGGCAAACAACGAGCATGTGGTCAGAGGATCCCTATCATCTAATATACTGAAAGCACACTCAACACCAAGTATGTGCTACTCAATCCAATACTGAAATGAGGCAACCATATGGCGGAGATAAAAGAAATACAATTGTGATTACAGAATGTAAAGATGAGCATTACAAATCAGGATTAAGCAAGATTAAAGAACTGCTAACAGTACTACTGTACAGCTTACAACATGATAAAGAATGCCTTGCTATTAACGTGAATCAATAATTGAATAGAGCTGCAACAATATATTGAATTTCCTTCACTGGATAATAAAGCTTAGATCAGAAACTGCACTATAAAGACCAACTTCACAATCTGATTTATGACAGTCCTGTTTTCCTCATGCATGAACAGCAGCCCTGAAACTCATAATTTTACTCACAACTCCCTCCAAACTCACTCAAATTTCACGAGACAAAATGCAATATGATCCTAAGATGATGGCGCCCAAGACTAGAACACAAAACTGACCCAAAAGTTCCTATTTATTTTATGCACGAATTCCAAGATAACTCAAATGGTACGGCCCAGCAAGAGGGGCGATTTGTCTTTAAAAATTCAATACTTCTCTAAAAAATCTGAAACTTAAGGAAATAGTTCGCCCTTCACAAACAGAGAGATCTAGACAATACCCAGAATGATTCTTTTTGTATTTTTTGACTTATGAATAAAAATGACAATCTGCTGTAATGAATATGCAATTCCTGAATCTCTCTAATATGCATAAAACTGATCTACAAAGCCACACACTGACTACAATGCACAAATCCCAATACAAATCACTCAAACTACACTATCTCACCACTAGTCGCTATCTTTCAAGCGAGAAGCAATGCCAAGCTAGGAGGCTTACATTCCTCGAAGCGATCCCAAAGCCAATCCGGCAGCATAACATTCCTGTAGACAAAAGATGATGAAATGAGAACCAATGGCTTCCTTTTATAATTTCCAGATGACTCTTCTCGAAACCCTAATCTTCTTTTTTGAGTCAAACCCTAATTCTCCAATAGATGGCGTCCCACTTTCCCAAGCAATATTTGACTTTTTATTATAAACTTTATTTCTTCCTTGAAGTTGGCGTCCAACTTATGCTTGGATTAAATCTTTTTATAAAAAATATAATTAATTCCTTCAATGGAGCGCCCACCCATAAAGAACATCTTTTAAAACAACTTAAAGTGAAGTTGCTAGGCCAAGGGGGGTCAATGTTAAAATATAACATTAAAACATGACTTAATTAAAATAATTCGACTTATCTCTCCAGTTATGCCCCAAAGCCAAAAATGAGTAAGCCAACTGATCAGTCTGAAATGGAAAGCCAACCGAGCCAAAACCAACAGGACCACTGCCAGAAATAGAATTTACTAAAAATAGTAAATTCCTGAAGATGCTCAGAATGCCAAGAAAAACATATCACTGCGAAGCTCTCACCCAGAAAGAATCTGCCATTGAATCAACCAACCTCAAGCAAGAGCATCCTTCAAAACATGAAACCCTAATTTCACCTCCCAAATAGCCTACGGGTCTCCGGAATAGGCCAACGGTCAACTAGAAAGATCATGCTCGAGAAGGGGACATTACACCTTGAAAAATCACTTTAACATAAATGGTCACTTTTAATTAAAATAATTAATTAAACCAAGTTGCCTATAAAATAAGAATGTATGACAACTTAAATTTAATTAATTAGATTATTCCCTCTCGAAACCCCCAAATTAGCCTACAAGAATAAAATAGGCTAAAGGGTCCTCTCCAAACACCTAGGTCAAAGAAGGGGACATTACAAGATGATGGAAGAAGGGTACTATAAAAGAAGGTGACTCAAGTCTAGGTAGAGATCGAAAGGAAGACTAGAGGAGAAACTAACAAAATCACCAACTAGAAGCATTCAAATGTGGCGGTGAAAGATTATAGAGAAAGCATCAGCAGAAATGTCAATCTAAGGCAATCTGGCAAAATCGACAATCGTGAGGTAGTGTAGAGAAATCACCAAACCTAAGGCAATTAGACAAAATGTGAAACCCAAGGTAGTCGAATTCAAGGCAACCAAAGGTGCATCTTCTAACTAGGGATCTTTAGGTAGAAGGTATAGAAAGCAAAAAAGAGAGCTTGTTCTCTATTGAGGTGACATGAGTGGAGAATGAGGTGGAGGGAAGAAAGAAAAGGTGGAAGCACCCATGCTGATGAAAGAGGAGAAACTTGTGGAGCTAATGAAATGGGTATTGGCAAGGGAGCACAATTTTTCACTAGAAGAGTTCAAGGAATCGCAAAAGGTTGAGCTTGTGGAGAGGAGGCTATACGACAAAGTAGTAGAAGGTGGTGAAACGAGAAGTGCAACTAGAATGGTTGCAAGAGCTAGAGGCTCTAAGGTGAAAGGATGCACAATGGTGTTGAAGGGATGGCCAAAACAAAGAGCAACACCTATAAATGTTGAGTGTGTAGATACCACAAGGACTAAGAAACTCGCAAGGAAGCAAAAGAAGGATCAGTGGCATCAAACGCAATAGAAGTTAGTTGAAGGGCTACTACAAGAATTGGTCGCATCAGAAGAGATCCAAAGAGGAGTAATGGGGGTTGACCGCAACCCTCAAAGGAAGAAAAAGCCCCCATAAATGATGGAGATGAGACCATAAAGGCAATTAGGACTTGACAACCTCATGGAAAAAGATGCTACTACATAGAGTAAGTAGTAGGAGAGATGGACAACAATCCACAACAAGTGGAAAATTCACAAGGGAGACCATGTGAGGCCACAAAGCGTCCAAAGCGAGAGGCTCAAAGGATTCTCTAAAAGTAAGCAAATCTGGAGACACATGGAGAATGAAGAGAATCAGAAAATAAAACGCACCCTAGGAGGGTGGTGTAAGTGCACACAAAGAAGAACCCAAAAATTTAGAGCTAAATCAAAAGATCTGAGAGGTGGAACGAATGAACAAGGAGACAAAAAGCTAGCCAAGAGACAATGAAAGAAGAAACAAGGCAGTCGAATGTGCAAGAAGAAATCGATAAAAGGTGAAGAGTTTGTAGAAACTCGAAACATTGGTTTGACACAATCGCACCCCAAGGAGTCAAGGGAAGAACACTATTCGATGGCACAAAGATGCCATGTAACATCCTCAACAAATTTTAGTATAGAATATTTACTACTTTGTGATCAGCAAGATCCCATGAGGGTGAGGTGAGAGCATATAGTCAATAAATATTATTATTAACCACTTTCTAATCACCCAAATCTCATGAGAGCATACAATAGATGAATTGAGAGCATATGGTGGATAAATAATGATTTTTTATAGATATTACTTCCAATAATAACAATGCCCAAAAAGATGTAACAATGGATTGCAAAAACAATATAGATATGTTGAACCTTCAAAGAATGACACACAAATATGAATAAATTTTCCTCCAAAATAAAATTTTGCTTTAATTATTACAAAATATATGCTTCCACAATATATTGAATCTTCATAAATACAAAACTTGTTATAAATACCAAAATATATGCAGAAATCCAAAAAAATCTTTGAAGTACAAATACAACCTCTATATGAGATTACCCTTGGATAATCAAAGGGTTTTCATCCACTAATCTCCAAGAAACCAAAGGGTTTTTGTCCTCTAATCTCCAAATCCATTTTTCCCTCAAAACCTCTCTAAACACAAGGCTCAAACTATGAAATAAAAGACTAAATAAATTGGTAGGTGTCTCAAAAGCCAACAAGCTCCTCAATATATAGCACCAATAGGCCTCATGTTCCCTAAGATTCTTTCCTAAAAATAGCCCCACTTTGTCTTGTGACTAATTAATTTCTTGTCATAGAATTTGTCATGAAGGAGCTACTAAGTGTCTTGGAGGTTACAACAACCTTTTATGAAAACCCACACCCACATATTATTCTTATTTTATTCGATGCTACTAAAGTCTAAACTATGGCCCTTTTATTAAAATATTGTTATATTCTTATGAGGAAAATAAGGATAGGACCCACTAAGGTAATTAAATAAAAGGAACATTACAAGTCTATCCTTCCCGAGATTGCTTGCCCACAATGCAAAGTTGGGTGCTCAAGAATCTCTGGTGCTTCCCATGTAGCATCTTCTATGGGGTAGATTCCTCCAATGAACCAAGTATCACGTGACCCTTCTAATCCTCAACTTCTTCTACTACATATCAATGATGACTTCTAGCACCAAAATGAACTTCCCTTCATCATATAATGGTGACATCTCTACTAGTGGTGTAATACATTGTCCAAGTGCCATTTTGAGGCAAGACAAATGGAAAAAATTCTGAGTTCTTCTATTTGCTAGCAAATTCCAACTCATAAGCAACTTCACTAACCCTTCTCACGACTCTACAAGGTCCATAAAAGCGAGGTGTGCACTTTTCAACCTCACATTGCTTAATGGAAGTTTGCAAGTAAAAGTATTGTCTCCAGTTTCGAATGACCTCTCAATGCAGTGATGATATACATAAAACTTATGTTGATTTTGATTCCATTGTACGGTATCCTTGCATGACCTCAAAATATCTTGGTTGTGTCCTACCAAGTCACTAGTCGTTAGTACCCTAATATCAATGAACACCAAATTTGTGAGGGTTAGTGCACCATATCCATAAAAATCCATAAGAGGAGTCATACCAATGGACATGTGATGAGTGGTATTGTAACAATATTCTCCAAGGTGCAACTACTTTACCCATGCTACCTACTAGTCTATGACAGTTTCTTAAATATCCTTCAACCCGCTTAGTCATACCAATGGACATGTGATGAGTGGTATTGTAGCAATATTCTCCAAGGTGCAACCACTTTACCCATGCTACCTAATGGCATATGATAGTTTCTTAAATATCCTTCAAACCACTTATTCATTATTTTTGTTTGTGGGTGATAACTAGTACTAGGAGTGAACTCAAAAGAAACAATTCCTAACAAAAGGAACTAAGATATCTACTATTCCTCCCACTAACAATATTCTTAGGAAATCCATGTAGCTTAATATTTCTCTACAAAAGATCAGCTACCTAGTGTGCTCTAAACCCATAAGGATGGCAAAGAAGAGTGCAAAATTAGTTGATCTTTCCACACAACATAGATACAATCCCTACTATTTACTTTTGAAAGGTTGTGATGAAGTCCATGGATATGTTTTCCCACTTCTAATAGAGAATAGGCAATGGATGTAGTAATCCTAGAAGAAAAACATGTTCTATCTTACTATGTTGACATATTGTGCACTCTTTGATGTATCAGAGTAAATCATCCTTAAGGCCCTTCCAAGAAAACATTTCCCTTATTTGCAAGTATCTCTTGTAAAATCACCAATATACCACCATGGGTGCATAAAGTAACACTTTCAAAACCTTCTCTTTCATCTTATTGACTCGGGCACTAAAAAAAATCCTTAAACCAAATGAGACCATTTGCTATCACATATTTGTCATCCTTCACACTTCTATCTAAGATGTTAGCAACAAATGTGTTCTCAGCATATTCTACCATGCAAGAAACCTTTCAAATATCAAAAATGGCAAAAATAGAACAAAGTGTGGGCATTCTAGAAAGGGCATCAGCAACTACATTCTTTTTTCCCTTCATATATTCTATATTAAAATCAGAACCTTAAAGTTTACTTACCCATTTTTGTTGCCTATCATTCAAATCTTGTTGACTCCAAAAAACTTCAAAGTATTGTGGTATGTTTTAACCATGAATCTTCTACACACTATAAATACTATCTGAATTTTGTCAAAGCATGCATGATGGCCAGCATCTCCTTGTTATAGAAAATCCCTTTTCTAAATCTTTCAACTTTCTACTCTCAAATGCTATAGGGTACCCCTTTCCATTAGTATTGCTCCAACTCCCTCTCCTAAAGCATCACATTCTACAACAAACAATTGTGAGAAATCTAAAATAGCGAGTATAAGGCATGAGCTTATTATCTTCTTAAGCTTCTCCAAAGCTTCTTGAGTTGTATCATTCTAGGAAAAGGCTCATTTTTTTGTCATGGTACTACCAATTGTGATAAACCCCTAACAAACCTCAAATAGTAGCTACAAAGACCAATAAATCCTCCCAACTATGTTAGTGTAGTAGGGGGTGGCCTATCCAAAATGGCTTGGATCTTCTACTAATCCACCTGAACAACTTGAGCACTAACTAGATGGCCCAAATACAAACTCTTTGTACCCTCAAACTCACACTTAGATTTTTTTGCAAATACATGTTGGTCTAGAATTCCAAGGACTATATTTAGGTGCATCAAATAATCCTTACATGTTTTTCTATTTATCAAAATATCATCAAAAATTACTGAAACCAGTTTCTCAACTGTCCACTAAATACCTGATTCATTGTGGATTGGAAAATGGTTGGTGCATTAGTCAAGCAAAATGACAAAGTGTCCATAATGGCATTTGAAAGTAATCTTGTGCACATCTCCTTGCAAAACACAGATTTTATGGTAGCCTAATCTCAAATCACTTTTTGAAAAAGAAACCATCCCATGCAACTCATCAATGAGCTCATCGATCCTAGGAATATGTATTAATTGTTTATGGTCATTTTGTTCAATGCTTTGTAGTTGATGCATATCCTCATTGTGCCATCATTTTTCTTCACAAAGTATTAATAATGCAAATGGGCTAGAACTATGATGCAAGAGCATTTGAGACCATGCATAATCGTGCTCGACCAAAACTAGTAATTGTTTGAATTTTGATTTTTACTCGAATTAAGCGTGTGTGTTCTTAGGTTTATGGCAATTCCTTGTTTGGCATAATATATTTGGTTATTCCTCTTCTTAATCCTACTGAGACCCTCCTTGAGTTTGATGAGGGAACAAAAAGAATAATATTGATTTCTTTTGTTGGGTGTTGGTTTTCATGATGATGCCCACTCTTTCCTATGTTTTCTATTGCCTAACTATTTGCTAGCGTAGTATTTCTACTAAGGTGTAATTTCCATGGAGCTCGCACTTCCTATCCAATTTGTTCATCAATTGAAATTTATATGATTATGAGGCAACCAAGAAAAAGAAATTTAATAGACAAACTATTGAAATGTCGGGACCCACCAAAGCCTCAAGTAGCTTTGTCTTTGTTTTTGTCTAGTAGCTGATTTTAGTGGGACCCATGGAATAATCTTCTATAGCTGGGCACTCAAATTAGGATTGTGAATAATGAATTAGTTTCTTCGGCTAGCATTGGCTACCTTCTATCTTGGCAATATCAAATAAATAGGCAGAAGTTTCAAAAACACGCACCACCTTTGTCAAATATTAATTGTAGCTGTTATAAATCTTTTCGAGGCATTTCAAAATATTTTTTTTGGCTAAATCTACATAAGTCATGGTCTCTAGCGATGCACTTTCCATTCTTCATGAATCAGCAAATGGTGATCATGCATGGTGAGCCATTAGCATTCAAATCTCTAGGGCACTCATCCTTTAAACAGCTGTCTACATATAATGATATTTGTAGATGAAAGTGGAAAAGGGAAGAGATGGAAAATAAGGTCCATCATACCAATATTCAAGCATCTATAGCAAAAATTATTCAGATCACATTGGGACCCCATTCCATGTTGAAAACGCTCCTTGATGCAACAAGAGGTATTGTGGTTGCAACTGATGGTAGTTCTATTTGGAAGAATGTGGCACATTCAACTACAAAGCTGGTGAGATGTTGTATGTTGTAAAGTTTGCATTAACAAGATTGCCATTTCTATTGATGTGAATGAGTAAAAATCTAATATTTTGTATTTTCTAAACAAGCTAAAATGTTGGCAATAAGTCTAGAAGTTGAGTCTAGTAGTTTGAGTTCTAAATTTTTGAACTCAGAGGTCATGATAATGAATTGAGTTAGAATGCTTGAATGGCTGGTTGCAACTTGTAAAAAGCATGTGAATCTAAATGTCATTCTAGTTTTCTGAGTTGATGTAAGGTAAATGTCTTAGGCTATCTCTTGGCCAGAATAGCTGGCATTGGAATGCTTATGTAGAGAATTTTTATATTGTCATTCAGTAATTTCTGAATTTTCTGTTAAGTTCATGTTGGTATTGTGAGTAGTTTTTGTGTGGAGCTGCTTGGTTTGTAGCCCTTAACTGGTTTCACGAACATCGTCTACATCAAAATAGGTCTACTCTGGCCTATTTCCAATAGCTCCTTAATGGCCTTCTCTATCTCCTCTTTGTACGTCCACAAGTGGCAATAAGGGTTGATCATAACAAGCTTATAGCCTGATTCTGACTCTATGATATGTTGGAATCCCTTGCCTAGTGCCAAACCTAGAGGCATATTGCCAAACACCATACTATGCTTATCCAAAATAGTTTGAATATCAACATGGTAATTGTGGTGCTTACCAGAAGATAAAGTGGTGTGCATGCCTTTCAT
The DNA here is from genome assembly GCA_007258455.2 of Sequoia sempervirens. NCBI lineage: Eukaryota > Viridiplantae > Streptophyta > Pinopsida > Cupressales > Cupressaceae > Sequoia > Sequoia sempervirens. The sequence continues at coordinate 671,461,320 of VDFB02271358.1, forward strand.
CACAAAGCAACTAGCTGCTCGTGCAACTTATATCCTTTGTGGAAGGCCCTCTCCATATTCTTAGCTGTGATCACCCGTGATGACCCATTAGAAATGCCTCAAAGCATAATATCTTTCCCTTGAGATTTAAATTTTAATTCCATGGACTAATCATTTTGAGAAAATTCTCCAAGAGAATGCAACCATTGCATTCCCAAAACCATATGTATTTCCCCTAATCCCACAACATATAAATCATCACATACCTCATAGTCACAAAGGGATAGTTTGAGTTGCCACATGATTTTGGTACATGAAATTGTAAATCCATTAGCGGCGATAACATTGAACCCAATGAAGTTTCAACTCTAAACCCTCTCTTAGCCAGTAGGCCTTCATCAATGAGGTTGTGGTGGCCCCACTATTAATCAATATTGCAATCCATTGCCTAGCGAACATCCCATGATACCTAAATGGGTGATATCGCAGTGCTCTCAAAAGAGCTGCAAGGGTGTTGTTGCTATCACCCATGAGCCTCTCAGGTTCATGCTCAATGATTTGCTCCTCTGTCACTTGTTGTAGTTGTGGTTCTTTGGGTTCATCTTCTTCGTCAGATACTATCTCAATATAATGAACTTCGAAATTTTTCTTATCAATGGGAAATTCATTCAGCACTTCTCTCACATTTTGAGACCACTTCATCAACTCTCCAATCAGAAGTGTTTCTAATGGACCACAACAGTCACAAAAGCATTTCAGCAGCTAAAAAACGCTCTTTGCTTCACTCCAATCCTTGCTATCTCAATTTGATTCAGAAATTTGATGCCTCAGATTATGATATGGTTGTCATGTTAAGTAGGGAGGCCATCCAATTACATAAGTTAGAAACACTTTCTAAAACCAAACAAAAGTACAACTTATGAAAGATAATTTATGCGTTGGTTCAATTACTCAAGCAATGGAGATAACTCATTCTTGAGAGGAAACAATCCTTCATATTGATCATTAGACCCTTATATTTTCTGAATTCACAATCCATGTTTCAAGAACAAAATTGGCCATACATTATATGGTACTTGCAGTGCTTAATCCCATTTCGAATAGCTGAAGAAGGTTGGCTTGAATCCTTAGACTGTCCAATGGCCATTATTGTCCCAAAGCAAGGTAATAGGAAAAGGATGCAGTGGACGATAGGAAGTGGAAATCCTTAAGAAGATGAGATTGAAAGCCTTGACTAGTAGAGGCCCAGAGTGATAGATCTAGTAAAAAATGGAAACTATTGAAATGATTAAATCTAAAGACCATGATAAATAGGCTTTGAAACCAATTGATATGAGCACAGTCACAAGCAAAGAAAAAGACAAAGGTCTCAGCCACAATTGTCCATGTTGTACACTCTATTATATCAGGTATTTAAAGAGTATAATGATGTCAATGGGCCCTTGATCTACTGGTGAAGTTGAATGGTTCTTAATGAGTCCCCCATGGATCAAGTCTTGCTGAGTGCAAGGCTCCGACATCATAAGGGATGAGACCAGGATTGTGCCCTGGGAAAATTTGGTGGAATGGATACCCCACAGTCCTTGACTCTTAGCTAAAGAGGTTCCAGCCCAAAAGCTTGTGCTCCCATATCGGGTAGTTAAAAGTTTTTTGTAGATTATGTAAAATCCTCCATCAAAAAAAAAGAGTATAATGATATACAATGAAGCTTCTACACAAAAGGAAGGTTCTTATAGAAGAAAGAGACCTTCTAGAGGAAGTTACACGTAGGGTTATGTGCAAATAACAAGAATATACAATTAAAATACATTATTAGCCCATGTGACTCTGTCTGAGTTACAAAATTAATTGTATTAAGGAATGTAGATGCCATAGCAGGAACCCAGATGCTTTGTATTTGGCTCGATTGTTAATATTAGTTTGAGAATTTTTTAGCTAAGATGAAGCATCCGACGGAGCAATATGTCATGTTCGACATCAATTTATTGTAATTTAGTTATCATGCCAACTATTTAGTCTTTATTATCATTCTAGTGAGCAGCATTATTTGGAAAGGTAAATGATAAATCTTAAATACATTTGAGCTTTATTCGAGTTTCCAGAGATCATAAACTTCATTGGTTCCAAAGAAAAATCAAAAGACAATTGATTTGTAAGTCTCCTGAAGAAAGGTATTTATTTCTCAGCTAAAATCTGCAATTGATCTATATTGGTTGTTCCAGTTAGAAATGATTTTTGTTTACAGAAAATTTTCTTTGCCATTACTAAAATTTTGAGTAGGTTTACTGGAATGACTACTGCAGCCCAAGATTCAAATGCCCTAGAGCCTAGACACATGATAAAGTGTCGAAATGGGGTAAATTACTGCATCCAACTCATTAGGTGCAACGTACCACAATGGACAAACAAGGTGTATGCCCCTAGCGAATTTCACAGAAATACCCTTCAATCATGGCATCCAAGGAAAATTATCCATTAAAGGAATTTATTGAATTAATTTTTGAAAACAAAAGCATTGAACTGAAGTTTTATGTCGAGAAGTTTTAACTTTATTATACCTACAAATACCGAATTGAAATTAGATTTCTGTAATAATTGTAACCAAAAAATTTAAGAAAGGATGCTTGGGACCGTATGGTCTGATCCAAACCATCGATTGTCAAAAACATTTTCAGCAGAAATCCAATTTTATAAATTATAGACTGTGGAAGCTTAAAATTTCTAAAACGAGAATTATCAGCTGCATGCAAAAATTTGGGCAGGCATTTCCCTGCTAAAAAAATTGGAGCTTATGCAATTTACTTTTTAAATATGAAACAAAATTCCGAATAGCCTCTTTAGCCTTATACACAATCGTTTGAAACAACCACGGGAGCATCATTAAAATAAATATACTATTAAACTGAACAATTCGGAAACTCGACAAAGAATACAATTTCATGTTCATCTAAATCAAAGTTCAACTAATTTAGCCCGTGCACTATATCGTCCCCAAAAATTAAACAAATTTTGATGAACTTACAGGCTAACCTCCAAATCTGCATTGCAGTGCAATAAATCCTTCGAAGGAGCTTTATTTTTCTGAAGTATACCTGATAAGAATGCACACTATCTATTTGGACTAAATAGTTTCTGCTTCTCCTCCTGTTTCTGCTTCTCTTTCCGAGCGCTATGATAATATTAATTTATTTATTTTAAAAGAGTGAAAACAAGCTGCATGTTGAACATTTTCTTTAAAAAATGTAACATGAATAACGAAGAAAAGAAAAACATACACCCAAATTCCTGTGGCTTTTCAAACTAGTCCCCTGCACGTGCAAATGAATATATCCAGTCATTCGCACGTGTTGAAGGGTTCAATTAACAATATGCTGCCTTTTGTATTTTTCTGTCACCTAACCCTATCACTAATCACTAAGTTCAATGGATTGATAAACATTGATTTCTCCTTGAATTTGATGAATTGATTATAGGTTATAATGTTTGGTGAAGGTTCTCTAAATGGAGTAGTAGTTTGGTGCAAATTTTATTAATAAGTATGTTTGAGTAAGAGTAATATTGAGAAGTCTTATGTTTGAATTTTATGAACATTATTCATGAGTATAATGGGTCGATAAAGGAAATTTGTAATTTGGAATGATGTGGTTGAAGATGGTAAAGTTATGGTGGTATAATGGTCTTAATAAAAGGAACATGGAGAAGAAACATTAAGTTGGAAAAATAAAACTCAAATAAGCAATACATTTGATTTAAAACTAGCATATATATATTATCGAAAGATATTCTTCTTGAGGTGTCTATTGCACTTTTTCTGAGTAATTGATTAAAAAATAAACCCTCGAGAAGGATATATCTCGATGTTTTTATATCTATTATTAATAAATAAATAATATATATATGCTAGTAGCAGTCGCAGCACAATTTGAAAGACAAAATTATTATGATTAGGGTTAGGATTAGGGTTAGGGTAAGGGTTAACATTAGGGTTAGGGTTAGGGTTAGAGTTAGAGATAAATTTAGGGATAGGGTTACGGTTACGGTTAGGTTAACGTTAGTAGTAAGCTTAGGGTTATGGTTAGGGTTAGGCTTACGAATATGATTAGAGTTTGAAACAGAATTTGGGTTGGGGTTATCATCACAATTAGGGTTAGGGTTAGGATTACATATAAAATTTGAATCAAGGTTATGGTTAAGGTTAAGATTAGGGTTAGAGATAGAAATACGATTAAGGATGGGGTTAACGTTAGTATTGGGATTAGGGTTAGGCTTAGAGATTAGGGTAAGGGTAAGCATTACTTTTAGGATAAGCATTAGGGTTATGTTTAGTGTTATGCTTGAGGGCTAGGGTTAGGGTTAAGAATAGAGAAAAAAATAGGGTTAAGGTTGGGATTAATTTTATTATTGGGATTAGGGTTAGGGTTAGGTTTAGTGATAGAATTGGTATTAGGGTTGGAGTTAGTATTAGGGTTAGGATTAGGTTTAGGATTATGTTTAGGGTTAAGGTTAGGGTTAGCATATATAAAAAGGGTTAGGTTTAGAAATATGTTTTGGATGAGCGATGGGTTGGGGTTAGGTTTAGAATTATCTTTAAGATAAGTGGTAGGGTTAGAGTTGGGATTAGCATATATAAAAAGGGTTAGATTTACAAATAGGGTGAGGATAAGGAATAGAGTTAGATTTGGGGTTAGAGATTAGGGTTGGGGTTAAAATTAGGGATAGGGTTAGGGTTAGGGTTAAGATTATAGATAAAATTAAGATCAGTAGTAGGGTTAGGCTTAGGCTTAGGCTTAGAGATAGAATTGGTATTAGGGTTGGGGTTAGCATTAGGGTTAGGATTAGGGTTATAGATTAGTGTTAGGTTTAGGGTTATAGATTAGGGTTACAATTAGACATAATTAGAATTTGGGATGGAGTTATCATCACAATTAGGGTTGGGGTTAAGATTAGATAAATAATTAGGATCATGGGTAGGGTTAAAGTTAGGGTTAAGGTTAGAGATAAAATTAGGGTTAAGGATAGGATTAATTTTACTATTCCGATGCGGGTTAGAGTTAGGTTTACAAATAGAATTGGTATTAGACTTTGGGTTAGGATTAGGGTTAAGTTTAGGGTTATTAGTAGAATTAGAATTAGACTTGGGTTAGATATAAAATTAGGATCAGGGTTATGGTTAGGATTAGGATTAGAGATAGAAATAGGTTTATAATTTGGATTAAAATTAGGGTTACAATTAGGATTTGACTTATAGTTAAGATTAAAATTAGGATTATAGTTCAAATTAGTGTTAGATATACGAATACAAATAGTTTTAGTGGTACATTTATTGTTTATGTTAGAATGTTATATAAATTAATAAATATGTAGATATATGTTATAAAATAATTCCTATATATGTTGTCATTAACAAGAGGTGTTACTTTAATGAATATAAGTTAATTATCCAATTTAATATTTTAAAATTTATATTTAATAAGTGTAGGCATTAAAAAAATCATTTTAAAATATGACAACAATCAATTGAATTATCCATTGTATTAGAATTGAAGAAGAGATAAGGCATGTGAACTATTTGGCATAATGCCCCAAAACATTTAAGCTGGAAAAATAAAACTCAAATAAGCAATACATTTGATTTTAAAAAATTGAGAATGATAGGCACATAAGAATTGAAGCATGTTATTTTGCACCTCAAGTGTTAGAAACCTAAAAAAAGAAGGGGATAGATTGTAAGGACCCTTTTGCAACACTAAAAAAGGCATTCATCTTTCTCACAACAAACCAAAGTTCTTCTATTTGGATGATTTCAATGCAAAACATCTATTGAACAAACTAGGATCTTATGCAGCAAGGAGGATAGCAATCCTCTATGGCTTATTGAAGAGGAAAATTACCAATGGTCAAGGTGTTCAACAAATAAAAGGGATATTAACCAAATTGGTGAAAAATCACTTGTTCTAGGTGGTACTTTTGATTTGATTATTTGCAATGATATGGGAAAATAGAAAATCTTTGGAAATTATACATACAATACTTATAATGGAGGAAAAGTTGTTGCTAATACCATTTGTTCACCAAGCTTGAATGATAAGATAATGGAGGTTGTGATTCAAGATCCCCTTGGTGATTTATAATCAAATCTAATATAAATTTTGCTATCTTTATGGGTAAAAAATGAATATTGCATATAATATAGGGACAATCCACCCAACAACCTTCAACAAAGGGAAATTTCTTTTAACCCAAATAATGTTCATATCTTCAAGGAAACGTAAAGTCAATGAATGTAGAAAGAAATAAAGATCACAAGGTCTAAAAATTCATGAGCTAACAAGCATAATTCAAGAGGCACTTGAGAATTGTAAAAGGATAAAGAACAAAATATGAAAAATAAATCATTTTTCTGGAAAATGTGCGGTTTGATGAGGATTATAAAGTTTCCAAGGAGAACCCTTAAGGATTTAGGTAAAGAGAAGGAGAAATTTTGTTCATGAATGTAAGGAGAGAAGAGCTAATATATCTAGGGAAGACCCAAAATTATTTTAGAGGGAACTTCAATAAAAAAACAAATAGAGAATAACATAACAATCACTAAATGGTTTGAATATGCAAAATAATTGTATGAGGAGTCAAGGATTGAATTCCCCCAAGTTCAACACAAAAACAAACCATTCACTTTACAAGAGGTTAAGAAATGTATTAATAAGTTGGGTGTAGGAAAGGCTATTGACATGGTTAAGCTTTAGGCTAAATACCTAAAATGGGGGATAAAAATCCTCACCCTTGACATTGTGAAAATATTCAATAACATCTTTCAACATGGGTTTTCAAGATATTGGGTTACCATTTTAGCAATACCCTTATTTAAGAGTGTGGATGTTACTGCAATCCTTCCAACTATCAAACTATTGTGATCGATCCTTTGTTTGCAAAGTTGTTGCTAGCTTGTTTAAGCATAAAATTAACAAGTGGGTAGAAGAAAAATAAAATATAGAGCAAAAGGATGCACAAGTTTTAGACCAAATCACTCAACAATTAATCATGAAAACACACTAAGAAATATCATTGAAAAAGACTAGAATGAGAAAGAGGAATATTATTGTTGTTTTGTTGATTTCAAGAAGATTTTCAACATGGTTCCTATGAATAATTTATGGTGTAGAATGAAGGATCTTGATATCCCAATGAAATTTAGAGTGGTTATCCATAAGCTTTATGAAGTGGTTTGGGTAGAAATTAGAACTCAAGTGGGTACTTCAGAAATTTTTAGGAGTGGCATTAGAGTTAAGAAAGGATACGTGTATTTCTTACACTTTTTGGCCTATATATCAACAAACTTGAAGAATGGTTGATTTTAAAAGGTGGGGTTGGTCTTCTAGCAGAATATGTTGTCAAGCTTATTTTGTACATGATGATCTTATTTTGATTACTAATAAGCTCAAGGGTTACAAGAGCGCTTGCTTTTCCTTTAGCACTTTTACAAAGATATAGGTATGCAAGTTAACATTAGAAAGACCATGATCGTGATCTTCACCTTGATAGAAAGAAAAAGAATAAGTTCAAGTTCAAATTTTATTTTTAAGGAAGTGTTTTAAAGGAATTAACAGAGTATAAATACCTTGGTATTGACTTCAACAACAATCTTAGCTAGGAAACTTGTAGAAGCAAGATAACTTTAGGAGGGTAGAGAGCATTTTTTATCCTTCAAAATAGATGCAAAGAGGAAGAGTTATGGGATTGGAAAATCATGCATTCCCTATTTGGGTTATTATTAATTTTAACGATGCTTTATGGTTGTGAAATATGGGTTAGAAAAACTTCAAATACCAGATTGATGCAAATAGAGAGAATTCAAAAAATGCATGATCACAAGAAAATTAAAGTTAAAAATTTTAGTTCCTTACAATATTATTCTAGCTAAATAGGTACATTTTTCTGATATTGCTATCAAGATTCAACCGTGTAATTTTATGAGTCAAACTCATTGACCCATGTTTCATGAGTAGTGGTTCACAAGAACCCATCTCTCATGATAATGAATAGTCCACTTAGCACTCATTGCATCTAGGTAATTCTCATAGAGGTGAAGCACTGGGCCTTCTCAGGAGGTCACCCATCCTATTACTACTCCAGCTCAAGCGTGCTTAACCATAGATTTTTCTCCAAGGTTAAGCCCACTTAGCTTGCAACCCCATTTGCAAAACTTTCAACAAGTGGTGTTCCTTATGAACCATTCATTATAGAGCCATTTTAGCTCATCAATTGATAATTAGGAGGTATTTTCCACAACATGTCAAATTATGATATTGCTATCAGGATTCAACCATGCATTTTTACGAGTCAAACTCATTGACCCATGTTTCATGAGTAGTGGTTCACAAGAACCCATCTCTTGTGATAATATTTAAAGATGTCTTGAGTGAAAGAATGAAGTCATGGATAAAGAAAAAGTATAGGTGGATGAGAAAATGACACATTCACTTGAAATATTACCCTAATAATGGAAAATAAATAAATACATTTGTTGTAGATAAGTTTCACAAGTCTATGTGGGAAAAGGTATTAGGGAGAAAGAATAAATATTACCTTGAGAAATTTTCTCACCATCAATAAAAGGCCAAATTAGAGGAAAATATCCCTTGGAGAGAAAATATTCACATAGCCCAATTGAGGACTAACTCATGTTATCTTTGGTGTGAAACAAGTAGATGGAAAAGGCCAAAAGAGGTATAGAAAAAAAAGTTTGTGTCTTCTACACAACTAGGATAGTAGAAATAGAAAAGTATTTCATTTTGGAATGTAAAGCTTACAATGACACTCAAATCAAGTACACAAGTAATTTAGTAGAAACTTCATTTCAATATCTATTAATTTAGGAGATGGTTGAGAGAATGTGGGATGAATATTATAATATCAACACTTCAAAAAAAAAATGGCAACATATGTTGTTTCATAGACTATCTTTGGCCTCGGAGATGTTAAAAATCTTATATTTTTTTCTATAATAAATGTAATGAGTCCTACATGGACCATTCATGCTCATGAGAGATGGATTCATGTGAATCGTTACTCTTAAAATATGAACCAATGAGTTTAACTAAAAATGGATCTAGTTGAATCCTCATAAAACATCATAATTTCATGAATTATTTGCCCTTCCTAAATAAATGCATATGTGGGATTTTGAGATTCTGACTTACTGCTTCCACATAAGTTTTATAGTTAATTAAATAAATAGATTTGTAATGAAAATAAAAGCATTGGTGTACTTTTCATTCATAATTTATTCAAAATAAATAATTAGAATAATAGAAATATATAATTTAAAGTCCAAATCTATAATTAAAATAAATGTTATAATTAATGTTTATATAAATATGGAAATTAAATAAATAATTCTATAGGTGTTTAGTTTTGATTATAATGTAGATGTCTCTATCCAAATGTCATAAAATAATTTGTCAAAATTATAGGATTTTATACTATGACATTGACTTGTAGCTTGATTGTGCACTATTTTGGCTCACTTTTGTGAGTGTATAATTGACCATGGTACACATAAGGGACGTGTAACTAACATATCTAGTATGATTTTTTTGTATAATGAAATATATTTTCCTTGTTTCTAGTGCTTATATTTGTGTAAGGACACACAATGTTTAGAAACACCTTTTAGAATATGTTGGATTGTGAGGGTCAAATTTTTCTCATCCAAACCCTTAGAAAACTAGCTCTACGACTCCAAGAAAAAGGTTCAAATATATCAAGAAAGAGTGCAACAAACCTAGGTTGGAGTACTCTAATAATTATTTAATAAATGCTACTAGAATGCTCTCATAAATGTGTAACTAAAAAGAGTAAGAATGGGGATAGCTTAGCTTTATAAATAGGAGTTGAGGTGTTGTGATGTGACCTTTCTTTTCCACATTTTTAAAAATAGATTAAGCACATTTTCTTTAAATATTTAAAAAAAATGTGTTAATAAATCTTTTAAATCAACTAGATATGATTGTGTAGTGTCATAAAATTGCACCTCGAGGCAATTTCACATGCATCTAGCTTGTCATATTTATGAAAAAAACCTATAAGTCATAATTTCATGATTCCAACTTCATATGCGACAATGGTGAAGCACTAGCAGCATGAATGTCTCATTCTTACAAAGTTTTGAGTAGGATGCTTGTGCAACATGCAGGCATCTCCATGACGCACTAGCATCCTTGAACTTTCGAAGATTCAAATGAGAATTATTTCACATCCTTTACCTATGGCACGTGTCACTGTGGCAGAAACATGCATGTAGCAACTCCTCCTATCCATACAACCTCAAAAAACTCCATTTTTCACTCTCATTCTCATTCATTCTGACCTTCTATCATTCATTCTCACACTCTCTCAATCGATCTTACTTTCTCTCTCATTCTACTCTATCTTATTATTTCTCATTCTCTCTTTCTTCCATAGAAAAGCTTTGTCAGATTTCTCTCAAGCAACAACATAGGTCCTCTCTTGCACACAAGATTATCACATCTATCAAGTCAAGAGGGGAGCCATGGGATGTTGGTAACACTCTCTTTTCTTTTTTGTTGTCTATTTAATATTGTTTATTTGATCTAGTCTTTATATTCGTGATAGGGGTTATCCTCCTTTGTGGGGTTTTTTTCTATCACGTGCCTTTATAATTCATGTATTTTTGTCTATATCTTTCTATCTGGCTATTCGTAAAGGTGGAAACACAAAAATGGGGGTTTGACTGAGCCAAGCCTTGAAATAGCCCCCAACATTTTTCCTTCTCTATTTTGTGTGCAAATGTATGAATTATATAAGCTAGAAATTGTAGATTTAAGGTTTTTATTCTTTGTTTTATTAGAGACAATAGCGTGAGGCGCAGATGTACCTATGATTCCCTATTGTCTGTGGTCGCGGATTAGCCCTCTTAGGGGTAAAATATGTGTTTTATGCTCTTTCTATTTTTGTATATCATAGATTTTGATTCCATAATTAACTTCTATAATTAAGTGACTTTCTCATTCTTGTTATTAATAGTTTAGTGTTCATTTTATTAAATTGTACAAATATTCCTCTATTCTTTATCTTATCACCTAAGCTTTGTTCGTTGAGGTAATTGAGGGCTATTTTCTCCTTGAAGACTCACTTTTTCTTGAGAGTAGTGAATCCTCTCCTTTACATTTTGGTGAACCTAACATCAATGAAATCATGTCAAAACTTTTTCTTCAAAATTTTGGTGCCTTTGATAATGCTTTTTCTAAACAATATTTTGATATGTTGGATGATGCCCTAGATGATTTCTTAGAGTCATCCTCTTCTACCCAAAATTATGATAAACAAATTTATTCATCAAAGTCTTCTTCTTTGAAAGTCAAAGAGTTTGTGAATGTGGTTGTAGTCTTTGTTTCCCCTCAATTTCATAAGAGACCAATAATTTACATGACTCTAGCTAGCCTATCTCCTAAAATAATTCATTCTATTCATGGGGTTCCTATCACAAATGACATGTCGAACCTTCACATGAGATTCATACAATCTAAGGCTTCCTCTTATAGAGCAATAGCCCATACTTACAATACTATAAGGAATCAAAAAAATCTTAATCAACCAATTTCTCTACCACGTTCTCAACCAAGCCTTCCTCAAGAACCTAAACCTACAACTAAGCCACCTAGCGAGTATGATCTTGTCGAGTAACTTTGTGTTACTCCTGCCAATATCTCACTTTGGGATTTTCTTCAAAATACTCTGATTTACTAAGGCATGCTTAAGGAAGCATTGAAAAATGCCCTTTTGTGTTCTTCTATTAGACCAATGGATGTTAATGCGTTGATAAATTATATATGTGCGGATTCACCAAATATTACATTATATCCCCATGAACTCCTACCTCCAAAAGTAAAAAAGCAAGTGGATCCTCTAATGATAATAGTTAACATTAACAATATTGGCATTAGGCATGCTCTCATTGATACCGGTCTGTCTCTCAACGTATGTAGCATCGACTTGTTTCCTAAACTAAAAATTGATTCAACTTCCCTTGCAGCTTCTTTGTATATTCATGGATTTGATAATGTCAGTTGACAAGCCTTAGGCACAATGATATTTCCTTTGAGGTTGGGACCTGTTACCATAACCACCCTAGTATATGTTATGTTAGGACCATTACCTTATAATATTCTCTTGGGAAGATCATGGATTCATTCTTTGGGAGAAATCACTTCTACCTTGCATCATTCAATGAAATTTGCTGCTAATAACGAGGTGATCACAATCAAGGTTGATCTTGATGCTATACACTTATGTGAAATGGCAGTTTTGGTCAGACCTAGATTGCTCCTTCTATTAAAAATATTATTCCTTTGTTATCTTCTAATGGGTTGACATCTACTCCAGCAATAACTATCACAAAGGTTACTCTTGAGACAAATGTCCCTAAGGAAGATCATCTTGAAGTAGAGAGTCCTAAGTCTACCCCTTCTACTTCTTCTTTTGAATTGAATGCATGTCTTGTGATGATTAGGGATCCTTGAACTTTATCCAATCCTACATCAGGGAGTAGAAATTTGATCCTATCCACCTAGATATTCCAAAAATATCATTCCCCTCTACTAAGAAAGAAGATTGTCTTTTCGTTGAGAACTATGATCACACTTCTGCTAAGGAGAATGGTGATTTTAGTTCTACTAAGAAGGATGATTATGTTCCTGTGAAGTAGTGTGATACCTATACCATCGATTATGTTCTTGATACTAATCCTCCTTTCCAAGAATTACAAACACATTATGGTCCAAGTTTCAATCTCTTTTCTAAATACAGTAATGGAGGTGAAGGTTGTGGGTGTAATGAGAAAGGTATTAAAGTCCCCTTAGAATTTGATCCTCATAAGTATAAGATTGGACTTGGCTACGACCCTGTGAAGTCTAAGGTGAAACTATGGTTGAATATCAACATGATTCTTATCGAATGTCCTTCCCTTAAATTAATTCATCCTAAATTTATTGAAATTAAGGTAGAATCTAAGGAGGTTTCTCTAAATGTTCTCTTCAAACGAAGCAATAAAAGACTTTTTAGGCGTCTACTCTAACTTACGCTCTTATCATCGTAAATGATGATTCTCGTATTGCTTGAGTAAACAGGATTATTTTGGAGAATCCATTATGTGTGTTGATGAGAAGGATGCATTATCTAATGTGGATGATAATGTTTCTATGCCTCATCCTGAGGACTGTAGTACTCTCCTCAAAGGGGATACTTCTAATGTTCACATGGATCTTGAATCTTCCAAAAAAGTGATTAAGATTGAAAATTTCTTTCTTCGGATGAGTCCAAACAACATGTTGATTTATTATATTATCATCTTGATATCTTCACTTGGATGTATGAGGAAATTCCTAGTATTGATAAGTATGTGATGGTTCACAAGTGTCTATGGAGGTGAAAACATCAAAACGAGGATTTGACTAAGGCAAGCCTTGAAACAACCCCCAACATTTGTCCTTCTCTATTTTGTGTGTAGATGTACAAACTGGATAAGCTAGGTGTTGTAGATTTAAGGTTTTTATTATCTATTTTATCAAAGACAATAGTGTGAGGTGTAGACGTCCTCACGGTGCCTTGTCATCCATGGTCGAGGCTTAGCCCTCTTAGGGGTAAAACTTGTGTTTTATGCTCTTTCCATTTTTGTATATTAGGTATTTTGATTTCGTCATTAACTTTTGTAATTAAGTGATTTTCTCATTCTTGCTATTAATAATTTAGCATTTATTTGATTAAATTGTGCAAATATTCCTCTATTCTTTATCTTGTCAATCGAGCTTTGTTCCTTGAGGTAACTAAGGGCTATTTTCTCCTTCAAGACTCCCTTTGTCTCGAGAGTAGAAAATCCCCTCCTTTATAGATCTCTATTGTGATTCTACTTTCTAAAAACTACAATTATGTCCAAAATTTATAATCCTATTTAAAAATTATGATCTTGTTTACTCGTATTGTGCACTCCCAATTTTAGCTTCATTACTTCCACTGCCTAGGTCAAGGCAATGTTTATGTATACCTTTAAGGACTCATTATGCTAAAGTGTGGAGGTGTTATAACTTCTCCCCTAAGCCTTAGTTAAGCCCCTTTACAATTATTTTTGTAATAAGTAATGACAAGATAAAAGGATGTTGAATGGACAATGCTTAGTGCAAAGGTGCTCTTGGTTTAAAAGTAATTCTTGATTAGTTTTAAAATTATTTTAATGATATTTGATGTTGTGAAATCATTTTTGATAATGTCGCTATGATTTTTCTTTAAATATGAAATCCTAATTGTTTAATTCAATATTTTGATGCTCAAATAAGCTAGAAACAATCATATTTTAGACTATGGTCAACTCAAGAAATGAGGAAACGAAAACTTATCAAGGTGGATAATGTCCATATAAAAATGGCATCCAAGGTAGGAAAAATGTTGAGATCAAAAATCGATATAAACCATTAAGGATGAGCTTGTTAAAGAACAAGGCTAAGGCTAAGTTCAATCAACTTCTGTGTTGTAACTCTCAAATTAGACACTAGGATGAATTGTTCATCAACAAGGCTAAAATGAGTCTCAAAAGAACTTTTTCTCCCACTAAGAATTGTCTCGATGTAAGCTTAGCATCAGCATAGCTTTTATATCTATCATTCACTTCCACAAATCTTTTCTTGATCAACTTGATCTGCTCTTCCATTTTGATAACATTTTTGGTCCAAGGCTAATCCTATCTTCTAGCTTATAGGAGTTTGACACTTTGTTTCATACAATACTTCAAATGGAGCCATATTTATTTAATAATTATAGGAATTATTGTATTCAAATTTGGCAAGCGAAAGATAGCCCTCTCACTTGTATTATTGTTCCATGCAATACATCCTCAATAAATCTTCAAGAACTTGGTTTACCCTTTCAGTACGATCATTTGCCTTAGGGTGATAATCTAAGCTTATATTCAGTTGAGTTCCAAGTGAAGAAAATAAGGTTTTACAAAACCTCAATGTCATGTGCACATCCCTATTTGAGATGATCTTCTCAGGAACTCTGTAAAATCTAAATACTTCCTGGATAAACTTACAAGCTATCATCGAAGCTCCATTCATTAGATTCCCAAGTATAAAATGAGCTACCTTGGTAAGTCTATCCACCACTACCAAAATAGTGTTATGCCTATTTCTAGACATAGGTAGACCTTATACAAAATCCATACCAATGATTTGCCACTTTGACTCTAAAATCTCACGAGGATATAGAAGTCCTACCAAATGATGATGTTCAACTTTTACCCACCGCCACTCTAGACATCTTGCTACAAATCTTGCAGTGTCACTCTTTATTCCTTTCTAGAAATAAAGTGGTTTCACATCTGATAGGAGTTCTGTTACTCTAGGGTGTCCAAAATATGGTGTAAAATGAACCTCTTTCCACATGATATTTCTTAAATCCTCAGATTTTGGAACATACATTCTTCCCTTGAACCCTAAAATTCCATCTAGTTTAAAATAGAACCCATCATACCTCGAATATTGAGGATTATCCGAGAGAACTTGTTTAACTTTCTCAAAATACTCATCTCCCATGAACTTTTGCAATAGGTTTTTGAAATCTAAGTGAATAGAGATCATTGAGGAAATGTGTCTCCTTCACCTCAAAGCATATGCAACTCAATTTTCCTTGACCTTAATATAACTTATCTCAAAATCATAGCTACATATAAATTCTAATATTCTTCCTTTTTTAGCATTAAGATGTAGTTGGGAGAAGTATTTAAGACCTTGATGATCTGACCTAAACTCAAAAGACTTTCCTAACAAACAATACTGCCACATTTATAATGCATGAACAACAATATCATGAGGAGCATAATTCTGCTCATATGTCTTTAACTTTCTAAAACCATAGGCTATATCTCACCCTTATGGCATAAGCACCCACCTAATCCTTCCCCTGAAGCATCAGTTCAATAAATACAAATTGGCCTTTTGGATTAGGGAATTTTAAAATCAAAGTTGTAGTCAACTTCTCCTTTAGTTGATTGAATGCCTCCCAACATTTTTCTGACCAATCAAATAATTTTCCTTTTCTTTTTAGAGAATTGATAGGGTAGGAAATCTTGGAAAAGTTAGACACAAAATTTCTATAGCAGTCTGCTAAACCCATAAAACTATGCACTTCATGCATATTTTTTGGTGTTGGCCATTCAAGAATGGCTTTGATCTTCGATGCATCTACCACAATTCCATCTGCAGAAATTACATGACCCAAATACTATAATTATTTCTAGAAGAACATACATTTAGAGAGTCTTCCATATAATTTGTGTTCCCTTAAACGTCAAAAAATAAACTGCAGGTGTTAAAAATGTTCCTCCTCATTTTGAAATATATAAGAATGTCGTCTAGAAACACCAAAAAAAACTTATCTAGGCAATCTCTAAAAACATTGTTCATAAAATTCATGAATGTTGTAAGGGCATTCATTAGTCCAAAAGATGAGAATATGAATTCGTAATGCCCATACCATGTTCTAAAGGATATTTTATGAATATCTTCATCCTTGAGCCTTAATTGATGATATCCAGATAGTAAATTGATCTTTGAGAATATTGATGCTCCATGAATTTTAATCAAAAAGATCATCAATATATGGTAAAAGATATTTGTTCTTTATCATTGTTTTGTTAAGCATCCTTCTTTTTTACAAAGATCACTAGCACTCCCCAAGGTGAAACACTGGGTCTAACCAATCCTTTAGCCAATAGTTCCTACAAATTCTTTAATTCCATTAACTCTATAGTGGTCATACGGTAAGCTGCTTTGGAGATTGGTTCTAAACCTGGAATTATATTGATGGAGAAATCAAAATCCCTTTTTGGAGGTAAACCATGGAGTTCATCTGGAAAACATATCCTAAAAATCTCGAAGAAATGGGTAGTTCTCCATATCATATTTTCTTTGATCCTTAAGATCTTCTTCTTCAATTACTTAGAGTTTTTGTAACAATCCCAATGCTATACCCATTTATTTTTACTATATTTAACCCACAAGTGAATAGTTTTTGATACCCACATTTAGCAATAAAAAAATTATCTTCTAATTCAGTAACAAGATGCACATTTGGAATAATCCCATTTCAAACTTCCCATTGCATTTACAAAAAAAAAATTGCATAATCCCAAGTAACGATTCCATATTACATAATCCCATGTAATGATAACATTTCAACATTTATAATTTCCAATAAAGATAGAGATACATGAATACATACATAGCTTCCAAGACCTTAATGAAATAGAGTACAAATGGTCTAGATGTCCCTTCTTGGGCATACATCCTAGATGTCCCCAATATTGGTGCATACATCCTAGATGTCCCCAATATTGGTACATACATTTTATATGTCCCCATTATTGGTGCATATATTCTAGGTGTCCCTAATATTGGTGCATACATCCTCAAATCTCAACCACCAACTGTATGAGGGAGAGCATCACTCAAGCACTTTTTCACCAAACACAGACTTACTGCAGTCCCCCGCACATCTACCTAACTGGTAAGATGTTCCTACCCTTCAACGAAGAGATTAGTTTGATAACCTCATAATATTGGCCTTCCTGAGTATGGTGTTGTGTCCCACATATCTAGAGCTACCATACATTGTCTACAACCTACATGTATGACTTCCCTTCCTAGTATGCAACCTTGGATCACAGTGAACCGATAGTGTAAACAGTGGTACTTATACCCCTTTGGCCAAAGAATTCAACACCAAGTACTTCGAGTGTAGGTTGTATGTTCGCCCACCCTTAGCTTGATTTGGTATTTGACCATTCATAATCATAACATACATTTAGTCAAAAAGGTGATGACATAACAAATTGACTAACTTGGTTACTCCCTTTCCCATGGATTATCCTAACCCCAAGAATAACCAAGTTAACCATACATGCACACATACTAAGTGACCAACTAGCTTACTCCCTTTCCCATAAATTATCCTAACCTTGAGAATAACGAAGTTAACCACCCATGTTCAAACTGATATTTTCATTGAAGTACTTCAAGACAACAACACATCTCATACTTCACAATTCTTGCAACATACATATAGTCTAGATAAACTAAGTTTAGTTCCAATAGCAACATAACATCACAACATTAAGTGACTTCATTTCAAAAGTATAATTTCATCAAATAATGACTCCATCAAAAAGTATAATCTCAACAATAAATGACTCTAATCAAAATTATAATCCCAACAATAAATGGCTCCATCAAAAGTGTAATCTCAACAATAAAT
Organism: Sequoia sempervirens; assembly: GCA_007258455.2. Lineage (NCBI taxonomy): Eukaryota > Viridiplantae > Streptophyta > Pinopsida > Cupressales > Cupressaceae > Sequoia > Sequoia sempervirens. The sequence continues at coordinate 671,479,620 of VDFB02271358.1, forward strand.
GACTCCAATCAAAAGTATAATCTAAAAAATAAATGACTTTATTCAAGAGTATAATTTCAACAATAAATGGCTCTATTCAAAAGTATAATCAAAAATCAAGTGATCATAAACAATCTTAAAACCTCTACATTCATTATGACTCAAATATTCACATGTTTATAATGTTCACTATATTTGTATATAATTTGGAGGACATTATCAATCTGAGAGGGGTTTGTGCTTCTGCACCTATAAGTCCTCTTCTCAATATGAATTTGGGTTGCTAGAATGTGAGTCCTCTTCTAGAATTTCATGAATAAGAATATACTCTTAGTCAGGAATAATAAAATAGCATAATTAGAATATATGTTTATCAACCCTAATGTTGAATATTGATATAACAATCAAGTATACACCCTAACCCTAGGGAAAAGATTTTTCTCCTAGCTTCAAGGTGATTTGAGTAATCAAACAAGTATAGATTAGCGACATGTTTTTCATAACATCACAACTTATCAATGATGACATCTCTATCATGCTATCATTCCCATTGTATTACTAATCTCATTATCCACAAAAGGTTTACTCAACATCATAAGCTAACAAATTCAAGATAGCACTTCAATGTAATATTATTTCCCATACTTCACAACCTATGAAGTATATATATGATCTATGAAAATTTAGGTATTTAACAACTAATACACTAAGACTATCTTATATAAGCACACAATTTCAACAATTAGAATAATTATGTATATACAGTCTCAACCAATAAGATCTCATAATAAATCACTCAAAGATCATGCAAGCTCCTTAAATAAGAATGATCAAAAGATCAAACAAGCAAGTTCAACAAAATAGATAATTCATCTTTCCTCAAGAACTTGCACTCAAATATGATTTAACATAAAAAGAATTAAGAAGTAAAATCAACATGCCTGGATTTTATAGCTCCCAACGAATATCGCTTCCCAATCTCAATCCCATGGTCACACTTACTTCTCCTTCTAAATTCAACCTATCGCCAATCCTAACCTCTCACAAAGTTCTCAACAAAATGCAAATACTCTAAAATAAACTATCTTTCCATACTAAGCACTCAACTACTTTCTCACAAAGAAAACTACAGCAGAATTAGGAATGAGCAAGAGGATATTATAATGAACGAGTGTAACAAGAGGTAGAGAATTTGCCTCTATTTATACTTAAATCTAAGTAACTCAATGCCATAAACAAGCTACTCAATCTACCACCTTTTCTCTCCTTTCTGCCACCACTTCAACAACAAACTAACAATGCATCGACTCAACCATTTAGAATAAAATGTGGTTGCTTTAAACTCATTATTTACAACACATAAGCAATCCTCTCGTTTCCAAATTCTTAGAATGGATGAGCGCCCTTTTCAAGTGACAAAAATGACTCTTTTATGGAGTCAAAGCATATCAATACATAGCTACAAGTTTCCTAATTGTTATGCAAGTCAACTACCTTCATGAGCTTCAACCAGCTTTGGCTTTGACAAAGTCTGCATGCTTATTTTCAACTAAGCATTTAATTAGACTTCTATTTACTTACTCCACTTATTATGGCATTTCTTACCTTCCACATCAGCAGCCATGTGTCGGTTTATATTATCAACAACTTTAACATATTTAACACTTCATTATAGTGATGCCTACTTTACACATCAACAACTATGTGTTGGTTTATATTATCAGCAACTTTAACATATTCAACACTTCATTATAGTGATGCCTACTTTACACATCAACAACTATGTGTTGGTTTAAATTATCAACAACTTTAACATATTCAACACTTCATTATAGTGATGCCTACTTTACACATCAACAACTATGTGTTGGTTTATATTATCAGTAACTTTAACATATTCAACGCTTCATTATAGCGTTGGTTTAAAGCACTTTACCTAATTCCATTCATCATTATTTACTTTGCATACAATATACCTCCTTTCAAACTATGTGCTATGCATTTTGCTTACTTTCTTAAGCATTGTACATATGCATTGCACACATTTACTATGATGTTGGTTTTAAGCACTTTTCCATTCTTCTTTTATTTGTATTTACTAAATAATACACTATAACTTATGCATTGCATTGAATTCTTTGTACATGCACATTATATGTGCTTCATTTTGTTATCTTTTCCCTGGCTTCTATATAAGCCATTCTTTATAATATGATTCGTATTATATATGTGGTTAAGTTTATTTTATATCACTTTGAATATATATATATTATTAATATATATACATATACGTTGATAGTTATAATATATATTAAAAAATATATATGTATATATTAATATATATTTTTTAATATATATATATATTAATATATATTTTTTAATATATATATATATTAATATACATTTTTTAATATATATATATATATATATATATATATATTAATCTATATCTATATATTATAATATATATATATGTTCTTTAAATCTATTAATGCTCAATCATATATATATATATATATAATAATAACTATAGATACATGTATATTCATGCTTGGGTACGCATAAGTATTTTTACTTCCGTATATGTGTCCAAGTATACATTCACATGCATGAGTTATTGTTTTCTCTTACATATATATACATTCTATATATAATAATTGATTAATATATAAATACACGAAGAAGAATTCAAACTCAATATAGAGATTGAATCATGTAATTCAAACACAAGCACAATCAAGAAATCAAAGACTAAAACCGAAACCATTACAAATCATTCCCAAACTATGACCGAAGGTTTACTTAGCAATTCTCAAACTACCTCGACTCGACTTGACCAAACTAGCGTGTAAGTGTGTGATAGCTCAAATAGGCATATTAAGGGTTACCAATTCAAGCTCCTCTCTTGAGTGATACTCCCCCTCTCTTACCTAAGGGCTCAATTCTTTCCCGCATCCAACTTATTGCATAACAAAGGTAGTTAGTCAATCACATGAAATTCATTTGCATCATCAAAGCATTAAAGTAATCATATTACAATACATATTCATTCATCACATTTTCCATCAATATATTCAAAACATAATCATACCTTAAAAAGCAATAACATCTTAATGCATTTTTAATTATTTCATCACCTATCAAAATATTAAATTCATGATTTATATTTATCAAAAAATTTACTCATGAAGGCAAAAGTAACTTGGTAACTAAGAAATGGGGTGTAACATGCTTCCCCCCTTGTGAATCATCGCCCCCGATGATTTAAAGTACTAAAACATATAGATAAAGTCAAGTAAATATTTTACTTTCCATTTTCCAAATCATATAGGAAATAAGTAAATATCCAACTAATCTTCCCTCATAGCACAACCCCTTGCAATCTCGTCCTTCCTGGACCTTACACTGAGTGACTTTGCTAACGCATGGGGAGAAATTTTGTGCTTCATGCATACTTTCTCTCCAAAGAACTATACGTCATAATTATATTAGTAACAACTTAATTTATGTACATCATAAGTACAATAGTGATTGTATCCTATATGACACCTATACCATAGTGACTAGAGAAACACGTTCTTATTGGCTAAAAAACAATTATCCTTAGTGTAACCAAAATAGAAAAGGAATGTTAGTGTATTGTGCACTACACCATGGGTACCATCCTTCCCCCTAGTCTTTACACCATTGAACAACTTAGAAGCCAAGACCGTCCATCATTGACACTAATATTTACCTTCAGAATAAAAGTATTGTCCTTTGACTAATGTCAATCTCGAGCATCATACTACCCTTAGAAACCTGTCAATTCTGAGCATAATAGTACTGCTTCTTAATTCAAGCTTTGTATGACAAAGTTTTACCTTGATCATTTCAATCTATTTTTTTGTTTATGACAAAATTTTTGGTCTAAGGTTAATACTATTCCCTAGCTTACCCTAGCTTATAGGAATTCAACCCTTCGTCCCATATAATGTTTCAAATGGATCAAATTTCAATGATAAAAGTTTATTGTAATAAAAATATTCCATAAATCCTCCAAGATTTGATTTATCCCTTTTTCTTGATTGGTTGACTCAAAGTAATAAGTTGAGCATAAATTCAATTGAATTTTCAACAAGGTGATCATGGTTTACACAAAACCTTACTTGCTTGTCCCTATCTCAGATAACCTTCTCATGAGAGATAAAGCAACTAATTTACACAACTATGTCGTTTAGGAATGGTATCCTATAAATTAAATTTTCCAAGCAGAATTGGTTACCTTGGTGAGTTTTTCCACCATAACATTATGTCAGTTCCATCAACATAGAAAGATCAAAACTATTCTAACAATCTTCCACTTCCTATCTGGAATTTCATGAGAGTATACAAGTCCTACTGGTGATGACATCCTATCTTCACCCTTTGGAATATTGGACAACTTGCTACATACCTTGCAAAATCTTAGTCTATTTCCTTCCAAATTATAGTGGTTTCACATCAGTCAAATAATTTTGTCATTCTAGTGTGTCCTGAATATGACATCAATTTACCTCATTTTATTCCTTAATCTCCCATAATTTGGTACATAGGTTCTTTCTTTGATTCATAATAGTCCATCCCGACTAAGTGAAACCTCTTCCATGGAATTATACCACATTTGATTCTTGAAATATAAGGATTAGATATTATTGAGGAGTTATAATTCCTTCATATTAGGCATCCATACCTTGGATTTCTTTTTTCCTTTAATCATTCCCAAACATAGTTTGATTTCAACTCAATCTATCTCTTCTGATGAGCATTTAACTTGGTTGAGTAACAATTCTTGTTAGATCATATTAGTTTGATATTATCTTCCAAAAGATGTCCAAACAATTAATGCATAGATAGTTACCAAGCACGAAAGTTTCTTAACAACTCAAAATCATGAGTATATAAATCTTCCCTTTCTTATTCCATAGGCGATAATCTTACCTTTTATGATTAAGCATATTGCTTATCCTTTTCTAAAGCATCAATGATAATAACAAATTGATCTTCCAAAAAAAAAATGCATAATAAAATTGTTTTGTAGCTATTCCTCTCTTATTAGTGAAAAGCCTTTAACCTTTCCAATATCTTTCTCAAATAATTCCAATACCTTAACCTTTAACTTCATCAACCTTGTTGTGTTCATTGAGTACAAGACTTCAAGTATAGGTTTTTTGAACCACGTCTTATGGAGAGTAAACAATTCTCTCAAACTGAAAATACATTATTAAACGTCGAATAGGGTACTTTTTTGAGTCCATCTACTCTCCTTTTTTTCCCCTTAGCATTTCCAAGAAATTAGATCATTTTAAATTTGAACTCTTAGTAATCCTCCATTTTCTCCAATTAATCAAATTGATTTAACATTCTTGTTGTTGGATCTCCATATTTGAATGTCTATTACTCACCTTACTTACCCTTACTAGGTATACCTTGTTCATACTTTTTGTTTCCAAAATAGTCTTTCAACTAGACAACATAGTCTTCTTCCATATCCAATTTCCCATTGGAACCTCTTCACATGATTATTTAAGGAACTAAACATAAGTTTAATTTTTTGACAAGTTGGTAAGTTCAATTTGAACTACAACCAAACTATGCTCTAACTAAGCCCTTATAAGAATAGTCTGATTTACTACTCATGCTTTTGCCTCGCAATCAACTTTTCTAAGAAATTTTGTCTTAATTCTTGGTAATTTCATTTTCTCATAACCTTGACACTCTAAGGTTGTTTATTTTCTTTCCCTATTTTCAATTTTGAGCTCCAAATTGCTCATGCCTATTCTAGTTGGTGGGTTCATGTTGGCTTTCATCTTCACCTTTTTGAGTTGTTTCTATTTTCTAACCATTCTGGTCTCTAACCTTTGTTCTAAGGTACCATATTTCACTCTTGATTTTGATTATCATTACAAGATTTTAATCTTGTTTGAATCAAGTTTGTTAGAAGGTTATCCTGCCTCATGGATACCTTTCTAGTTGATTTTGATTCACAAAATGTTGACTTTCTACTTCAACTAATTTGTGCTAACAATTAGTTTCTCCAACTCAAGCATTCGTACGAATAGACACAATCCATATTTGTAGATTTATAGTATCCTTATTTAATCCACAATCTTTGACTCTTTGTAACTAAAGGTTGCTATTAGTAAGAGGGATTAATTCAATTCTTTCTCACCCTTAGAGTTATTTAAACAATTTTGAAGGGTGAAGGTACTCATCAAGAATTCCCCACAACCTTCCTACTGAACCCTGTTGCATAATTTCTGCAATCCAAGGGTTTTTCTTAATGAGATGTTGGTTTAGGGGTTTCAACTCCAGGGACAATTCTTTCCTAGTCCCAATTTTAGACAAGTTTGAGGAAGATTGAATTCCTTATTGTTTCACCTTATTCTTTTTCCCCTTGCCATCTTGACATAAGAACTTTTCAATAATTATCTATTGATAATGTTTACATAATACTTACATAATGGGCTCATATGTTCTAGTGCTGAACTTGGTAGCCCTAATACCACGTGTAACAAGCCCAATATTCTGCCCATTTATTTTTACTATATTTAACCCACAAGTGAATATTTTTTAATACCCACATCTAGCAATAAAACTTTTATTTTCTAATTTAGCAACAAGATGCACATTTGAAATAATCCCATTTCAAACTTTCTCATTGCATTCACAAAGAAACATTACAAAATCCCAAGTAATGATTCCATATTAAATAATCCCATGTAATGATAATATTTCTCCATTTACAATTTTCAATAAAGATAGAGATACATGAATACATGCATAGCTTCCAAGAGATTAATGAAATAGAGTACAAATGGTCTAGATGTCCCTTCTTGGGCATACATCCTAGATGTCCCCAACATTTGTGCATACATTCTAGATGTCCCCATTATGGGTGCATACATTCTAGTTGTCCCCAATACTGGTGCATACACCCTCAAATCCCGACTGCCAACTATATGGGGGAGAGCATCACTCAATCACTTTTTCACAAACCATAGACTTATTGCAATCCCTCGCACATCTACCTAACTGGTAAGATGTCCCTACCCTTTGACAAAGAGATTGGTTTGATAACCTCATAATACTAGCCTTCCTAAGCATGGTGTTGTCCCACATAGCTAGATCTACCATATATTGGATACAACCTACATGTATGACTTCCCTACCTAGTATGCAACCTTGGATCACAGTGAATTGATAGTGTAAACAATGGCTACTTATACCACTTTGTCCAAAGAATTCAACACCTGGTACTTTGAGTGTAGGTCGTGTGTTCACCCACCTTTAGCTCAATTTGGTATTTGACCATTCATAATCATAACATACATTCAATCAAAAAGGTGATGACATATCAAACTAATTAACTAGGTTACTCCCTTTCCCATGGATTATCCTAACCCCAGGAATAACCAAGTTAACCATACATGCACACATACTAAGTGACCAACTAGGTTACTCCCTTTCCCATGGATTATCCTAACCCCAGGAATAACCAAGTTAACCACCCATGTTCAAATTGGCATTTTTATTAAAGTACATCAAGACAACAACATATCTCATACTTCAAAATTCTTGTAACATACATATTGTCTAGACAAACTAAGTATAGTTCCAATAGCAACATAATGTCATAACATTAAGTGACTTCATTTCAAAAGTATAATCTCATCAAATAATGACTCCATCAAAAAGTATAATCTCAACAATAAATGACTCTAATCAAAAGTATAATCCCAACAATAAATGACTCCATCAAAAGTGTCATCTCAACAATAAATGACTCCTATCAAAAGTATAATCTCAACAATAAATGACTTCATTCAAGAGTATAATCAACAATCAAGTGATCATAAGCGATCTTAAAACCTCTACATTCAATATGACTCAAATATTCACATGTTTACAATATTCACGATTTGTATATAATATGGAGGACATTATCAACCTGAGAGGAGTTTGTGCTTCTACACCAATAAGTCCTTTTCTCAATACGACTTTGGGTTTCTGGAACGTGAGTCCTCTTCTATAATTTTGTGAACATGAATAGACTCTTTGTTAGGAATAAGAAAATAGCATAATCATAATATATTCTTATTAACCCTAATGTAGAATATTGATATAACAATCAAGTATACACCCTAACCCTAGGGAAAAGACTTTTCTCTTACCTTCAATGTAATATGAGTAATCAAACAAGTATAGATTATCAACATGTTTTTCATAACATCACAACTTATCAATGATGACATGTCTATCATGCTATCATTCCTGTTGTATTACTAACCTCATTATCCACAAAGGTTTACTCAACATCATAAGCTAACAAATTCAAGATAGCACTTCAATGTAATATTATTTCCCATTCTTCACAACCTATGAAGTATATATATAATCTATTAAAATTTAGGTATTTAAGTTAATACGCTAAAATTATCTTATATAACCACACAATTTCAATAATTGGAATAGATATGTATATATACAGTCTCAACCAATAAGATCTCATAATAAATTACCTAAAGATCATGCAAGCTCCTTAAATAAGAATGATTGAAATATCAAACAAGCAAGTTCAACAAAATAGATAATTCATCTTTCCTCAAACACTTGCACTCAAAAATAATTTAACATAAAAAGAATTGAGAAGTAAAATCAACATGCTTGGATTTTACGGCTCCCAAAGAAGATATGGCTTCCTGAGCTCAATCCCACGGTCACACTTTCTTCTCCTTCTAAATTCAACATATGTCCAATCCTAGCCTCTCACAAAGCTCTCAACAAAATACAAATAATCTAAATAAACTCTCTCTCCTCACTCAGCACTCAATCACTCTCTCACACAAAAAACTACAGCAAAATTATGAATGAGTGAGAAGAAATCAGAATGAATGAGTGTAACAAGAGGTAGAGAAGTTGCCTCTATTTATACTTAAATTTGAGTAACTCAATGCCATAAAAAAGCTACTCAATCTGCTACCTTTTCTCTCTTTTCCCTTTTCAAGTGACAACAATGACTCTTTTACTGAGTCAAAGCATAACAATGACTCTTTTACTAGAATGGATGATTTTCCCTTTTCAATTGACAACAATGACTCTTTTACTGAGTCAAAGCATAACAATGCATATCTATAGGTTTCCTAATTTTATGCAAGTCAACTACCTTCATGAGCTTCATCCAGCTTTGGCTTTGACAAATTCTACATGCTCATTTTAAACTAAGCTTTGAACTAAACTTCTACTTTCTTACTCCACTTATTATGGTGTTGCCTACTTTACACATCAACAATTGTGCATTGTTTTATATTATCAACAACTTTAACATATTCAATACTTTATTATAGTGTTGGTTTAAAGTGCTTTACCTAATACCATTCATCATTATTTACTTTGCATATGATATACCTCCTTTCAAACTATACACTATGCATTTTGCTTACTTTCTTAAGCATTGTACATATTTGTTGCACAAATTTACTATGATGTTGGTTTTAAGTGCTTTTCCATTCTTCTTTTATTTGTATTTACTAAACAATACATTATAACTTATGTGTTGCATTAACTCCTTTGTATATGCGCATTATATGCACTTTGTTTTGTTATCTTTTCGTTGGCTTCTATATAAGCCATGCTTTATAATATGGTTCACATTATACATGTGGTTAAGTTTATTTTATATCACTTTGAATATATATATATATATATATATATATATAATTATATATAAATATGTTAATATGTATGCATATATGTATACACGTACCCATATACATACATATTAATTATATATAACATTATTTAAACATCCATTATAAACACACATATATCTACATATTCATCGATCAATATATACAAAATGTATACATATATGTCCAATAGGTATTCCTATGAATATGATGTATCTATTCTTGGGTACACATAAGTATTTTTACTTCCATATATGTGTGCACGCATATGCTCACATGCATGAGTTATTGTTTTCTCTTACATATATACATATATACATTTATATATATAATCATGGATTAATATATAAATAGACGAAGAATAATTCAAACTCAATACAAATATTTAATCACGTGATTCAAACACAAGCACCATCAAGAAATCAAAGACTAAAATTGAAACCATTACAAATCATTCCCAAACTATGACCAAAGGTTTACTTACCAATTCTCGAACTAACTCGACTCCACTTGACCAAACTAGGGTGTGAGTGTGTGATAGCTCAAATAGGCATATTAAGGGTTACCAAACCAAGCTCCTCTCTTGAGTGATACTCCCCCTCTCTTACCTAAGGGCTCAATTCTTTCCTACATCCAACTTAGTGCATCACAAAGGTAGTTAGCCAATCACATGAAATTCATTTGCATCATCAAAGCATTGAAGTAATAATATTACAATACATATTCATTCATCACATTTTCCATCAATATATTCAAAACATAATCATACCTTAAAAAACAATAACATCTTAATGCATATTTAAGTATTTCATTCACCTATTAAACACATCAAAGTCGTGATTTATATTTATCATCATTTTTACTCATGAAGGTAAAAGTAACTTGGTAACTAAGAAATAGGGTGTAACATTTTTGAGACTCACAATACATTAAGTCATCCTGAAATATAAACTCCTTGAGTTCCTCTGACTTTTACATATTGACCACGAAGAGTTGACATCCTTTTTTCTTGGCCCCCTTTAGTTGCACAACAAATAATTGTCTTGACTTCTCTTGGGGTGCCTTGAAGAAAAAACTTGGTTCCCTAGGTCATCTAGATGCTTTACTATTTTTGTAAAACAATCTACCTTAGCTCTATGCCTCCACACCTAATTTATTCCTAAGACATCATAGTAACCTAATGGTGCTACATACAGGTTGACCTTAGTTGAAAAAATCAAAAGATGAACTCTGGCTTGAAACATACACTGCTCTACCTGAGCTTTTATATGGTTAGCATATTCTACTTACTAGGGTTTTTCTATTTATCTAGCTCTTCTATAAAATTTATTTAAAAATCTTGGTGTAATATAGATTTTAGTTGCACCAATATCAATTAAAATTGAGATAGGAACACCAAATAATGTACCTATTGTTTCAATTGGAGTAATCTATTACTCTGCTTTTTGATTATCCAATGCTACACGGATCCTTTGTTAGAATATTTCTTGTTGGGAGGGCAATGGATTTCCACATTGTTGAGTTCCCTAACTCTTATCCAGGCATTGATTTGCATAATAATCTCCTCCAAAAAGTAAACATCCTCAAGGATTCCCTCGCCTTTCAAAATGTTTTCTCAAATTATCTCCATTCCTCCTGAAGTTATTGTTGTTCTTCTTCTCATTTTTGGGTTCATTTCAATTATTTTGGAGACCCTTATCATTTTTCTTCTTGGTTTCCTATTTATCACTCCTCTTATTAAAGTATTGTGAATATTGTGATCAATTGAACTTCTTTTGATTCTTCTCATGATAAGCAGAGATGGATTTCGGCTTTTACTCATGCTTAATTACTTTCTCAAAAAACCTGATCCATTATTGTTGGACCATGAACATCAACTTATCCTCCAATTTGGGAATTTAGTACCATGATGAATTTTCTAATCCTAAATATTTCATCCTTTTGATACTAGTGTATGTACTTCAAGAGATGTGTAAAATTTTCCCAGTACTCAACCACAGATAAGTCTCCTTATCACAAAATTTGGAAGTCCATATGCTTGTGGTCGAAGAAAAGTTGCAATAACCATATTTTCCTAAAGATGACTACAAATTGATCCCAAGTTAAGCTTAAGGAGCTTAACCCCAACTCCATCTTATTTTTCATCCACCATGTGGATGCTTCTCCTACTAGCTAGTAAGCTCCCCAAACTACCTTAGTCACTTCAAAGTAATTTCTTATCTCAAAGTATTTCTCCATCTTTGTGGGCTAGGCTTCTGCTGATCATTGCTCACCATTCCATCGAACTTAGGTGGTATTACCTTTTTCATGTCTCTTGATAACTCAAGAGCTAACTAGTTCCTCTTTTCATTATCATCTCTCAAATCAAAATTATTTTCACCTCACCCACTTAGGGTGGTATGTTCATGCCTATTCACATCTGGCCCTTCTTGAGATGCTTCATTTTCTCTTTTTGGATTAATTTGGCCCCTAACCTCCTACTCCAAGATACCAATCTATCCCTTGTTTCATTCAAGATTGCCAAAATTTAGTCCAATTTAGCCTTTGGATTATCAGAAGGGTGGGATATCTCTTGACTTCCTCCTAGGTTAATTCTTGTTCTCACCATGTTTATTTTCTACTTCACACCTAAAGTTAATTTTATGAATTTAATTAGATCCTCTAATTTTTGCATTGTATTTTAAACAATAAACAATACTTATAACATTATTTTGAATCAGTTAGACAGATTTGAAAAAATAACAAAACCTTATTATATTATTTAGTGGATTCATTATACATCCTTATTTAGTATTAAACTTTTGACCATATGCGACTACATGTCGCTATCAGATAATGGTATCTCCTCGGGTTCTTCTTCACCCTCAGAGTCAACCATGACAAATTTGGAGGGTGGGTGTACATGCAAGTACTCCTCCATCACCTCCTTTCCTAACTTTCGTGCATCATGATCACATCCAAATGGCATATCCCTATGTGCAGATGGTTTGAGTAGCTTAACAAAAGGGATATGTACGATGAATTTATTTATCACTCTCACACGCTTATTTCAAACAAATATGCTTAAGCACACCAACAAGGGTTTATGAGTCAACAATCCATGCACCCCCATGTGTAGCTGATATTCTCAAAGAGTTTTATGTCCAGAGATGACTCATTTTTGGCCACTAGGCTAAGCAAGTTCTTGTGTATGGATTTCCTTACGGTTTTCTTAGTTATTCCTGTCATTCTGGCTCAAACATTAGCTATCTATTAATATTTGAGAATAATTTTCATAGTGAGCTCATAGGTCCATGTGTTGAACTCGATAGCTTTGATACCATATATAAAAAAACTCACTCTTACTACACAATAAATACTTAAATGTTTACTAGAGAAGTAAACAAACATAAGCTTACAAATAGGATAGCAAAAAAAATCATACATCATTTATTACACATGATCAAAACATGAATGAATAATACAACTTTTGAATTTGAACTATATTAATTTTGACTTGAGAAATAAGCTAGAAATTTTCAATTACAATTCATATATAAGATACTTTTCAATTATACGAGTTTACATAATACAATAAATGTTACAAGGTCAAGTCTTCCATATCTGGAATATGATTCTATTTTATAAGCCTCGACATTGTCATATGAGTCAGAGGAAGATTTGAAGTGATTTTATTATTGTTGGAGTTGTAAGAAGATCTCTTATAATAGAAAATTTCATGTTGAAGGTAACAAGCATGCATGTCGATGTTTTCTTGTTCATTGTTTAGTTCAAAACTATTGTTGCAAATTCTTAGAAGATTTAATTAACAAAATCAACAAGTTGTTCCTGAGTTTCTTGTCAATTCTTGTGCAAGAGAATTTGTTTTGAACTCACAAATATTTAATTTAATTCTCAAAAGCTTGATTTTCCTATTATTGAGTGAAGGAGATGCAATAACCAACAATCCAGTAGGATTCTTGGTTATTGATCTGCATCATGGATTGACCTATACTATATTCAAGGAAAGTTTATTTTCTTTTATAAAACTAATTTAATATAAAATCTATTACTTTGTGTACTAAAATAGGGTAACTAAATAAATGAATGATTTATTTTAATGACAGTTCCATGAGACCGAGTAGTCAAAGGGACCAAGAGCCATAGCCCTAAGACATTTCCAAACTCTTTATGACTTCATATCTTCAAATAAGGATATTGATAAGAAAACTTGCAATTTTGTTAATCCTCACTTCCTCATATAAGGTAGTTAGGTTTTCCACTTTCAGATTATTTTCATATTAGATACATATACCACTGGAGGTTGTGAACTTTATAATGAAGTACCATTTTATCTCTACCACCCCTTGTTGTGGAATATGCATATTCTTGTTTTCCATTCTTCCTTAGGTATACTCCATCTAATGGTGCCACACCTAATATTGTGTTATCTAGTCCCCAACTAGAAAATGAATAAATTCCCTTTCCTTGTCATATTTTAATGTAGCGTTAAAATATTTAACATAGTATGCTTTCACATAGTACACTTTCTTTTGGACAACGTGATTTTTCACTGATGAGGGCGCAACCTGAGACTTAGAAAATAACCCACGATCAAGAGAATAATTTTATTATTTAGAAAATGGAGCTTCTTACATGTAGAGGATCTCAAATCCCCAAGTTCTACAACACATGCAAGTTACAGAAAGCTATAGAATCACCCTTTCGCAATATGTGAGCTTGTCCCCCCAAAAAGTTACCCAAAAATTAGAAACCGCTCATAAATAGAGCTCTTCTTTAGTTTGGAGCCAAAACAACATTCAAATTTGAGTTTAGGCGGTTTGGCGCCAAAAAATTACAAGTTGGAGTTCAAATTTCAAAAGGACATTTACAATTGTATCTTCTAGAAAGTGCGCCAACTTCCCGGGGCCATAACTTTTGATCCAGGACTCCGATTCTTGAACCGTTTGAACCGTTGGAAAGGTCTCAAAGTCAATAATGCGCTCGAAATCCCTACAATGATTTCGACAAGTTTCAGGGCGATCCGGGAACTCTAAGTGCCTCAAATCTAACTTCGGAAGATTTTCAGGTGCAAATCTGGGAAACTAAAACTGCAATATCTTTCCACCCAAGAATAGAAAATAAAAACCATAAATTGGGAATTTCATTATGACGAAAAGGGTATCCAAAAATTTAAAAACATCTAAAAACTAAGAAACTTGAAATTTAACTATTTTTGGGTGATGCAAGATTGCCCTTACACCACTGGATGCTCCTGCATCATTCACATGATAGTCCTAAATGTTTCCATCACATATTTTTTAATTTCCTCATTGGTATTTGGACACTCTTAAAATTTAATGTATCATTTACTCATTTATTTGTTGTTTTATTCCATCCATGTCTTCTTTCTTTGATTTAGCTCCTCCTTGACAACCATTGTGGGCCAATTATGGTTATCCATATTTTGAAACTTTTATAGGTAACTTAGCATCCAAGTTATAACAAATACTTAGAGAAAGTACCTTGTTTTTTCAAACGAATCTCATATGAGACTAAAGTTTTGATTTTTTCATTTCTTATAATTAAATTATTTTGATTTTTTTCCAATTGATTCTACTTGTTATTTGGCATACTACACATCTATAAAGGACTATCAACGTGACAAGAAAGATAAAAAAGGATTATGTTGGTTTTTCAATCCCATAATTCAACATTTATTCATCTATTTTGTAGTAAGCATTAAGGATTTATATCCTCACTATATCAAATTTGTCCTATAATCCTCTCAAATGATCCCATTGTGGAAATTGATCCTAATATATTTGTTCTCTTCACTATTTCCAACGAGATTCCTTTGAAAAGAAATCAAACTTACTTCTTTTTTCTTCTTAAAATTATTGACTTTGGCTTTGTTGGTGTCACTTGCATCTTGACCTTTTGGTAAAAGAGTTCTAAGCCTCTTAGATGCTCTCTCCAATGATGAGTTATTTTTGAAATTAGGATAAGATCATTAGCATAAAATAGTAACTTGAATGTCATGCATCCAAAAAATTTGGCACCCCCTCCAACACCATTGTTTAACCACTCTTCAAGTTTATCAATGTATAATACAAGAAAAGTGGGTGAAAGATTGCATCCCTATTTGATGTTAATGACACTTCTAAAACATTAGAAATTTCATCTCTTGTTTTGATTTTAGCCTTCACTTGCTCATAAATCCTATGAAATAGTGCACTATATAGTAGGAAAGGTGTCTTAACTTTGACCCTAATGTAAAGTATATAAATAATGTAGTTTTCAACCATGAAACACAGTAACTGAATTTTTGCCCCATAGACTTAGTTTTTGGGGTTTTTCGGGTTGTTTGAGATCACTTCTAGGGATACCTATTATGTAGATGTTTTTTTTAATCTTTGTAGTTTTATAAAAAATTGGACCCAAAAACCTCTCATATCAAGATTTATGGCATCCAGATGTTGGGTATCCTACATTTAAAATGTGAAAAATATGTAGGACACATAGAGAGTTGTAAGAGGGAGTTACACTTGTTGACCAACTTATGATGTATTTTACAATTTATTATAAGGAATATTTGAATGGAGATAATGAATAAAAAATGGAATGCCCAAATTGGTGAGTGGATTATGACAAACGAATGACAGGTGAAAGGAATATGTTATTTTTTCCCTATGAAGTCATCTTGGGATTTGGGTGTTGGTTTTTTAATTAGGTATTTAGGTGCCACATTTTTGGGTTTTTTTTGGAATATTACCATTTTATGGTTTTACATATTGATAGACTGTCGTGAGGTCCTATCGCTTTAGTTGAAAATGTATCAATTATATCGATCAGGTAGTGTTTGAAGGTTGTATGCAATAGGGGACATCTTGGCTATCTCTCTTAGATTTTCTAAATTATTGAATGGTTGTAAACAAAAATTTAACTAGAAAGAAATTAAACTAGAAAGCATGAAGTTGTTTAAGCTAGAAAGCATGAGACGATTAAACTAGAAAGCATATAAATTACCTAAGAAGAAATTCTTGCAGTAAAACTATAAAATTTAAATAAAAACAGCTAACGGCTAACAACTAACTGTTGACAGAAGGTAAACTTGATGATTTGTAACTAACAACAAGAATGGTTCCTTTGGAAATTCCAAATAAATAGAATTTTAAGATTGAAAATTCAAAAGTATGACCCGTAGGAATATTTGATAGAGCTCGACACACACAAATAACATTCATCCAAATTTATCATGTATAGAATACAAGAAACAACATTGAAAATGAAAATACTTATCTATCCTACAAGATCCCTCGAGTGGCCAACTCTCGGGTATTCCTACAATTAACCTAGATCACATGAACTTTCACATCTTCAAAATGAATCCATCCATGATAATTCCATTACACATAACTAGTAACTTAGAATAAGACTGGAAAAGTTTATTTTATTCATAACAGAAAATTGTAACACAGAGACATAGTTCAAAGTATATCATAATAGCATAACGGTATCACCTCTGCATTGTTTCTGGCAGTTACATATATATAATATACTGCTAACAAAATCCTAAATTTTAGATGGTGGAAGATCACAATTGAAAAAGTCTTTTAATATAATTTCAACTAACCAAATGACTGATGTCCATAACATAAAATATATTAAAGGCTCAGAGTGGATCCATAAAGTTTTTAAACAAAAATTAAATAGAAAGAATTAAAAAGACTTGTTCTACTATGCATGCTTGAATTTATGGCACCTAGACTTCCGACCCTCTATCTTCAATTGTTTGAAGTCCGCTTAAAGTCTACTCAATCGTGCATAATGTCTTGTACAATGACTAAAAGCTATACCATTATATTAGCGTTAGTCAACTTGTTACTCATTTTGTTATTTTCTCAAGATTGATTGAGTTTAGAATGTTTACAAAACTGAAAGTGAAGTGCATTTCTTGTCTATCTTCCCTATATGTAAAATCAAAGAGATTACAAGTTTCAGTAACAAATTATTGCATTTATACAAGTGCAAACAATATTGAAAAGATCTACACAAATTTTGTTGAAAGTAATCTTTATTGATTCAAAAGTATATATTTGCCTCACACAAGCTGTGAGACTTAACTTGCTCAATGGAAATGAGGTACAATCCATACATTGATGAATTAAAAGAAACAAAATGCACATATAGGGGAAGAGGCCAGTCATTGGTTGATGATTGGTCAGAGTTTTTTGTCCTACTTGGTCTTCTCCTTCAAAGTTGTCTTGCATTCTTCATAGCTCCTTGTTTCTAGCTCCCGCATCTAAAAATTGCAATGATGTTAGAGCAGATCTCTAAGCAATGATGGTCTCTAGCACTACATGTACATGCACCTATAATGTATAAACTGTCCCTCAAATACATTAAACAAACAAACAAAATGTACTTGTTCAAAGAAGAAACAAGGTCATCAAGCCCTTCAGGCATATGCACATATTTTTTCTAACTGTTTGTTTCGTGTGCAGATACAGGAAAAGAAAGTTTTTTTTTCATCCAATTTTAGCACGTGGTGTAAACGTGGCTCCCACAAGGGTTGAGCTCGGTGTGCTACTTTGTTATGCTTTTGCTTCCTCATCATACAATTTTGTCCCAACATTTCTTGCCTTTCCTCTAGAGTTTCCCAATCTCGTATTTTAGTGCCAACAAGAAGGATCTCTAAAAAAAAGGGTAGGAAATGCCAAAATAAATTGTATCACCTTTAAACATTAGCATAATTCTTAAATGAGGTGATGTACCTGGAAGTCAAGTGTTTTGTATTAGTGTTATGTGTTATTGTGCAAAGATGATCAGTCCTATGGACAAATGATGCAATACAGAGCAGTAATGATATCATAACATTATATACATACAAACTGCATCTAGTTCTCTACATTCAAGATTTAAATCAAAAAGTTCTCTTAGGAGAATACATTAGTTTGCAAAAGTGAAAAGGACTTCATATATAGCTCTACTATAGTAACTAAGTATAATGAAGAGCATTCGATGACTATTCAACAATAAAGCAATTCATATGTATGAGATCACTGTAATGGAGCAGCTATAGCAAAGGGTACCATGAAGTATGAAGACAACCCAAACAGTAGTGCACATGGGGCATGGTAATGCTGGTGTAAAACAATACCTTAGAGGTATGATTAACCAACATTGAATAATGTAGTGGAGTATATGCACTTATTCAGTTTAGTGTATATATGTTTGTTTTCCTTTGATATTAACTACAAGTGACATCAGAAAATAGATGATCAAAAGGCAGACCAGTCATAACTAAATGGTGGTTATTTAGAGTAATTAAGGGTAATTCAAAACATAGTGCATAAATGTAAAAGGCAGATTTGATGATAATTTTGTCACTATGAGTTTTTGCCTAAGCTTAGTGGTCAATAAAATTCACCATAAAAAACAGGGGTAGATCATTTGATAGGGACTATCAATTCTTGGAGAACAGTCTTGATAAGAAGAAAACTCAGGTGCACGAGCTATATGAAGTGCAATGCATATACAAGTAAAATGTACAGTCACTTCTTAAAAAACATAGTAATGATATGGACAATACAAATTGTTATCTCAGCATAAGGGGAAGTCTTTGAGGCCTGTGCATAACCATGTAAAATGACTGAGTATCACAAAGCAAGGAAAGGACACGCATATATGAGCAAGGGATAGTCTGTGATTAAGTGTAAAGAACAATATTTGCAAAGGCAGGATGGCCACATAAGCTATGGGTATGTATGAAGGGTGTTTCAAATAGTCATTGAGCAACATAAAAGACAATGGGCAGAATCCTACAAAAAAGATGGCATCAAATGTTGGAGGTCACATATTCAAAGAAGGAACACATAAACAAATAGCAGCAAATGATCTTCAAAAATGCCAAGAGTGATCAAAGGAAGTGACTTTAGTGATGTTTGATATCATTAGCATCAGTATTTGAAGCGTTAATCCATCTCTATCTAGAACAAAGCAAATAGATGTAGCCTTATTCAAAGATGTGTTTTATGTGGGAAAGGATAATTTACATTACATAAGGAGTTACCTGTCTGATAAATCAAAACATAGTGTCCTTTGTGATTTGCAGAGCAGCACCTTTGGTTGCATATTGCATCTCTATTATAAGGTATATTGTTGTTTCAATCACAACTCATAGAAATCAAATAAATAGAAGTGTGATAATCCTGCAACGACACTGAGTAGTGGGATATTGCCCTGTCACTCTTTGAAGAGTGTAAAATTCATGGGTAAAATCTATAAAAGCAAGATATTGATTCCTATTAAGAATCATGAAAGACAGTACAATCTGTAAGTCAAGTTTTTGCAGAGGACAGTCCATAAAACCTTAAGGAAATGCCCAAAAAGCTAGAACAAAAGAAAGAGGTATGAAGATCATTTATAAACAACAGAGGGAATATTATCATTGCAAATATAACAGTAAGATTGTTATTCAAAATCAATTGTGGCCTGGTATTGATCAAAAAACAAAGGCATATCATGGCGCAGAGGTACGGTACATTTAAATCTTCTATCTAGTAAAATTTCATATGAAATATAAGGATGCTCATTTTGGAATGCAAAAGTCACCATTAAATGAGGGACAGTTTTGAAATGGTAGACCTAACTCAAAAAGGCATGGCTAAGCAGTCTTAGTCCAACACTTCAAGTGGACAGTCACTACAAATGATGCAAAGGAGCAGAGATGATAATAGTCATAAGGGTTTTGACCTGTGTAAGTAGAAAAGAGATACATGGCAAACATAACATACAAACCCAAAAAAGTTGTAATGCAGAACTGAAGCTTTGTGTCCAAACCCTAGGTTTTGGGTAACGAATGAGAGCCCAGTTTTTTTTTAAAAGCTTCAAGAAGTATGATGGAGGCCGTGTGTTTTATTGGCCCATATATAGCCTTTGCAACCTGAGATATGAAACAAAAATACAAGAAATTTAATCTTTCGTTCCCTAGAGCTTTGTTTCCAAACCCTCAAATCTCAACATAGTGAAATACAATGGAAATAACGATCATTGAAGAATATAAGGCTCAAATAAAAAGCCTATATACCAAAGGTGCATGAAAATAATAGGAGATGGTATGAGTTTTGGGTACCTATGGCAAGCATATGGCTGTGACCAATGTTTTTACTACATGGATTTACATACAAATATCAAAATATTTTACAGAAGAAAAAAATGTTGTATTTTCCTTAGTGAATGCAAACAAATGTGCGTACAGAGATATACTGGAAATAAATAGAGAGGAAACACTTTTCTTCTTTCATGGAGATAGCTCGATTTCAAGCATATAAATAAAAAACAAAGCATTTTCAGAAGAAAGCTCAAGGGAAGAGCTTACTTGAATCCTTTTACTAGTGATTTTCTGAGAAGGCCTGCAAAAGAATGCAAATTAAATGTCTTTGTGGCCGCGGATTTTACCATAAACATCTTCCTCAAAGCTTCAAACCCTCATGGAGTTGGCGGTGCTCAAACTTCTCTTAGAAGTTTCACGAAATTAAGTGCTTTACTTTTGTTTGAGGGTTTCAACCCTAGTGTTGCCGATGGAATGGCATTTTTTGCCATTGTTTTTGAAAAAAATCAAATATCAAACTAATGTGAGCCCGTGATCCTGCATTTTGGTGTTTGTGCCTTAGGAAATTTTTTGCCTTAAAATATTTTTATGATCTTGTTAAGGTAAATGCCACCTCAACATATGAAGTCCACCTCAGCTTTAATTTCCATCTTAGCCATGTACGTGCATGCTTGGAGGATTTTCTTTGAATTTTTATCTTTTGCATATGTATTTATTGTAAAACAAAATGACTTTAAGGTGCAATTATAAGCATTAAATTATTTTGTTATTTTAAAAATAAAATGCAAAATGATAGAGATTTTCAACATTTAGTGAGAGTTATGCTTTCAAACAAATGGAGGGTATATAGGGTAGTTTGTTTTCAGTTGGAGACATGTACCCACATTTGTAGGGGAATTAATGCACTTTGTTGGTGGTTTTGCATGCTTAGGTGTTTGGTATGATCAAAACCATTTTTCCCCACATGTGGGAGGTGGTTTTATGAGGAAACTAATGCCTCATTTTTAGGTTTTTCTAGGGAATTCGGCCCAAGGTAGTTGCTTGCTCCTATATTGGTGCAACTACTTGGGTTGTGGGTTATATTGACTCTTGTAACTCTTTTGGGAGTTAGTTCTCAATTTTCAGATTTCTAGAGATAGTAATTCCACAGTTCTTCATCGGATTTCAACATTTCTTTGTAACTCATTATGTCATGTAAACAGTGAGTATCTTAATGTTAATAGTATTGAGTTATTTTTCTCTCATTACTCACCTGCTTGTGTGCATGTCTTTATGGTGATTGATCGATCTACTTGTGAAATTTGTGTTTTTTCCTTGTATTTCTATCTCACTGGAAGCACCTTGTTGCAAGAAGATATATGTTTACAGGTTATGAGCTGTGTGAAAAATGCAAGAGTTCTAGTTGTGAAATATACTTTTCCCTCTAGGATTTTGTGTTAGCATCATCTTATAAAGCATTTTTGTAAACAATATGCAAAAATGAGTTGTGTAAGCCTCTTTCAATCTGTTATCCTAAAAGTGTAGTTAAACTATTTTTGCATGTCCTTTAGTTAGTTTGGTGTATCACCATAGGATAGAAGTTTTAGTTTCATTTACAAGTTACAATTTTCTCACCTTTTTCCTCAGTAAAGAAAAATAGTAGTTTAGGTGATATTCAATAAAGATTCAGCTTTCTCTGGAGGTACTTTTCTACTATAGGTAACCCATAGCCTCAAAAAAGTTTCCATGTTTCACATGATTAGCTGGGATAGGTTTAAGCTTGTGTGCAAATCATTGTGTTAATAGTTTTTGGCATGCCCAGTGGGATTGTCGAATCAGACAGTTTAGAAAAATGTAAGTCATTGCTGGTTCTGATATGCTGCTAGCATTTTCAAGCCTTTAAGAGGCATATTTTTTCATATCTGGCGACTTCCAGTGTGAGTAGAGTTTAAAAACCAGTGCTGTGAAGCTTTACATGAAAAAGATTCATACTAAGATCTCATAATCTTTTGAATATTTAAAATTATCTCCACCTAGAAGGTAGAGTAGGTCTGTTAGAAGAGTTTCTATCTAAAAAAGGGTTCAATAAACTCCTCCAAGTTTCAGACCAGCCTTTATAGCCAGTTCAGCTGCACCTACAATTTTGATCCCCATTGTTTCAGCTCAAATTAGTCAACCTCCAGCTGTGCAAATGGATAGAAATCATCCTTTTGTGCCATTCAATGGAGGTATTCCATTGAACTTGGCGCAACATGATTATATGCCTATAGCAGCCTTAAAGAGCTTGTGATTTTTCATAGGAGAAGATCAAACAACTCCTATTGAACACATCAGAGATGCAACATCTCTTTGTGGGGTTCACCATATAACCCAAGAAAATGTAGCTGTCAGATTACTTGTGGCCTCATTTAAAGGAAAGGCATTGTAGTGGTTTAGAGTTCTGCAAGTTGGGTCTATTGCAACTTGGGATGAATTAGGAGACAAGCTGCATAAGCAATTTCAAGACAAGTCTGACCATCTGTCACTAGTAGAGCAGTTAACAACTATAAAGAGAGCTCCTAAGGAGCAAATGACAGACTTTAATTTTAGATTTCAGAAAACTTGGGACAAAATCCCAGCTACTGTGAGGCCTTCTCTTGAGCATGCCTTCTTGTACTATTTAAAAGCCATAAACAGTGAAATAGTAGTTATGAAACAGTCAATGGGAGGAGTGTCTTTACCAGATGCATATGAGATAGCAATTAGGGCTGAAAACTGATTAATTCAAGTGGGTAAGATTGCTCCTAGGCCACCAATGCCTATCTTTCCTAAAATTCAACCTAGTATGCCTCTACAAATACAACCTTTTACACCTTTACCAGTTGTACTGATGTCATCAACTATTGTTCCAGTTGCTGCAAGTCAAGAAAATGCTACTCGAAGCTCATCTCAGAAGCTACAAGAGATCAAAAGTCTGCTTCAAACTTTTGGTAATAAGTTAGTAAGCTTAGAGAAGCAACAATCATATAATAGACCTTATCAACAATAGAATCAGGTTGCAAATCAGCCTTATCAAGGTCAGCAACAGTAGTATCAAGTCAATAGGAAACAATACCAAAGTAACTACCAAGGTCCAAGACAAAATATTAACACAAGGACTTTTCAAATATATAATCCTACTCCTATTAGTGTAGCTAAGGACATTGTCCCTATTCAGAACTTGGCTACAGATTATGAATGGTGCTATCCTTGCAACCAACCTCATAATCAAGCCACTTATTCAAATGGAATCATTAATCAGGCTTTAATGGTGCAAAGTGTTTCAAATTCACAACAAAATACACCTAATGATGGAGCCTTACAACAGCAAGATCAACCTTCAAGTGATGCTACTCTATTAAACTGGCAGGGAGAAGAGTTTTGTGGAGTCAATGCAAATGATTCTCTAATTGCTACAAACACAAGAGCAAAGAAAAGAGCTGTTGAACTTGAGAAAGCATCTGAAAAAGGAAAAGCAGTAGCTACAAAACCATCTACATCACAAGTGCCTCGCATTTTGCAGAGGAATCCACAAGTAGCTGCCAAGGAGCAACCCCACTTGCAAACTGAGCCTCCTGCTGCAAGGATACAATAGAAGGTAAATTTTGCTGCTCCCTTCAATATTGTTGAGAATATGAAAAAAATGAATATCACAATATCTATGTGGGACTCTTTGGAAATCCCAGTCCAAAAAAGAGTTGTTATAATCTGCCTTAACTGAAAAAGCAGTGACTAGTGAACCTTCAGTTGATACAGTTAAGGTTGTTTTCACAAATGTACCCCAGGATAATGATAAACAACAAAGAAAACAACCAAGTAAAGAGTCTAAAAAAGGTGTCAATCCTCCTCCTTTCTATGTGGCATTGATTGTAGGAGACAAACTAGTTCATAATTGTATGGTTGACAGTGGAACCAGTAGTTCAGTCATGTCAAAAAAGATTGCAGACCAGTTATGACTAAAATACTAGCCCCTTGAAAAAGGAGTACTTCAGTTAGATGGGACAATAGTTAATACTATTGGTGTTATCAAAGATTTGGGACTCACATTACATGCCTGTCCAAATTTTTCAATTCCCCAGGATGCCTTCATCATTGACTTACCTCTTTTCTTTGCCCTGTGTTTATCAAGGGACTTTACTGCAAAAATTGGAGGATATCTATCTTCTGACTAGTCCCATATGCTTTTAAGGACCTGGTATGGAATAAAAGTGACAATAAAATCAGAGTCATTGGCAAAGGATCACATTGAACCTTATGTGCCAAGTGCAATTAATGCTAGCTGTGCTATTTTTGAAGACAATGAGCTTGACATAGCTCAGGAGCTGCAAGCTGAAAGTATACCAGAGGTGTTGCTAAATGAGTGGGCAATAGAAAATATAGTGGATAATACGAATGAGCTCATTCAAGAAGTTGGATTGGGTATTTATGTGTTGCATGATCCAGAAATAGAGATCCCAAATCTTAAAAAGAAGGAAAAACAACAATTACCAAAACAAAATGAGCTATGGCAGATGTACTTTGATGGCTCTAGAAGAAGAAATGGAGTTGGTGGAGGTGCAATGTTGATTTCTCCATAAGGTGATAGGTATTATGTTGCTTTCAGATTTTCCTTTTCATGTTCTAACAATTTTGCTGAGTATGAAGGACTAATACAGGGCTTAGAATGGGCAAGGAGAAGAGGAATCAACTGCTTGCAAGTGTTTGGAGACAACGAACTAATTGTTAATCAAGTGAGAGGGTTAAATGTGACAAAAATGATACCTTGAAATCTTATAAACATAGGGTATGGGATATGATAGAGGAGTTCAATGCTTTTAATCTGGTTTTAGTCCCTAGGAGTCAAAATAAGCACGTTGACAGATTGGCTGCAATTGGTGCTCAATTTGACATACCCAATGAGATTAGGAAAGAGAAGGTACAACATGTTAAAGTAGTTGTTAGGCCCTCTATCCTTGACAACAATATTAATTGGCAAGTCTTTGAAAGTGATGAAAAAATTCTAAGTTTTTTGCTTGAGGAAGATAAGTTTTCTGTTGTAAATCAGGAAAAGTTAAAACAACAATATGAGGTTCAGATTATCCAGTTGAAGACAAATAAGTTGCCCAGGGGCCTGGTTACATTAGAATCCATTTTCAGTACTGATGACCAACTGAAAAGGAACAAAACCAACATTCAGATTAAAGATGAGCATTACGAAGAGCTGGAGATCTTTAAAGGTAAGCTTCTTAAGATAGGAAAAAAAAATTTAGCTGAAGATAGGAAGGCTTTCATTGCTTTATGCCAAGAATTTTAGGATGTTTTTGCTTGGGATCACTCTGATTTGAAAGGATTTGATCCTAGAATTGCTTAGCACACAATAGAACTAGAACCCAATGCAAAGCCTGTAAGACAAAAGAAGAGACCTTTGAACCCCAAGCTTGAACCTTTAATGATTAAAGAACTGACTAAGCTAGTTGAAGGGTGTATTATATTCCCAATTAAACACACCTCATGGGTTTCTAACCTGGTTTCGGTTAGAAAGAAGAATGGTGAGATAATATTATGTGTAGATTTTAGAGATCTTAACAGAGCATCTCTAAAAGACCATTACCCATTACCTTCCATGGAGCAGATCCTTCAAGTGGTTGTTGGTTCTGAGAGGTTTTCTCTAGTTGATGGATACTCTGGTTATAACCAAGTATTGGTCAAAGAAGAGGACCAATACAAGACTGCCTTTACAAAAAAATGGGGCACTATCACCTACAAGAGAATGCCTTTCGTCCTGTCCAATGCTGGAGTCACTTTTCAAAGGGCTATGGACATGGCCTTTCAAGGTTTAATCAAGAAAATTGTGCTCATATATCTAGATGATGTAACAGTATTCTTAAAAAATGTTGATGAACATCTGTTGCATTTAAAACAAGTATTTGAAAGATGTAGGGAATATGGAATCTCCCTTAATCCCAAGAAAAGTATCTTTGTTGTTCATGAGGGTAAGTTGTTAGGACACATAGTGTCAAAACAGGGAATCACTATTGACCCTAAAAGAGTCAAAGCCATTTTAGAGCTGCCATTACCCAATCACAAGAAAAGGTTGCAAAGTTTCTTAGGCAGAATTAAATTTTTGAGAAGGTTTATACCTAATGTTGCAAACCTTTTACAACCTTTGACAGCTATGTTAAGAAAGAATGCAGTTTTCAGTTGGACTAGACAAGCTAAACATAGTTTTGAAGCCATTAAAGAAGCTTTAACATCAGCTCCCACACTGGTAAACCCAAATTTCTCAAAAGACTTTATTTTGTATGCATTTGGCAGTGTGGATTATGTTTCTGCAATGCTTGTTCAGCAAAATAATGAAGGCTTAGAACAACCCATTGCATTTTTCAGCCAAGGATTGGCAAAATATGAACAAAGATATTCATTTGTGGAGAAACATGTTTTGGATATCATAAGAAGCCTTAAAAAATTTAAGCCATTGATTTCCAACAATAAGATTCATTTAATGGTGGCACATCCAAGTGTGAAAGAGTTCATGTTGAGTAAGGATCTTAACGAAAAAGAGAGCTAGATGGATCACTAAAGTCATGGAGTTTGATGTGGATATCATGATCACAAAGCTAGTAAGGGGCAAGGGACTCTATGAGAAACTTGCTTCAACACCAGAAAGTGAAGAGAAAGTAGAAACAAAGGTTGTTTTAGTCAGTGATGATTAGGATCAGAATGATGTACCTGCATTCGTAGTAGGATGGGTGCATGATATGACACATTTTCTATAGACTGGTGAATTTCCACCAGGTTTAGATAGAGCTAAGAAAAGATATTTCAGGTTACAGTCCATTCCATATGTCTTGATTGATGATGTTTTATACAGGAAAGATTTAAATGGTGTTATATTGAGGTGTATTGATCAAGATCAGATTGAAAAGGTGCTTCATGAGTTCCATGATGGAACTGCAAGGGATCATTTTTCCCCAAGACCAACAACATAGAAAATTATGAGAGCTACCTATTACTAGCCAACCATGTTTAAGGATGCCCATGCATGGGCCAGAAAGTGTGTGAAGTGTGCAATATTTGCAAGAAAGGAAAAGTTGCCAGCATTACTTTTGCAACCAATTCAAGTGGAACAACCCTTCATGAGATGGGGCATTGACTTCATTGGACCCATAAACCCACCTTCCAGTGTTGGGCACAAGTGGGTACTCACTGCAATAGATTATTTCACAAGGTGGACTGAGGCTGTACCTTGAAAGAAGCTAATGAAACATCTGTATTAAACTTTTATGATGACGTAATAACCAGGTTTGTAGTTCCTAATTCCATCATCTCAGATAATTCTCTTGCATTTGTGGGACTTAGAATGGCTGATTGGGCAGTAAAGAATGAAATATATTTTAACACTTCATCAAATTATTACCCTTAGGGTAATGGTTTTGTTGAAAGCACAAACAAGAACCTGATCAGAATCATTAAACGAATAATGGAGGATAATCAGAGAGCTTGGCACACCAAGCTAAAATCTGCCTTATTGGCAGATAGGATAACTCCCAAACGGTCTATTGGAAATTCTCCATATGTACTGGTTTATGGAAAGGAAGCCAGATTACCTTTGTCTGTAGAGCTACCAGCTCTTGACTTTATACATTAGTTAGAGATGTTTGAAGAACATGATCCATTAGCAGTTAGATACGCTCAGCTCATGGAGTTGGAAGAGACAAGAGACAAAGCTATGAAGTCTTTGGAGTATCATCAACTCCAAACTAAAAAAGTTTTTGATAAAAGAGAAACTGCCAGAGTTTTCAAAGAAGGTGATGTTGTGCTCAAATGGGATGAGTTGAAAAGTAGGCAAGGGAAGCATACAAAGTTTGATAACTTCTAGAGTAGCCCATTTGTTATCACATAGTGCAAGGAGCACAATGCATTCCAACTGTCCAAGATGGATGGAGAGATTTTTCCTATCCCAGTCAATGGGATACACCTCAAGCGTTGCTTTGAGGTTTGATCTATACCATTTTTGCTAGTTTAAAATTTTTTGTTTTCAATAAGTGCTTATGCACCTTAGTTTAGTTGTTGTTTTCAGATTCCCTAAGTACTTTTTAGCACGGTTAGATAGTTTTCTTCCTGTAGGTTTGGTTTTCAATAGGTTCTAGGGTTTTTCTGAGTCATCTTTATTGAGTTACAACATTGAGACAAGTTATTTTCATATCTATTATGGGTTTCTGAGTGACCCCGTGCCCAATGAATAGTCTAGGAAACTAGTCCTAATGTTTAGCAGGCAAACATATAACATATGTCACCATAAATGTTACTCATTTTGTTATTTTCTCAAGATTGACTGAGTTTATAATGTTTGTAAAACTGAAAGTGAAGTGCATTTCTTGTCTATCTCCCCTATATTTAAAATAAAAGAGATTACAAGTTTCAGTAATAGATTATTGCATTTATACAAGTGCATTAAATATTGAAAAGATATGCACAAATCTTGCTGAAAGTAATATTTATTGATTCAAAAGTACATATTTGCCTCACACAAGCCGTGATACTTAACTTGCTCAATGGAAATGAGGTACAATCTATACATTGATGAATTAAAAGAAACAAAATGCACATATAGGGGAAGAGGCTAGTCATTGCCTGATGACTGGTCAGAGTTTGTTGTCCTGCTTGGTCTTCTGCTTCAAAGTTGTCTTGCATTCTTCATAGCTCCCTGTTTCCAGCCCCTGCATCTGAAAATTGCAATGATGTTAGAGCAGAGCTCTAAGCAATGATGGTCTCTAGCACTACATGTACATGCACCCATTAATGTATAAATTGTCCCTCAAATACATTAAATAAACAAACAAATTCTACAAGTCCAAACAAAGAAACAAGGTCATCAAGCCCTTCAGGCATATGAACATATTTTTTCTAACTATTTGTTTAGTGTGTAGATATAGGAAAAGCCATGTTTTTGTTTCATCAAATTTCAGCACGTGGTGTAAACGTGGCTCCCACAAAGGTTGAGCTCGGCGTGCTGCTTTGTTATGCTTTTGTTGCCTCATCATACAATTTTGTCTTGACATTTCTTGCCTTTCCTCTAGAGTTTCCCAATCTCGTATTTTAGTGCCAACAAGAAGGATCTCTAAAGAAAAGGGCAAGAAATGCCAAAATAAATTGTATCACCTTTAAACATTAGCATAATTCTTAAATGAGGTGATGTACCTGGAAGTCAAGTGTTCTATATTAGTGTTTTGTGTTATTGTGCAAAGATGCTCAGCCCTATGGACAAATGATGCAATATAGAGCATTAATGATATCATGACATTATATACATACAAACTACATCTAGTTCTCTGCATTCAAGATTTAAATCAAAAAGTTCTCTCAGGAGAATACATCAGTTTGCAAAAGTGAAAAGGACTTCATATACAACTCTGCTATAGTAACAAAGTATAACGAAGAGCATTAGATGACTATTCAACAATAAAGCAATTCATATGTATGAGATCACTGTAATGGAGCAGCTGTAGCAAAGGGTACCGTGGAGTATGAAGACAACCCAAACAACAGTGCACATGGGGCATAGTAATGCTGGTGCAAAATAGTACCTTAGAGGTATGATTAACCAACATTGAATAATGCAGTGGAGTATATGCACTTATTCAGTTTAGTGTATATATGTATTTTTTTCTTTGATATTCACTATAAGTGACATCACAAAATAGATGATGAAAAGGCAAATCAGTCATAACTAAACGGTGGTTATTCAAAGTAATTAAGTGTAATTCAAAAGATAGTGCATAAATGTAAAAGGCAGATTTGATGATAATTTTGTCACTATGAGTTTTTGCCTAAGCTTAGTGGTCAATAAAATTCACCATAAAAAATAGGGGCATATCATTTGATAGGGACTATCAATGCTTGGAGAATAGTCTTGAATAAGAAGACAACTCAGGTGCACGAGCTATATGAAGTGCAATGCATATGCAAGTAAAATGTATAGTCACTTCTGAAAAATTATAGTAATGAAATGGACAATACAAATTTTTTTATCTCAGCATAAGGGGAAGTCTTTGAGGCCTGTGCAAAACCATGTAAAATGACTGAGTATCACAAAACAAGGAAAGGACAAGCATACAGGAGCAAGGGATAATTTTTGATTAAGTGTAAGGAATAGTATTTTTAAAGGAAGGATGGCCACATAAGCTATGGGTATGTATGAAGGGTGTTTCAGACAGTCATTGAGTAGCATAAAATAAAATGGGCAGAATCCTACAAAAAAGATGGCATCAAATGTTGGAGGTCACATATTCAAAGAAGGAACACATAAACAAATAGCAGCAAATGATCTTCAAAAATGCCAGGAGTGATCAAAGGAAGTGACTTTAGTGATGTTTGATATCATTGGCATCGGTATTTGGAGGGTTAATCCATCTCTATCTAGAACAGAGAAAACATATGTAGCCTTATTCAAAGATGTGTTTTATGTGGGCAAGGATAATTTACATTACATAAGGAGTTACTTGTCTAATAAATCAAAACATAGTGTTCTTTGTGATTTGCAGAGGAGCACCTTTGGTTGCATATTGCATCTCTGTTATAAGGTATATTGTTGCTTCAATCACAGCTCATAGAAATCAAATAGATAGAAGTGTGATAATCTTGCAACGACACTGAGTAGTGGGATAATGCCCTGTCACTCTTTGAAGAGTGTAAAATTCATGGGTAAAATCTATAAAAGCAAGATAATGATTCCTATTAAGAATCATGAAAGACAGTACAATCTGTAAGTCAAGTTTTTGGGGAGGACAATCCACAAAACCTTAAGGAAATTCCCAAAAAGCCAGAATAGAAGAAAGAGGAATGAAGATCATTTATAAATAATAGAGGGAATATTATCATTGCAAACATAACGAAAAGATTGTTACTCAAAATCAACTGTGGCCTGGAATCGATCACAGAACAGTGGCATATCATGGTGCAGAGGTATGGTACATTTAGATCTTCTATATGGTAAAATGTCATATTAAATATAAGGATGCTCATTTTGGAATGCAGAAGTCACCATTAAATGAGAGATAGTTTTGATATGGTAGACCTAACTCAAAAAGGCATGGCTAAGCAGTCTCAGTCCTACACTTCAAGTGGACAGTCACTACAAATGATGCAAAGGAGTAAATATGACAATAGTCATAAGGGTTTTGACATGTGTAAGAAGAAAATAGATACATGGAAAACATAACATACAAACCCAGAAAAGTTGTAATGCAAAACTAAAGCTTTGTGTCCAAACCCTTGGTTTTGGGTAACGAATGAGAGCCCAATTTTTTTTAAAAAGCTTCAGGAAGTATGATAGAGGCCATGTGTTTTATTGGCCCATATATAGCCTTTTCAACTTGAGATATGAAACAAAAATACAAGAAATTTAAAGTGTTGTGCCCTAGAGCTTTGTTTCCAAACCCTTAAATCTTAACACAGTGAAATACAATAGAAATCACGATCATTGAAGAATATAAGGCTCAAATAAAAAGCCTGTATACCAAAGGTGCATGGAAATAACATGAGATGGTATGAGTTTTGGGTACCTATGGCAAGCATATGGCCATAGCCAATGTGTTTACTACATGGATTTATATACAAATATCAAGATATTTTACAGAAAAAAAATATTGTATTTTCCTCAATGAATTGAAACAAATGCACGTACAGAGATATACTGGAAATAAATAGAGAGGAAACACTTTTCTTCTTTCATGGAGATAGCTCAGTTTCGGGCATATAAATAAAAAACAAAGTATTTTCAGAAGAAAGCTCAGGGGAAGGGCTTACTTGAATTATTTTACCAGTGATTTTCTGAGAAGGCCTGGAGAAGAATGCAAATTAAATGTCTTTGTGGCTGTAGATTTTACCATAAACATCTTCCTCAGAGCTCCAAACCCTCATGGAGTTGGCGACGCTCAAACTTCTCTTAGAAGTTTCACGAAATGAAGTGCTTTAATTTTGTTTTAGGGTTTCAACCCTAGTGTTGCCGATGGAATGGCATTTTTTGCCATTGTTTTTAAAAAAATCAAATATCAAACTAATGTGAGCCCGCGACCCTGCATTTTGGTGTGTGTGCCTTAGGAAATTTTTTGCCTTAGAATATTTTTATGATCTTGTTAAGGTAAATTCCACCTCAACATATGAAGTCCACCTCAGCTTGAATTTCCATCTCATCCATGTACGTGCATGCTTGGATGATTTTCTTTGAATTTTCATCTTTTGCATATGTATTTATTGTAAAACAAAATGACTTTAAGGTGTAATTATAAGCATTAAATTATTTTGTTATTTTAAAAAGAAATTGCAAAATGATGGAGATTTTTAACATTTAGTGAGAGTTATGATTCCAAACAAATGGAGGGTATATAGGGTAGTTTGTTTTTAGTTTGGAGACATGTACCCACATTTTTAGGGGAATTAATGCACTTTGTTGGTGGTTTTGCATGCTTAGGGGTTTGGTATGACCAAAACCATTTTTTCCCACATGTGGGAGGTGGTTTTATGAGGAAACTAATGCCTCATTTTTAGGTTTTTCTAGGGCATCTGACCCAAGGTAGTTGCTTGCTCCTATTTTAGTGCAACTACTTGGGTTGTGGGTTATATTGACTCTTGTAACTCTTTTGGGAGTTAGTTCTCAATTTGTAGATTTCTAGAAATAGTAATTCCACAGTTCTTCATCAAATTTCAGCATTTCTTTGTAACTCATTCTATCATTTAAATAGTGAGTATCTTGATGTTAATAGTATTGAGTTATTTTTCCCTCTCATTACTTGCCTGCTTGTGTGCATGTCTTTATGGAGATTGATTGATCTACTTGTGAAATTTGTGTTTTTTCCTAGTATTTTTGTCTCACTGGAAGCACCTTGTTGCAAGAAGATATATGTTTACAGGTTATGAGCTATGTGAAAAATGCAAGAGTTCTAGTTGTGAAATATACTTTTCCCTCTAGGATTTTCTGTTAGCATCATTTGATAAAGTATTTATGTAAACAATATGCAAAAATGAGTTGTGTAAGCCTCTTTCAATCTGTTAATTGAAAAGTGTAGTTGAGTTGTTTTTGCATGTCCTTTAGTTAGTTTGGTGTATCACCATAGGATAGAAGTTTTAGTTTCATTTACAAGTTACAATTTTCTCACTTTTTTCCTTAGTAAAGAAAAATAGTAGTTTAGGTGATATTCAATAAAGAGCCAGCTTTCTCTGGGGGTCCTTTTCTACTATAGGTGACCCACAGCCTTAGAAAAGTTCCCATGTTTCACATGATTAGCTGGGATAGGTTTCAGCTTGGGTGCAAATCATAGTGTTAACACAACTAATTTCAATCAATTTAGGAAATAAGATTTATACATCTTTTTACAAAAAGTAAGCAATTATTAATCCTAAAAATAAATAATTGGTAGGGTGAAAATGATTGGTAGAAACAAGGAAGGGTATTTGGCTTATTATAATCATGAGGTTATTTATTGGTGTAGGGGCACCATAGGTTTTCATGCCTCCAAGAGGGGTAAAAAGTTAATGTCTTGT
Organism: Sequoia sempervirens; assembly: GCA_007258455.2. NCBI lineage: Eukaryota > Viridiplantae > Streptophyta > Pinopsida > Cupressales > Cupressaceae > Sequoia > Sequoia sempervirens. The sequence goes on from VDFB02271358.1 coordinate 671,513,919, forward strand.
TTTGTTTAAGTTATTAATATATAATAAGGTCTAAGAAGACCATTTTAAATGTGTTGGAGTCTAGTTTGGGTCACTAGGTGTTAAGTTTGTGTGCAAATGTAAAAAGTGTCAAAGTTTTTGAATGTTGTTAAGTTGCAAAAAAAAACAACTTTTGCAATTTTTGGTGTCTAGTGGAAGTTGAACAGATGGAACTTGAAAAATCAGTTGTGAACCATTGGGAAATATTGTGAAAGGTTTAAAAATGTCTTGGGAGGTCAAGGAAAGGGTTAGAAGTTGTAATTTTGATGTTTTAGCAACAAAGTTTTTTGATTTCCTACAAATTTGAACGTTGCATCACTATTTCTTAATGTAGTACAGTACTGTACGACCATATTTTGACTCCAAATAAATTGTGGATGATGGAGAATTGAATTACCTTTCCATTAGCACCGATTTGATGTGATTCCATTGCATTTTGAGTGAGTTACATCAATTTTTCTAAAAATTGTCACAAACCCTAGATAGGGTAGCTTGAAAGAAAGAAAAATGGATATCTCCCCATTCCATCAGTGAAAAGTGTTGAAAATCGGTGGAATGGTTTGTAATAAGGTGTTTTTTGAGTCCCCAAAGTTACAGGATCAGGGGAGAAGGTTTTCACGTGTTTTGGTGATGCCCTAGGTCGGATTTATTTATGTTTTAGGTCTAATTAGCAGAAGAACAGTCAATTTTTGAAGGGTTTTGTACAAAGTAACCTACCTTAATTTTGAGATATGTTGTATAAAGCCCAAATGGGTATCTATAATTGTGTTTACATTTTGGATATCATGTTTGCACTAAAAGTTATGGCCAATAAAATCAATTTGCTGCCCCCATGTTTTAGGCTTTAAAGATTGAAGGCTTGTGAGGAAAAACCCACCAAGTGATATTTAGGTTGTTTTGGAGTTTTCCACCCCTACTCTACATCAACTTGGTATTAGAGCCCAAAGATCTGGGCAAGATAAGTTTTTTGAGTTTGTGTTTTGTCTTTTTGCAAATTGAAGCAAGAGCCCGGATGCCAAAAGACTAGGCCAAGAAAAAAGAAGAGTCCAGAGGTGAGCTATCACAAAGACAAGAAGAAGCAAGGTGAAAGTGACTTGTTTGAGAAAGGAGAATGGAAGAGTTGAGGAGAAAATTCTATGGATACTTGCAGAGTAAATAGGTACCAAGCAAGAAACAAGTAATGAGAAAAGATAAAAGTTTGACAAAGAAGAAAAATGAGAAAGAAGAACAGATAAAAGTACAAGAAGAGATAATGGAGTTGAGACCTGCCTTGGAAGAAATGGAAAAAAAAAAACAAAACTTGAGATGCAGCTGTTGTTTGAGAGAGAAAACCAAAAAAAAAGGCTAGCATTGGCTAATAAGGAAGAAGGTTAAATGGCCTATCAAGAATATTATTCTGAAGAGAAGAAGGCAAGAGAGGACAACAGGACAAGACATTGGGGATTCTTTGTTGATGAAGGAAGAGAAAAAGCCATCTGAAAAAGAGGAAGAGGTGGGTAATGCAATGGTAAGAAAACCTAGGACTGTTTTAAGATCAATGAGCATTCAAGAGTTGCCTTGGGAAGTTTAGGATGTCTTGAAGGATCATGTTGACATAGTGGTTGATAATTTTTTTAACTTTTTGCTTCCAAGGAAAGGTGTTAGTCACTATTTAGCTTTTTTCTAGCGGCTGGTTTGACATATACAACAACCTATGACAAGAAAAATGAAGAATGTGATGTGTCTAAAGAAGGAGATGGTGCTAATACAAATGATGCACTTGTTTGGAAGGTTGTAAATGAAAGAAATTTTGATGCTAAAGGCAAGAGGATTGTTGTGAAAGAAATTGCAGAATTGAGCAAGCAATGTTTGAGTGGAAAAGGAAGTATGGAGCAACATAATGGAAAAATTGAGTTGCAGATGGAAGATGGACAATTAGACAAGCATCCACTCCAAGTGGGGCAGCAAAAGGGAGTTGTAGATGTTAGAGGAAAAGAGAGAAGACAAAGTGCTTTTGATGAGATTGTAGACTTGAGAGACAAGAAACCTAAGGTGAAAATGAAACAAGCCATTGCAGGAGAAAAAGGTACCATTGGCATGCATGACATCCATCAAGGAAAAAAGGATCAGTTACAAGGTAGGGGTACAGATGGGGGACATGTTTATATTAACAAGTTCAACTACCATTTCCATTTGTTCAAGAAACCTACAGTGACGATGAAGTAAACATGGAGTTGTTCCAAAGAAGACAATGTGCAAAGGTTTAAAGGAATCTGAAAAAAGATCTCAAACATGGTTCTCATGTTGCTACTATCTATTCAAGTGGAGTTTAAATCTTTTCTTCCCCGAGAGTATGGTGCAGGGGCACCATAGGTTTTCATGCCTCCAAGAGGGGTAAAAATTTAATGTTTTATTTTGTTTAAGTTCTTAATATGTAATAAGGTCTAAGAAGACCATTTTAAATGTGTTGGAGTCTAGTTTGGGTCACTAGGTGTTAAGTTTGTGTGCAAATGTAAAAAGTGTCAAAGTTGTTGAATGTTGTGAAGTGGAAAAAAAACAACTTTTGCAATTTTTGGTGTCTAGTGGAGGTCGAGGCAAGGGTTAGAAGTTGTAATTTTGAAGTTTGAGCAATAAAGTTCCTTGATTTCCTGCAAATCTAAACGTTGCATCACTATTTCTTGATGCAATATGGTACTGTATGGCCATATTTTGACTCCAAATCAATTGCGAATGATGGATCATTGAATTATGTTTCCATTGTTACTGGTTTCATGTGATTCCATTGCATTTTGAGTGAGTTACATTATTTTTTCTAAAAATTGTCACAAACCCTAGATAGGGTAGCTTGAAGGAAAGAAAAATGGATATCTCCCCATTCCACTAGTGAAAAGTCTTGGAAATTGGTGGAATGGTTTGTAATAAGGTGTTCTTTGATTCCCCAAAGTTGAAGGATCAAGGGAGAAGGTTTTCACGTGTTTTGGTAATACCCTAGGTCGGATTTCTTTATGTTTTAGGTCTAACTGGCAGAAGAACAGTCAATTTTTGAAGAGTTCTGTACAAAATAACCTACCTTGATTCTAAGATATGTTGTATAAAGCCCAAATAGGTATTTAGAACTGTGTTTATATTTTGGATATCATGTCTGCATTGAAAGTTATGGCCAAAAAACCCAATTTGTTGCCCCCATGTTTTAGGCTTTAAAGATTGAAGGCTTGTGAGGAAAAACCCACCAAGTGATGTCTTCGGGTTTCAAGATTGGTTGATTTATGTTGCTTTGGAGTTTTCCACCCCTGCTCTACATCATTTACTCCTCATCACATATTACTTCTATTTATGAGGTGCTTGAGATGTAGGTTTAGATAGTGAGATTGTAGGTACTATTATGTTGCCAAAATCACTCTAGATTTCTAATTGTTGATATTCCTATAAAGGATTACTTTGCAAGTTTAATGTAAATGTGTTTAGATTATTGAATTTAATAAATTGGGTTGCTTTGGAGTTTGGGTTTTTTCTCCTAAAAGTGTTTTCCCGATGTATACTTGTGGTGTGTTATGATTTTATTTATGTTTTATATGTGCTTCTTATTTTCATATTTTAAAAGATCTAAAATTTGCACAATACTCTCCTCTAATATTAGTTTAGGAAATTTTTTTACATACCTTTCTTTCTTTCACTATATTTGTGTAGAACTCAAATTTTCTCTATTCTATTCCAAAGTTTGTCAATGGTATAATATCAATTTTTTTTGAAAATGTAAAAAGAAATATAATACTTCTTTTCATGTGTTCCATATTTTTTCACTCAAGTGTTTAAGGGTGATGCAATGATCAATAATGTAATGTTTTATATTAAAAAAAACCAACCCTTTTCTCTTTTCCTTCTTTTTCTACCTAGATACTAATTTTATGATCTACCATGCTCCCAAAATTTTCCCCTAGAAGAGGATTGACCATAATAGTCCTATATAGATGAATTATTCATATCTCTAATTTTACATAGAGGATTAAGGACACTAATTATCCACTCCATTGTGAAGTCAACTTATGCAATTCCATTGAAAATAATTTTGATATTTGGTATGAGGGTCTCTACTCCACACTTAATTTTTTAGCTTGCAACCCATCTATATCATGCACTTTACCCTCGACTAGACCCTTTATGCCTTGCTTGATATTTTCCATAGAGAAGAGCTCTATTGTTATGCCAATTATTTAAGGGGATTATTTATCTTGACCCGTCTCATGGAGAAGCTTCACATATTCTAACCATTGGGAATTAGTGATGTTTTTTCTATTTATTTTCATTTTTCTCATAGTTCCCTCTAAAAACCTTTGGGGTTGTGTTATGATCTTTTTTGGAATGTATCAATTTCTCATAAACCTTTTTATTTTATTTTTTCATCCCAATTTCTTTCAAATCTTTTTGCAACCTTACATTCTTCATCATATCATGGATTTGCTATAAAATTACATGTAGATCTCTTCTTAGGCCTAGATGTTTTGCAAGCAATTAAGGCTTTGTGACTTAACGAGATCAACATACTACTACATATAGAGTAATTTTACTCACTAGACATGTAATTCCCTATATTAATCTTTATATCTGGAAGGTGTTTCTTAAGGGTTATTATGAAGAGTTCCTAATTCTCTCTATTCATGAGTATTTTACCTTGAAGATGAGCCTTCCTTTATTTGTGGTGTACCTATTCTTTTTGTTGGCTATTTGTGAGAATGAAAAAATTTAAAAATAAAGGATTGTGATATGATTTTAACTCAATAAAAATTCCCAATATCTAACTCCATCAACCTCAAAATATAACTTTGAGAGAAAATAATATAGTACCATACACTTTGAACATCATATGTTGTATAGGTGATATTTCCTGAATTTGGGTAATGCACACATGTCATTTCATATAACCATCTCATATAAGCTACATAACCCTAACAAGTTAGTCTAAAAGTGCATAAAACCCCCATTTCTATCTTGTGACGCTCTTTCCTAAAGTTGACATTATTAATTTAACCAAAAAAAATTATTGTCCCCTCCATCTTGTTACTCAAATGTAAATTATTTGTCTAGATATATGTGTGTGCTTCTAAGAAGAACTACGTTCTTTAGTAACATGTTTTTGTCCTCTATTTTTTCATGACAAATATTATACCCTCCTTCTAAGCTTTTTTCAATCCTATTTACTTGATGGATAGAGCATGTCCTCTACAATTAGATTTTAAGGAAGTCTCTTACTAAAATATCAAATTTCTCCTTCTCACCATAGTCCTTAAATCCGTTGATAGTGACATTTACAACCTTGTTTTTCTAGTCTTTTTATTTTTTTATTTGCATCTTAACTTGTTTCTCTATGTTTTCCTTTTGCCTATCCAACAATCTACTCACTACTTGTACCCAAGACTTGGCCTCTTAATATGGTCCCTTAATTTATTTTCTTTTATTTCCATGTTTGCAATTGTAGATTGGATCTATTTTATTTATGTTGTGTCACTTTCTTCCATCAACTTTGGGTTGTTTTATTATCTTTCTTTTAATTGGTATAAATCTTGTTTGAATGTGGTGAACTCTTATTGCCCCATTTCCATGATGTTTTACAAGTTTATTACTTATTCTTTGATTATTTTATTCTCTATTAGAATGTTCCCAATATGATTTTATAATTTCTTTCAATTTATTTTTTCCTCATATTTTCCTTTTGCTTCTAAGGTTTCAAGTATCATTTTCATGCTTGCAAGCTCATCAATATATAGCTCAAAAGACCATATTAATGGTGTAGAGGCAAGGCTTTATATATCTTTGTTATCTTAGGACTCTTTAGATCCTTTCTCACTTTTATTTGCCATAAAATCTTCAATCTTGTTTTAATTTTATTTTGACTTGTCTTGAAATGATATGCCCATTTTCACCTTTATTTTATCTCCACCTTTTGTTTTTTGTTGCCATTTCATTTTTTATGTTTAATAGTGATGATTGAGGTGTTGTGAACTTTACTTAGCAAAATCATAGTGAATTTTTAATTTCTTTATTGTTTTATTTTCTAGGTTTGCCTAAATCTTAAGATCCCTTTATACCATTTTGTATTCACATATACCATATTTTCACCTATGCTTATTATTATAGTCCATGGGCATCTTATCATGCAAAACCCCCATTGATGAGCCCATTTATTAGCCAATTTTTTTTTTAATCTTTATGTTGCTTATAAGACATTCCTAAGACAATTATTCCTACAGTATGCCATCTTTTATGTTTATTATGCAGACCTTAAACTTGGTTAAAGTATATGGAAATGCAATTATGATGTGATGGTGTTGAATGATTTATATGTGAATATGTATGAATTATGATTGATATATGTGTTTACTCATGGTAGTTAGTATTGTATGTGTGTTTTATGAACTAACCCCTTGCAACATGAGAAGACACTATAGCTTGCAACAACTATAGAATGCAACCCATAGCCAAAGGAGTTCCTAGACAACAAAATAGGGGATGTTCCTAAATACACTAAGTGCAATAACTACAACATGGAGACACCTAATGAAGACAATCATGCGTCATTATGACAAACAATAAAGGCGTTGAAGAAGGAGAACCCTGTTATTATTAGGATTCTAGCGTAACTGATTATATGTTTCACATTATAGTTTTCTTATTGCAGAGTTCTAATCCTATTTGGATTCATATTTCTTTCCAATTGGAGTTAGGATAACTAAATCTTAATTATGCTCTGATATCTAGGGAATTGTAATTAATGGTTTTTGTTTAGATTTGTGCTCTTAATAAACTCCCCCGTGCATGCATATAGTCGGTGGTTCAGTCTTTAGGATGGTAAGTTGATTAATTTTTCAGTTGTGGATTTGGTTATCAAACACTTTTCAAGTTTTTAGTTGTTATTACACAAAAATGTTGATTATTCAAACATGGTTTTTCTTAATACAATCTTTGAGCAAGATTTCATGTGATATATTGTAATGTGTAATGAATGATCTTGAGTTGCTATGATTGAGTTTATCTAAATATTTATATTTGGTTTAGTTTATTGAAGATATCCACCTAAGCAAGTGCCATTCAAGGTACTATCCTTCACTACATTTCTAGTTTTTATTTCTGTTAGTAGTTACTTCATAATTGCATAATCAATTAAGATAGATTCTCATATCAAGTGATCAATAATTGTTGTTCATGTTCATGATTGCATTCAATTAACTTGTAGTACTCCAAAGTGTAGAATAGGTTCAACTATCATTTTCTAGTTAGTTTCAACATTTTACCTATTAACAGTAGTTTAGTCATAGACTATGCTATAGGTACCCATAGCCAAAGCACTAGCTTTACTTCTTTTACTGTTATGCATTTTTATGATTTTCCAACAAGTATAAAACCTTTACTAGGATAATTTAGGTAACTTAGGTCTTTTAAATCACATATAGTGCTAGTACCATCACAAGCCTACTAGCCTTGCTCGATAATTTGATGAAAGTATTTTCAATGTCAAGTGGTCTATTCAGCCAGGTTTTCCCCTAAATTGAGTGATTGCGACCAAGTTTATTAGACATTAGGATGGACTCTACATTTTTTATGCCGTTTCTGGGGATGGTGCTACTTTCATAGACTTTTTTTTCCAAGCTTTTATAGTTTACACTTTGTTTTCAGCATTGGGACTATTAGGTTTAATCTTATCAAATACAAGAACATTCTACTAACATTGTGTAGGAGACATTTCTATACAAAGTCCTACCTATTGTATGTGAAGGCAAAGAGACACATTGGGAAGGTTCCTCCCTCAACAAGCCAACAAGCTAAAGAAAATATTGGTGACTACATTAATCAGACCGAGGTTACTACTAAAGAAGGATCTTCCCTTTCACCAATATTTACTACACCCATAGAGGGGACATATCAAACCATGGGTGATGCAACAATGGATGAGCCACCTAAACATGTGACCTTTGAGTTCCCAATCACCAACCAAGAAAGGGATATCGTACTGAAGAATATCACTCCTTCAGCATTACCGGTCTTTAATGGTTTGGTGATTAAAGATCCATACACATTTTTGTTTGAGTTTAATGTACTATGCAGAGGTTATGACTATACCTCTGACGCTCATAGGCTCAAGCTCTTCCTTGCCACTCTAAAAGATGTTTCCTTGAGATGGTTTATGGGATTAGGCAAGGATGTTATTCCAAATTGGGATACCATGAAAACATTATTTTTGGAAAAATACCAAGACTATTGTAGAGGACTTGATAGGAGGAGAGATGAAATTTTGAAAATGTCATAGGAGGATGATCCATTAGAGGAATATGTAGAGAGATTCCAATTCTCCTTGAAGAAAAACCCACAAAACAAGTTATCTAAAGAATCCCTCAAGTTAGTATTTTTGAGGGGAGTCAATGAGCATTGTATGGATGCCCTTAATCTTATTGGGTAAGGGTATGTTTCTCAACTTCCATTTAAAGAAATTTGTAGGGTCTGCAAAAATTACTTCAGGACCTTCACTAAGAAGACGTGGGGAGAGAGGACATCCCCCATTGTAAAATCATCTACTGGGGTTTCAAAGATAGAGTTAAGTAATTTTATGTCCAACATGAAGGAGGACATTATTAGTCACCTAGCAACTCAGTTGGACACTCTTCATATAAAGAAAAATTTGATGCAATGCTCACTGAATACTTCCCCAACTACAGACAAAGGAAAGCAAACTACAAATGCAAGAGAGTGGCTAGTATTAAAGAAGACAAAACAACGAAACTTGATTTTCAATCACTTGAAGGAGATGATGGACAGATATTTTACATTGCTCAAAGAAAGCCATGGAAGCCAAGACAAGGTATGCCACAAGACCCTCTGAATTTTAATTCTTTTCCAATCAAAATTAAATTTTTTTTGCTTGGAATTCCCATCTCTAGAAAAATAACCATTAAACAAATGGAAAAACCCTTACAAAAACTAGAACCAACACCAACCAAATGCATGGTCACAACAAAATTTTAAAGGTTCTAGTTATAATCCTCAATGGACAACACAACAAAACCAGTGGCAACCACAATGGAAAAAAGACTAGTAGTGGAAAAAACAAAACATGAATTACCAACAACCTTTGCTCCCTCCTCAACAACAACAACAAGCCATTACACCTAATCCATCCAATCCAACATCTCAGCCACCAAGAGCACCATAGTTACCTGCCCAGTTTTCACCTAACCCTAACAACAAGCCTGTTCAATAGGCTTATACTAATGAGGCTATGCAATACCCCACCTATGGGGTAGAGGTGAGTGATGTCCACCTTAGGCTAGGAAAAATATTAGTTGGTCCTTCATCCCCACAAATTACTAAATTTAAAGATGAGGAACCTATAGTTGAAGCTCCAAACAATTCATCTTTGGCACCTAAGTCAAATCAGGTAAACTAGACTATCTCAAGTCCAGAGCCTCCATTTCCTAAGTGCTTAGCCATACCAAGACATCAAATTCAAGCTGAGATAGACCTATTGGGTCAACTAAAGGATGTAAGTATCTAAATTCCTCTCATTCAAGCAATCAAGGACATCCCAATTTATACCAAGACTGTGAGGGACTTATGTCTTAAGAAATTGGGAAGAAAAAGGAAGGATCCTCAGATAGTTCATGTTCTAGGAAACCTTGTCGATATCATGCTAGGGAACATGACTGTCCCTAAATACACAGATCCTGGTAGTCCATTAGTGGATGTTAAGATTAATGGGACCCTTATGAAGAACACCTTGATTGATTTAGGGGCAACAATCAATGTCATGACTAAGGAAACAATGCAACTCCTTCAATTAGCCAACCTTAGACCTACACCTATTATTTTGCAGTTGGCAGATAGGTCAACAGTAAAGCATGAGGGAATCATTGAGGATTTAGTTATAGCATTAGATTCTTGGGAATATCTTGTTGATTTCATAGTCTTGCAGCCAAAGGTCAACCTTGCAGGATATCCACTCATTTTGGGTAGACCATGGTTAGCTATAGCTGATGCATTCATAGGCTGTAGGTCAGAAAATATGATAATATCTAATGGGACTATAACCAAGAAATTGGTTGTCTATCCTCCAACCCAACCTTATGTTGATCTTGAGCAAACCATATAGCCCACGTTGGATGAGGATAGCCACTATTCCCTATAGAATTTAATGACAATAGAATGTATCCCTTTGTTGCATCATCATGATGAAGATGATTTTATTTCTCATATAATACAAAATGACCGTGGTATGAACCCGTATCAATAGGACTATCTTTCATGCCTACAAGATCCTTTGCAGAACATTATACCTACAAATTCATCAAAATAAATATCTCAAATTTTTCATTCCTTACTGCCACATTAATGTATACCAAACATTCCTAGACTTGACGTCTCATCTATCCAAGTATCATCCAAAACATTAGAAATTCTACCAAGAAAAACATTGAACATAAACAATGCATTAACTGAAGAGTAGCAAAATTCCTTGAATACACTATTGGAGGCACATGTAGCAGCCTTTTCATGGGACTACCATGAGATGAAGGGCATAGATCCTGACTTGTGTATGCATAGGATCTATATAAATGATGGTTTTAGACCCATTACACAACCTCAAAGATGAATGAACCCTACTTTGAGAGAAATAGTTAAAGTTGAACTCCAAAAACTACTTAATGTAGGCTTCATTTATCCTATATTTGACAGTGAATGGGTATCACCTTGGTTATTGTCCCTAAGAAAGGTGGAAAATGGACAGTATGTGTAGATTATAGGGAGCTGAATAAAGCCACTAGGAAAGACCACTTCCTATTACCCTTCATTGATCAAGTGCTTGACTCTTTAGCAGGGAAGAAGTAATTTCCATTCCTAGATGGTTTTAGTGGCTTCAATCAAATAAATATTGCTATAGAGGATAAAAAAAAAACAACATTCACATACCCTTGGGGTACTTATGCCTATTATGTCCTACCCTTTGGGTTATGCAATGCCCCAACTACTTTTTAGAGGGTAGTGCTTAGCATCTTCTCTAATTATGCTCATGACTCTATGGAGATATATATGGATGACTTCACCACATATGGGGAAACTTGTGAAGAAGCCCTTACCAATCTGGAAAAGGTTTTGAAAATATTTAAAGAACACAACTTGTCCCTAAGTAATGAAAAGTGTTTTATGATGATGACTCAAGGAATTCTTTTAGGCCATTTCATATCCAATGAAGGGATTCAAGTTGACCCACATAAGATAGAGATCATTTCTACATTACCTATTCCACAAATGCAACGAGATGTTAGAAGCTTCCTAGACCATGTAGGCTATTATAGGATGTTCATTAAGGACTTCAATAAGATTGCAACACCATTGTTTGTTTTGTTGACTAAAGATATAGAATTTTACTAGACATCAAAGTGCCAACATTCTTTTGATGAACTTAAAGAAACCTTAACTAAAGCACCTATTTTGAGGGGGGTGAATTGGAAATTACCCTTCCATATACACATTGATGCTTCATATTTTTCTATTGGAGCAATTTTGGGTCAGAAAGAAGGTACTAAAGAATATGCTATTTACTACACTAGCAAGAAATTGCAAGGAGTAGAGCTCAATTACATTATTACATAAAAGGAAATGCTAGCAGTAGTATATGCCATTAAAAAATTTAGGCATTACATCACTAGATATGTAGTTTTTGTCCACATAGATTACATAGCTATAAGATACTTGATAAATAAACCTGTGGTAGGGGGCAGGCTAGTTAGATGGCTACTCCTACAGGAATTTGATATCGCAATAGTGGACAAGCCTGGGAAGGCTAATGTAGTAGCAGATTTTCTATCAAGGTTACCAACACAATTAGTAGAATGGGTAGTAGATGACTCATTTCTAGATGAGCATTTTTTTTCTCTTAATGTACATACACCCTGGTATACTAAAATTGCAAATTATTTAGTGACAGTGCAGATACCAACACACTTTTATCGAAGGGAAAAGAGACAACTAGTGCACAAGTGTTTTCCATATTCTTGGGTATATGGTTACCTATTCTACACAGGCCCAAATAACATCATGAGGTGTATAAGAGAAGATGAAGTCTTTGATATAATGAAAAATTGCCATGATGAGCCCTATGGGCGTCACTTTAGCCAAAAGGACAACATTCAAAATCCTCACAATAGGTTACTATTGTCCAACTTTATACAAGGATTCTATCAAGTACACAAGAAGTTGTTAAAGATGCCAAAGAATGTGTAAGCCAACCAAGACTGATGAAATTCCTTTACAACCACAATTGACAGTAGCACCCTTTGACAAATGGGGTCTAGATTTTATTGGGCCAATTTCACCTATATCTAGCAACAAGGAGTACATTCTAGTTTGCACTGATTATCTGACCAAGTGGGTGGAAGTGAATGCATTACAGTTTGAGAGAGATGGAAATGTTGCTAAATTCTTGTATGAAGATATTTTTACTAGGTATGGAGTACCTATGGAAATAGTAACTGATTAGGGTCAACAATTTACTTTAGAGCTCATTACAAAATTGGTTGAAAAATATGAAATAAGGCACAAAAATTCCACACCTTATCACCCTCAGGCCAATGGCCAAGTGGAGGTTACAAATAGGGAAATATTTTGACCAAGACAATGTAGTTACATAGAAAAGATTGGGCTGCTAGATTACCAAAAGCAATATGGGCATACAAAACTACATGGAAAACAACTACTATTTTCACCCCCTATGAACTAGTATATGGCAAAACAAAGTTCTCCCAATAGAATTTGAGCACAAAACACTAAGAACAACAGTAAAATTAGATATGGACCTCACAATAGCACAAAAGGAGATATTGCATAACTTAAATGGGTTGGATGAAATCAGGATGGAAGCAATGCATCATATAGAGATAGTACAGAAATAGAGGAAAAAATGGCATGACCAATATATAAAGATAAAGGTATTCAATATAGGAGATTGGGCCTTATTGTATGACTCAAGATATAAATATTTTAGAGGAAAACTCCAATTTAGATGGTTGGGACCCTATGAAATGATCCAATTTTTTCTTAATGGGGTAGTCAAGTTGGAGACCATAGATGCAGTGAAGTTCTCACTATTGGTTAATGGCCACGAGTTGAAACTTTATAAAAAAATTAGTACAGAAAGATGATTTCATTCTTTCTCTCATTCAGTAGTATGGTATTATCAATGATTCAGATACAAGTATAGAACCACACAATGACGACTTGGCAACATATTTACTAAGTTCTTTAAATGACTTGGTGGTTGAGCCACACAACTCACCCCCTAAGGTCACACAAGTTTAATTTACTAATCCACCTCACATGCACACACAACACAGTTACAATGATACACATTTGTTTTGTAGCATTCTCCATATTGTAGTAAGGACCTGTAGCTTCATGTATTAAAGTTGTCACATTCCAGTCAGGGACCTATTGCAGTAGGGACCTATAGCACAATACACATGAGTTGTCAAACTTTAGTTTGGGACCTATTATCGAAGGAACCCGCTATGCTATCTGTCAATTTTTTTAAAATTTAGTGTTACATTAATTGTATATTGTCACTTTTCACTCCACCTTTTCATCACACATGCAAAAAATAAACTTGTCATATCAATACATGCAACATGCTCATTTCATTTCACGATGCATATTTCAAATTTCATGAATTTAGACTATCACATCAATTTTACTCATCAGTACATTTCACCTCATTTCAAACTATGCACTAGCCTGTCATTAATTTCACACTCCATACATTCATTCATTGCAATCAATTCATGTAAAATCAATGTCATACAACAAATAATCTTCAAATGAGCCTCACACAAGCAAAATTTTAGTTCATAATATCCACCAGGTACACATACTACACAACCATAATTCACATGGATTTTTCATTATATTCAATATGTACTTGCATTAAATCTAGCATACTTTCTATTCATTACTTGTATTTCCATACTTTGCAATTATTACCTTCCCCTATTTTTCATAACTTGAAGTGAAGACACTTCAAGAATTTAAGTTTGGAGGAAGCATAATACATAAACCAAAATTTTAGTTTCCACCGCCACCAAAAAGTCAAACCCAGAAAACGTGCAAACCTTTTTTACATACCTTGTTTTGCACCTACAACATTTTTCCTATCGATTTTAGTTGAAAACTAACTAAATTAAAGTTGATTCAAAACCTTTCAAGCTTATAGAAGTTGAACAAAGGAAAAGGGAAAAGTGATTGAAGTTGCTGAAGGGAAGGTGCATGCAAGAGTAACAGATAACTTGGGTTGGTGGATTGTTGAGATTAAAATTTGGGTTGAATTTTGAGAGTTCTTAAAGAGTTTTTGATCAGAAGTAGAATACATCACCATGGGAGGCAACATTATTCGAAGGGATCCAACTAAACATAATTGGAAGATGCATTAGTGTTACCCATTTTCACAAGGGTAGGATGGCTAGATTATTTTTTGAAGTTAATAGAATTTGATGATGATATAACCAAGAGGTTTGCAACTACATTGGAGCATGATGAATCTATTTTAAAGGGATTACTAGTAGATGCATCAGAAGGAGAAATTGCACATGTATCTGGTGTATTGAGGGCTGGAGTTGAATTTTTAGCTCGAACATATGCAGTGGCAGCAAGAGAAGAATTTCATGAGTGAGGAGAAAACTTGGATTCATCATCCCAGGGTACTAAGAGACTTTCACTGTCGTGGGTTTGGACTTCGTGTGGCTCATACATCATTAGGTACCTTACATGTGATGGTAGGTTATCACTTCTTTACACTGTTCATTTCAAATTATTAAGCCATCTATGTCATAATAGACTTGTTAATGTTCCAAATTACCTCTACAACTTGTTAAAGAGGATGGGATCCAAATATCAAAGGAAACATAATGATTCATCTCTTTCCCATTATTGTTTAATAGCCCTATTAACAAAAATGAGTCTTAGAATTCAATACCCATAGGTATCTTGGGAGAACTTTGTGAAATATCATGACATTAACAATATATTAAAGTAACCCGCAATTCATGAAACCCTAGAATCATCAGTTGTGCCTATAAGAGAAACCCCTCTTAGTACACTAGCTGCTTCACCTACTCGCAACCAAGGTGAAAATGAGGAGCATAATGTGTAGGAATCATCACCTTCATCATCTAGGCAACCTACAACAAAGAAGACTCCATCCACCTCTAAGACACCTAAATCTAAGAAGGGATGTAGCTCTTCTACACCTTCAAAGGTGCAAAAGAAAAAGGATACATAGAAAGAGACATCTGCTACACCTAGGCGTTCAAACTAGTTGAAACAAAAATGTGTTATGAGGGGAAGTATAGGAAAATAAGAAGAGGAATTGAGGGGTAAGGAAACAAAAGAAAACATTATGATGGTTGAAACTAACTCAGAAATAAAGGAAAATGCTCTTGAGAAGGTGCATGTTCCTATAAAAAGAAAATGGTATGTATCCACCTCAGACTCAGATTTAGAGGATATCTTTGTTGCTCATAAAACCAAGAGAAGAGCTCTAGATAGCCCTCATAATGAGGGTTTTGAATACATAGGAGGTTGTGATAAGACTTTAAGGGATGAGAAAATATTTTTAGAAGAAAGGAATGTTAGGAAGGAATTAGAGGAAGTATTAGAAAAAAATAAGCAGTTGGAAGAGCAAGTGAAAACTTATGAACAAAGGGATAAAGAGAGGGAGATGAAGATTCAAGAGATGGAGGAGAAACTACAAACATATGGACACAGGGAAAAACTGGACCTGTTGGCACAACTTACCATAGTTAAAATAGGGGATACACAGCTTGTAGTAGAGAATAACATGCCCCCTCCTATAAAGACTCCAACTCATCATACAACTCTAGCCCTTGGGTATTAGTTATGGAAAGTTATTCAGGAATTTTCACAAGAGAAGGAAAATTGGAGAAAAGAAAAAGAAACCCTAATTGTAGAGCATACCAAAGTGCTGGAGGGGAAGGACATTGAGCTGAACAAGTTAGCAGTCAGAGTGGAGAAGGTAGCAGATAAAGCTGCCCAAATTATTAGATGCAGACTCCCAACAAGAACTTATGCATTATTTTTGCAAGAAATGTTCTTAAGTTTTCAATTTAGCAAGCTAATAAGTAACCAATCAGTTGCAATGAGCAAGAAAAGTGATTTCCTTAATGTTTTTACTAACTCCACACAAGATGAGAAAGATCAACTTTGTGAGTACTATTTGCATAACTATGTAGTGCCTGAGGAGACAAAATG
The DNA here is from genome assembly GCA_007258455.2 of Sequoia sempervirens. NCBI lineage: Eukaryota > Viridiplantae > Streptophyta > Pinopsida > Cupressales > Cupressaceae > Sequoia > Sequoia sempervirens. The sequence goes on from VDFB02271358.1 coordinate 671,530,218, forward strand.
GAACCCCTTGATGTTTATGGGGGATTTATAGGTCAAAGCACTAGCATCCTACTTTAGGAATGAAGGCTTCAGGGGTGAACTTATGGAGGAATATGAGGAGAGAGAGATATCTATTTCTCTCCCAATAAGAAAGGAATCAAAGAACCTTGATGCCACTATAAATGAATGGTTATAACTTTTGGAGTACAAAGGACCAGGAGGAAAGATCATGAGATTAAGGATGTAGGATTATAATAGGATGCATACATTGGTAGTTGGATTGGTTCATCATAGTTATAAGTATGTGAAGCAGAGATGCGATAGTTTGAATCCAGAGCTACAGAGGAAAGAGCCACATTCATTGTATAACTTCATGGATATGCTTGAAAGAGTGCACGGGTATATAGATATTGCTACTAACCTTGCACTTAAATGGATGCCATTAAAATTCCAACCATATATCCTTCTTTATCCAATGCCACATTGGACAGGGGATAAGATGGAGGAATGTGAGTAGGTTGAACTTACCAGAATGAGGAGGCTTTCATGTTACAGGGGATTCTACTTGAAGCAGATCAAGGGAGTAAATACTACCATGGACCTTAGAGAGATTACACTGCACTATATATTAATCTGTCCCCCTAGATCATTTGCTTGAGGGAAAGCAAAAGGGTAGTTGGGGGGAGTAATGAGCCCATTTATTAGCTAAATTTTTGTTATCTTTATGATGCTTATAAGACATTCCTATGACAATTATTCCTACAATATGCCATATTTTATGTTTATTATGCAAACCTTGAACTTGGTTAAAGTATATGGAAATGCAGTTATGATGTGATGGTGTTGCATGATTTATATGTGAATATGTATGAATTATGATTGATATCTGTGTTTAATCATGGTAGTGAGTATTGTGTGCATGTTTTATGAGCTAACCCCTTGCAGCATGAGAAGACACTATAGCCCAAAGCAACTACAGAATGCAACCCGTAGCTGAAAGAGTTCCTAGATAGTGAAACAGGGGATGTTCTTGAATACACTGAGCACAATAACTACAACATGGAGACACCTGATGAAGATAATCGCTATATCATTATGACAAACAATAAAGTCATTGAAGAAGGAGAACCCTGTTATCAATAGGATTTTGGCATAACTGATTCTATGTTTCACGTTCTAGTTCTATTATTTTAGAGTTCTAATCCTATTTGGATTCTTATTTCTTTCTAGTTGTTAGAATAACTGAATCTTAATTACACTTTGATATCTAGGGAGTTGTAATTAATGGTTTTATTTTAGAGTTGTGTTCTGAATAAACTCCCCTGCGCATGTATATAGCCGGTGGTTGATTCTTTAGGATGATAAGTTGATTAATCTTTCAGTTTTGGATTTGGTTATCAAACACTATTCAAGTTTTTAGTTGTTATTACACAAACATGTTGATTGTTCAAACATGGTTTTTTTAACACAATCTTTGAGCAAGATTTCATGTGATATTTTGGAATGTGTAATGAATGATCTTGAGTTGATATGATTGAGTTGATCTGAAGATTTAGATTTCATTTAGTTTAGTGAAGAAAATTACCCAAGCAAGGGCCACTCAAGGTATTGTCCACTACATTTCTAATTTTTATTTTTGTTAGTAGTTATTTCCTAATTTCACAATCAATTAAGATAGATTCTCATACCAAGTTATCATTAATTGTTGTTCATGTTCATTATTTCATTCAATTAACTTGTAGCACTCCTGAGTGTAGAATAGGTTCAATTATCAGTTTCTAGTTAGTTTCTGCATTTTACTTGTTAATAGCAATTTAGTCACAGACTATGTTGTAGGTACCCATAGCCAAAGCACTAGCTTTACTTCTTTTACTGTTATCCATTTTTATGATTTTCTAGCAAGTATAATACCTTTAATAGGATAATTTAGATAACCTCGGGTCTTTAAAAGCACATACGGTGCCAATACCATCACAAGACTACTAGCCCTAGTCAATAATTTAATGAAGTCTTTTCAATGTCAAGTGGACTGTTCAGTCGGTTTTCCCCTAAATTAAGTGATTGCCACCAAGTTTATTAGAAATTAGGATGAACTCATGACCTAGCTATTGCCCCTATGTGAGGGTTGAAATTAGGGTGCAAGTAGGTACTTGGAGGCCCATTTGAACATTAGAGATGTGGATCTAAGGAATACAAGAACCATATTGTTGAACCATATAGTAACATTTGGGACCCTTTTTTAGTTTCACTATCACTCATTTTATATTTCCTGGAACCTATGATTTTTTAGTATTTATTTACCTTTAGTGTTTCAATTTATTCTACATTAGACCCCTAAGACCCATGTCTACTTTGAACCTATACCACTTCTATTATTCAATTATGATTTTCTATTGCATTGATTTAAATAATTTTGAAAGAGATTGTAATGCACACCCCTATTTTTTTATTTATTTTTAAATGGTGAAGTACTTGCTAAGAAAGATAATTAAAACCATCAATAAACATGTATAAATTTGTGAGTTCACATAACTCAATGCATTTGAAAATATTAATTACTAAACTACAACAAGATTTTTATACATTAAAACATGTTCTTCCATCTATTACAGTTTTGTATTTTAACAATGGTAACCTAATAGGTATTCAATTTCCCAATGACTTACAACTTAAATCTAGCAATAAAGTCATTAATAGAATAATTAAAGGGAATTACAGACCTAGTGAAATTATATGCAGTGATAAATTATTAGCTTTTCTAGTCAAACAACCACTCCATCATCATTTGGTGTTGCCAAATTGGAACAATAGGTTCTCATTCATATCCTTGAAGTTTAAAGTTTATACTGGGCATTTCCTAATAAGAAAGAAGTCTGTTGTAACAAACATTTATAACAATCCATAGTAAACACTGGGAAAGTTACTCCATTAATTAACACCTCCCAACTGTAGTGTCACTCACTCTAAACTTTCACCCAACCAACATTGTTAAAACTCAATGAAAAGCACACTTTACAGGTTTGATCAAACTTAAATTTTCTTACTCAAACCATGGTGCTAAAACATGGGTGATTTACTTGATAACTTATTGCATCCTCATATGAAGTTTATCCCACCTGAATTTGATATTAAATTAGGCTACAAGGCTGGGAGTCACCCTTTGGTTGAAGATACCCCTCAAAACCTTAGTGACCAACATCTAAAACTCTATTCTAAACTCTTAATCATGCCTGAAGGTGTACAAACCTTCACACTATATTATATCTACATTGAAAATTCAAATAAGCTTTCAATATCATGGTGCCCAAGTTGGAACTAAAGTTTCCAAAATGTATTGATGGTCTTTACTCCATAGCCCTACTCCCATGAGTTGTAGGAAATGGTATGGCCTATTCTAGGGCAGAATGTTATGGCTAGTTTGAAGTCACATGCAATCACTACCAACACACTCCAAAAACCTCTAAAAACTTAATATTAATCACCAAAATAGACTCTCCATTCAACCTACAAATATTTTTTTGCTTAATATCATAATTTTCTAAACAATTAAACCTATGCATAGTTACTAAATGAAACCACCTGCAAAATATTTTAATGCAAATATGAACCTTGTCTGGATCTACCTCTAAATCTAAAACAAGATTTTTTATTCCCATTTACAAACTCTTCAACATGTCATTGATCCCTAGGTGGAATCATATTACCTTTTAGGTTTTCATCCATCAGGAAACCTTCGATGTTTTCATCCCTTTGATGAAAAGTCTAGCCACAGGCACAAATCTCTAAAAGAGAAATTAGCAATCTTCTGAAAAGTGAAAATGAGTTCACAAAACTTATTTTATAGCATTTTCAGAAGCTTTTTCAAAAATATAATATAAATTCTTTTTCAATTAAATAAACCTTAGCACTCCAAAAAGTGATTTATTTTAATATTTAAGCATTCTCAATGCTTAAATTCACTTTATCAATGTCTAAAATTTAAAAATTTAAATTCTCATTCCAATGAGCTATTATACTAAGGTGCTCATTCAATTATTTTAATAAAATTGGCAACCTTAGTAAAAATAATTAAATTATAGCTCATTAATAGATTCTAGCTGTGGAAACTATCGAAAAGCATCAAAATCAAAATCTGACTGCACTAGAGTGATGCCGATGAATAACGAGAATTGAACTTGACCAAGTGGCTTACTATAAATGGATGCTCTCTCCAAGAATCTTGGAGAATGTGCCAAAGGTTAGAAATAACTTTAGAAAGTGTCATCTAAGTCCTTTAGATCATCTGAGCTCACTGGTAACATCAAATAACCCCTCTAATAAGGTTTACATGCACCAAGAAGGTCAGAACCAACTGTAGTGCAAGAGAACCCAAAAATGGGGATATTATAGTCCTCCCTTCCCAAAGATTGCTTGTTCTCAAGCAATGCCAATTCAACCCGAAAATCCCCAAACTGATCCTAATTGAAACCAAATATGATTGCAAGGTCCCAAGTCAACCTAGGAGGTTTGTAGTTCTATCTACTTAAAGCACTATCCTACTAGACACCTGCACAAGTGACCTCTTGAAATCCACTTGCAAGAAGAGAAATCAAATAATATAAAAACTTGATCAAATACTTGGAGAACTTCTCTTCGAAAAAAACCAATTTGAGGCACCATAGGAGTAATCTCAAGGAAATTAACATGTTAGCTCTCTCATTTCCAACACCTTGCACTCCCACATAATAACTATCACCAAAATTTAATCCATTTTCTTAAACATAAGTGCAAGATGAATATAAGTAATAACAATGATTTGGTGCCCGAACACGAAACCAACACTGAAATTGGTTAGCCAAACTTGTTATCCTCTCCATCTAAGACCTGAAACTGACCCTATCAATGAGTTGATTGGATTGAAATTGCTCAAATATGTAGTTGTTCAAGTTCGATTTTTAAAATACATCACCTGTAAAGAATAATTTTTTTTGCAACACTAAATAACCTTGGCCAAAATAAAATTTCTTATCATTCAATTGGCTATAAATATCTTCCCAAAATTCACCAACTTGATAGAATACCAAGTTTTACTCATAATCTCTCTCTTGTCTGTTTGCAGAAGCTCAATGGACTCATATGATGACTAAGTAAAGAGGTAAAAACAACATTATCATCACCTTTTATGTCCACAACATCCCATGGTATGCTTCTTCCATCATCACTAGTCACCAATGACCCATGAAAAATATCTCGTGCATAGATACTAATCCAAAGAGTAACTCCACCATGTTGATGTTGCACTACTCTGATTTTCTTGTGGACCCCATCAAGAGTGCATTTGATGGTGCTTGTAGATTCAATGCCAATGGTATCCACCCCATTAAATTGTAGGCTATAAAAGTACTCCCCTCCTTTTGGTAATCTGACAAGGTCAATCGTCAACCCATGATGATCCAATCTATAATAGTCCACTATAGGGAATAAACCATCAATGATCCTAGGTGGCCTAATAGGCAATTCAATTAGTTTCACCTCATTATTATACACTACACCTGGATCCCACACCTTGTGATTACCACAAGCATCATAAGAAAATTGCTCCTCTAACCTTATGAGATTAAATCCTTGATGGTCTTCCCATAAACTATCAAAATTTTGAATCTTTGTGGTATAAGGAATATTAAACTCATTATGCATTATTCCATCACTTATGCATTCTTCCTCATGTGTTCTAAGGGTAGCTTGGCTCTAAATTATAATCTCTGTCAAACTCATCAATACCTTCAATCATTTTCTTGAATTCCATGGTCCTTGTGTTAAATTCTTGTTCCTTGGGTGTAATTGCAATAGATGACTTATTTTCAGCTTTATAGAGTGGAAAATGAGCCAAACTTAACTCTAGGTTGAGTTTTTCAACCTCTTTCTCCCTATATTCATTAAAATTGATAGCATGATCCCTATCTGAAATCAATTGCAAGTAATATGATTTCATTATTTCCAAGGCTTCTTTATTTACATGTAAATTTGCAAGAGTGGATCCTCTTTCAACCCCTTTTGTCTTTTCTCAACTTGGGCTTTCCAACAAAGATTTTCAATGAACTTGTGTGTGTTATCAAAATGTGTTAAGGCTACAACAATCTTATCCTCAGTAACTTTCAGTTGTTTCTTCAAATTATATGATTCATTAAGCCAATGATCAAAATTAACTTCATACAATGAATTTTTTGAGTTGTCTTCAAGAACATGCCCCTCAAAATCAGTTACCTCTATAACATCCTCTTTTCATAATTCATTCTTTGAGGTTAGGACAACACTTTGGCCAAAAGGAAATTCATCAATTGTTGTAACTTCATTTTCTCCACCATCCTCATTTACATAAATCTCCTCATCAAATTTGGAATTTTCCAAGTTTATTATTTTAGCTTCCAAAACCTCATTATGAATGACATAATCATGCATTATTGAACTACTAGTAGGAAGAATACATGAATCATCATACCTTTAAATGTGTTATCAATGTTATTAGAGGCCTCATAATCCTTACTGGATTGATCTGAAGTGTGTATAACAGAGCTCCAAAATGACTCCAATCAAGTGCATGTATCTTCATATGTTTGACAAAGATGAAAAAACAACAATGTTAGCTGAGCTCAATATTATTAATAGCTAAGTTTATACTTAGGAGATTATACAGGGAAGAGGAGAGTGATTCAATATTATTATTCTAGAAGGATGATGGGAGCTTTGAAGTTGTGCTTAGAGGATTAGAACTTGCAGAAGAACAAAAATATTACATGCATGATTTCAAATTTTGTTTTCTTTCTTTTATTCTTAATAATATAAACATGAACTTTCAGATTTTAGAAAGATATAAAGAGTTTATACGTTGAAGCATATGTACGTGTATGGTGAAAGAATAATCTAAATATATAGACTTGTAATTGAAATCATTTAAATTCTTTATTTTATTCTGCATTAGACAACATAGAAAGTAGGATTAAAAGCAGGAGTTTTTATTACCCGACTAATATGAACTAAATAAAAATATTCCAATTTACTCATGAAAATAATTATCACATTCATATATATATAGATAGAGAGAGAGAAAGGTATTATATATATAAGAACATGCAAAGATTATTTTGAATACATTTATAAATTTGTATGATAAGCTTAAAGCTTAAAGTGGTTATTTTGGTTGTAAGTAACTAGATTATTACTCAAAGCTATTAATGTGGCATAGATTTTGTAAATATGTGCTTATTCTTACAAAAAGAAATAGATAATATATTGTACATTTATTATCATTATAAAATATTTTCTTGAATGAAGATGAAGGAGAAAACACAGAAAAATAAAAAATATTTATGATATTTAGTTATCTAATATTAGTGAATAAAACTCTTATTTACCTGTGTTACGAGTTATCAAGACCCTCAAGTGATAAATATAGAATCAAGAGTTAGTGGTAGTAAGGTGTCATTATCTGAATGTACTATAACTTGTAAAAGAGTTAAAAAGTTTTATGTTTTTAAAAATAGGAGAGTATTACACTCTTGAATTAATTGCAAGGACATATAGACATGTGGTAGCAGCCTAGATCCAAGAATTGTGAGTACTCAACATGGATGTTCTTTGTCAAGAGTATATTTTAATGACCTTTTTCATTTACCAACTATAGAATGATATACATGTTTGGTCTTAATTCCTTGTGAAAAATTAGATAAACAACCAAATGAGTTAACCGAGTGTTAAACCGTAGGTTGAATGTAGTTTCCAAGTCAAGTTAGAGGTGTGTGAACTCACAACTACATTTCCTATGGAAGTGTATTTTATTATAAAACTTTGGACAAAGTAATGCAAAAGTCTCTACTTGCATCTAGCTAGTTCACAATGTTCCAAATTTCATAATCCAATCAGATTGGTCATACTTAGTTAGAGGATTGTCTAAAGTTGTATGGTCAATTGGGTTATGTAGGGCACAACAATAGGACTCAGATGGCACAATCTTTGTTAGTTTCCTTTGTCTATAATCTTTATGAAGGGTAGGGCCACTTCCAAATGGAAGGTGTGTGGAGGACCACCGGCCTGTGGTTGGAGGTAAAACACTCGAGTGATGCTCTCCCTCTTGCAGACAACTTCGTCAAGACTTGTGAGATAGATCCAAGATTCCAAATATGAAAGTGTAGACATCCAAATTTGGACACTTAATTTATCCAAATTTATCACTTTTCGTCTAAACATCCTCTTATCCGAGTTAATTAAGTAATATTACTATTATTTAATTAATATTTTTAATTCTGCTAAATCCCTAAGGTATTTAATTAATAATTAAATACCTTACCCTCCTTAATCCTCTTTTCATCAAATAAATTAAATAAATATTACATTTATTTAATTCCTCACATGTCATTTTCATCTAATCCTAATCCATTTCCTAATCTCTTCATTAAGGATGTGCACATGCCTAATCCTTGATTAGGATGTGTCACATCTTCCAACTTTGCAAGTTGACTTTTAATCCTAATTATAATTATCCTCTAATTACTGATTAATTAAGCCTAATCATTCTCCAAAGAATTTTTAATTCCTTTTTATTCTTCTAGATTTCCCTCTTTTATATGTGAATTTTTAATTCACATTCCATCCTTCCAAGGCTTCTAGAACCTTGGACTTGTCACAATCTCCACATGTGACCAAGTCCACCTTTTTGGAGCCCATCTTTTATCTTTTAGACTTTCCTAAGAATGTGAATTTTTAATTCACACTTATTTCCCCAACCACCTTTCCTTTTCCCATGTAGATTTTTGAGGAATTCCAAAATTCTTCAAATGTCCCTTTCACTCCCATTTGGGGACAAGAAATCCCTTTTTGTGGAAATCTTCTCACTCCCCAAGGTGCATGTCCTTTTTCCACCTCATGTACCTTCTTGACAACTCATCTCCATCTCATATCCCTTTGGCCACTTCACCCTCCACATGTCAAGATGTGAGGGCTTATGGGTTCTCAACCCACCATAGCCCTTCATCTTGACCTTGTTGGATCAATCTTGACCATTGAATTCTCTAGAAAATTCAAGATCCTCTATAAATACCCCCTCCTCAAGGGAATTTTTAGAACACTTAGCCATTTCATAACTACATGCTGTCAATTTTCATTCTCAATCATCTACTATCATCTAGCCATCTCATTTAGTCATTTTGCACATCTAATTTTGCATGTTAGTCACTCAATCCACCATCTAAGGAGCACACAAATCATTCCAATCAAGGGCCAATCAAGGAGAAATCAACATCAAGGAAGGTGAAATCGTTTGTGTCTTATTTTGTCTATTTTCCTTATTGTTTACCATTCCTTTGGCTAATTTTGAGGTGTCTTTGGTATTTTACCATTCACATTCTTAAGTTGTTTTGCACATTTAGAGAAGGATAAATTCCAAGGTATACATTTCTGGCACGCCCGATGGGACCCACAAACGGGTCTTGCATTTAACTTCCCTTTTGGATTAAGTAATTTGCAGGAAAAACTCACATAAAGGTGGCAGCGCCCTCTGCCTTACCGCAGAAAGGCGGCAGCGCCCCTATTTTACTGCAGAATGGCGGCAGCGCCCTCTTGGCCACTACAAAAAGGCGGCAGCGCCCCGTATCTAAATGTTTTATTCCTTCTAATACATTTGTTGTGATTAGGAATATATTTAGAAGGTTTTTCTAACACTTTTCTTGCAGTGGGAGGGGCGCAACTTTCTTTTTTTCTTTAAAATCTGACAAAGTTTACCACAGAATGGTGGCAGCGCCCTCTTGGCCACTACAGAAAGGCGGCAGCGCCCCCAATCTGAAATTTTTATTCCTTCTAACATATTTACTGTAATTAGAGATATATTTAGAAGGT
>VDFB02271358.1:671546047-671611799 GCA_007258455.2 Sequoia sempervirens
GATCAAAACCATGTGGATCCCAAAGAAAAAAGATGCAATGCCATCACATGAAAAATTAGTAAGAACATCCAAAGTCGCTAACCCACAAGCTAATCATACACCCCTTTCATCTCCTACATCTGTTTTGGGTCCCTGTGTCCCAAAATTCACCATTCCATCTCTTCCATTATCCCCACATTCTCCATCCCTTAATCCTCTTATCTTTTCACATCCACCACCACATGTGCCAATGTTGGTCCTGAACACATCTCCCCATCACATATCCACCCCATCATTCCATCCATACCCTTCGTAGCATCGCATCCATTATCCCATGTATCTCCCCTCTCAAATCCCCCTGATTCATCCTCTTACATAATCCATTTATCCTCATAAGGTTGTACCAACATCCAATAGTCGGTTTGAACATGGGCTCTTACTACCTAGTATAGAACTTGATGCTTGAGTCCTTCATCCATATCCTTATCTCTTGTCTTTTAAATCCCCTTATCAACATCCCTATCCTTACCCATTGTCATCCCCTTGCTATCACAAAAATCCGAAAGAGTCAAAGTCAAAATCCACAAAATTCAAAAAAAAATGAAGTAAAAGAAATAAATTTCATCCCAATGGGCAGCTTGGCAAACCAAAGCGGATAAGTACCATGATGAAAACCTAGCAAGCGAGGGCATCATCATTAAATCCCCATACGCACTTGGGGGCAACTTCACGATATGCATTCCCTCCATCCGCTATGCTTCCAGCTATGCACCTGTCCTCCTGTTATCCATCCTCTTCATAAATCCCCCATCCCACCTATCTTCCACATCCTACCATCATATCCCATTTATCTCCCATTCCCTCCATCCTTCTTGTGATCTTGATCAAAATAGGGGCACCTATCTATGCATGCTTTGGACACCTATTGGTATACATCCCCTTCATCCATGCCTATCATATTCCTTAGTCACCCATCCTATTCTCATCTAGTTATCTCCTTTATCTTCCCATCCACTTGTCTTTTCTCCCTCATGCCTCATATACTTGGCATATCTACAAATTAAGGGCATTTCCACTATTTATAGTCCTTGGCTGTCCATCTCCCCTATCCATCTATCCCTTGCATCCCTTCCATCTCCCCATCTATATCTTCATATCCATCTATCCTAGCATCCCTTTCATCTCACAATCCTTCTGTCCCTATCCATCTATCATAGCATCCCTTCCATCTCCCCATCTATATCTTCGTATCCATCTATCCTAGCATCCCTTTCATCTCCCAATCCTTCTGTCCCTATCCATCTATCACAGCGTCCCTTCCATCTCCATCCCGGCTACTCTTGGTGTCCGACTGTCCTAACGTCCCTTTCGTCTCCCAGTCGCCCATGTCCCCATTGTCCAATTTCCGTTCCTCCCCTCCCATCCCCTATATTCAATCTGCCATCTTTATCCTCATCCCATCTCATCCCATCTCACAATCCCTTGTCATTGGTATCTGGCTATAAGCCTCCCCCCCATGCAACCCAAGGCCATTTATCTCATCGTCATCACCCCTGCTTCTCTTGCACATCTTTCCAATCCCCTATCACTTTTCATCACTCATCTATCTATCATATCATCCTCCCAAGTCATTTTATTGCTTTGGATAACTATCCCATCCCTGAGCTTTATGTGATCGTCATCATCCTATCCATTCCAACAGGTCTATCATATCTTGTTGTATCGGTCCCATCCTTTTATCATCTTTTGTCCATTGTTTGCCTTTGGTCTTGTCAAACTACGTTGCCCCTGCACTTTCACGTAGGCAAGGTCGATCATTTGATCCGCCCCAGGGGTTCCATTATCAATCTTTATTGTCCACTTTGCTCTTCTATCATCTATCATCGGTCTTTCTCCTTTTGTCCATCCTATCTTTACCATCCATCAATGTCTCCATCTTGGTCAGTCATCCACCTTTCACTGAACTACAAGGGCTTTGCGCTTTCATGTAGGCAAGGCTAATCTTTGATTGGCCCCCGAGCCCCTAGGTCTTTAGGGTGTGTCAATCTCATGTCTTGTCTTCTTTGTGTCGTGTCATCAAGCTATGCCCTTATCTAGCCAATTCTTCACAAATGAGATCCACTTGTATCAACAAATCCAATCAATTTTGAACATCCCACGTCATAACGATCTTTTAGTTTAGTATCCATCATCTTTGGTCTCAACAGGATGCATCCTTCCTAACATACCTCATTAATCCCATCTATCCCCTTGATCCTATGGCAAAGGACATTTGAAATTGATTGCGATCTTTTGATGTTTTTGGTTTTTGTTTATCATTTGAACTCCCTATCATCACTTGTCAAGGCCGCCATGATCCATCATATTATGGCATGTTTTGATTGGTCCACATAGGGGCATATCTTGTTCTTTTGTTTGATTGTGTCTTCTTGGTTGTCCCACGTAGTACCCGCCAAGATCCCCGAGGTCTTGTGTTATGCTGGGGCATCCTTTCATGCTTGTGGTTATCTCAATACCTGGCCCAACCAAGGTCTTTGTGGCTTTGGGGTGTTGGGATAGCCTTCTTGTCTGTTGTGTTTATTTCATGCATTAGACACTATTACGCCTTGGTTCCACATACCCTGGCACTTGGTGTCTTATGCTATAGCAAAAATCAGTGCTCCAAAGATGACAAATTGCATTAGGATTGCATCTCCTTTTCCATTCTATCATCTTGCATGTATCCCCCCATCCATTAATCCTTCATCCTTATCTCTATCCAATCTCCATCCATTCCACTTAGCCCGAATCATCTAATCATATCCTTGGTCTTGTTCTCAGTCTTGTTACCAGCCTTGACCCATCATCATCATCATCATCCATTAGTATCCTTCCCTATCCCTTTGGTGTTGTTTTGGGATGTATCCTTCCCTCATCAACAACACTTTCATCATCATCATCGAGAGGTATTCTTCCCTATCCCTTTGGTGTTGTTTTGGGATGTATCCTTCCCTCATCAACAACACTTTCATCATCATCATCGGGAGGTATTCTTCCCTATCCTTTAGTGGTGTTTTGGGATGTATCCTTCCCTCATCAATACCACTCAGTGGGATGTATCCTTCCCTATCCTCGTGTTGTTTTGGGATCTTTAATTCCCTCATTGACAACCCTCCATCCATCATCAACCCATTTTGGCTTGTACCTTGACTGGGGCAACATCACCTTTTGTCCTCAAATCCATTTGTGCTTCATCCATTTCCATATCACTTACTCTCTTCCTCATCTCCCCTTGCATCATCATCTATTTCGAGGCACATGTGTTCTTCTAACCCGCATGTCCTCTCGAGGGGGCATCCTTCATCCCTAATTACTATTTTTCCCTTTCCTAGTCACTCCTTTGATGACTGGGGCATCTTTTTCCACCCAACCATCTTCTTTCTAGGTTCTATTTTAATATTTCTTTTGAAATGATGTTACTACAACACCATCTCAAAAGAGGGGCAAAATGTAGACATCCAAATTTGGACACTTAATTTATCCAAATTTATCACTTTTCGTCTAAACATCCTCTTATCCAGTTAATTAAGTAATATTACTATTATTTAATTAATATCTTTAATTCTGCCAAATCCCTAAGGTATTTAATTAATAATTAAATACCTTACCCTCCTTAATCCTCTTTTTCATCAAATAAATTAAATAAATATTACATTTATTTAATTCCTCACATGTCATTTTCATCTAATCCTAATCCATTTCCTAATCTCTTCATTAAGGATGTGCACATGCCTAATCATTGATTAGGATGTGTCACATCCTCCAACTTTTGCAAGTTGGCTTTTAATCCTAATTAGCCCCTAATTATCCTCTATTCTGATTAATTAAGCCTAATCATTCTCAAGGAATTTTTAATTCCTTTTTATTCTTCTTAGATTCCCCTCTTTTATATGTGAATTTTTAATTCACATTCCATCCTTCCAAGGCTTCTAGAACCTTGGACTTGTCACAATCTCCATATGTGACCAACCTTGGACTTGTCACAATCTCCACATGTGACCAAGTCCCACCTTTTTGGAGCCCACCTTTTATCTTTTAGACTTTCCTAAGAATGTGAATTTTTAATTCACACTTATTTCCCCAACCACCTTTCCTTTTCCCATGTAGATTTTTGAGGAATTCCAAAATTCCTCAAATGTCCCTTTCACTCCCACTTGGGGACAAGAAATCCCTTTTTGTGGAAATCTCCTCACTCCCCAAGGTGCATGTCCTTTTTCCACCTCATGTACCTTTCTTGACACCTCATCTCCATCTCATATCCCTTGGCCACTTCACCCTCCACATGTCAAGATGTGAGGGCTTATGGGTTCTCAACCCACCATAGCCCTTCATCTTGACCTTGTTGGATCAATCTTGACCATTGAATTCTCTAGAGAATTCAAGATCCTCTATAAATACCCCCTCCTCAAGGGAATTTTTAGAACACTTAGCCATTTCATAACTACATGCTGCCAATTTTCATTCTCAATCATCTACTATCATCTAGCCATCTCATTTAGTCATTTTGCACATCTAATCTTGCATGTTAGTCACTCAATCCACCATCGAAGGAGCACACAAATTATTCCAATCAAGGGCCAATCAAGGAGAAATCAACATCAAGGAAGATGAAATCGTTTGTGTCTTATTTTGTCCATTTTTCTTATTGTTTACCATTCCTTTGGCTAATCTTGAGGTGTCCTTGGTATTTTACCATTCACATTCTTAAGTTGTTTTGCACATTTAGAGAAGGATAAATTCCAAGGTATACAGAAAGATTTTATAACATTTACTAGTGTATTTGTAAACACGTGTTGCTTAAAATGAAACTCATAAATGTAATTTGAAAGAAAATATTATCATTATTTCCTTATTATAATTATTGCATTTCAAGCTCAGATGATTGTAGTTTCCATTTTATTGTTCATCATGTAAAATGAATAAAATATGAAAGTAAAACAAAATTACTGTTGATTTTAGCATGTGGTTATTTACTTTCTTGTTGAATCATTAAGTAATTCCAATTTTGAAATTTTACATTACATATGGTATCAGAGCTACCGAGTTCAAGACATGGACCTGGGAGCTCACTGATAGAAATTTTCTTAAACATTAAACAATTAGCTAATGTTTGAAAGTGTTCTTGTGCTAGAATGGTAGGAAAAAGAACAAGGAAAGCTGCAAGGAAATTTGTACCTAAGAACTTACCTAGCCTAGTGTCCAAGAAAGAACCATCTTTGAAGGTAAAACTCCAAGAGGATATCAACTACTTGGGGGGTGCATGGCTTGTCAATTCTGAAACCCTTGTTGATACTCATAAGTGCATTTGGTTGGAAAGGAAATAATGAGAAGAGGCAATAAATAATACCATAGCTCCCACCTCCTTTGTCAAACCAAGTAAACTATATGTCATTTAGTTGTGGTCATGATGCACCCAAAGTAGGTAAGGAGGTGATGGTGGAGTACTTGCGAGTACACCCACCCTCCAAATTTATTTTGGTAGATTGTGATGAGGAAGAGGAACCTAAGGAAATACCTTTTTCTAATAGGGACTTGTAGTCACCTAAAAAAAATCAAAGAAGTTTTGTATTAAATAAGGATGTATTATTATCCACTAAATAAAATATAATAAAGTTTTGCTATTTTTTCCAGAGTTATGTATTGAAATAAATATTGTTATAAATGATGATTTTGGTTTAGTGTAATGAGAAAAAGATTTAGAAGATCTAATTAAACACTTAAAATGAACTTACAGGTGTGAGAAAGTAATTCAAACATGGTGCAAACTTGAATAAACCCTAGAGGAAGTCAAGAGGTGTCAAATCCTTCTAAAAATATGATGGTTAAATCAAATCAAATTTTGACTATTTTAAACGAAACTAAGGAAATGCTTGGTACCCTAGAACAAGAAGTGAGGAGCTAAAGTAAACCTGAAGGAGAAAATGAGGCATCCCAAGAAGGGGGAGATGAAAATAGGCATGATTGTAACACTCAAAGTGAGCGAGGGGAAAATAATATTGATATTAGAACTAATAATGAAAATAAGAATCAGTTGTATCTTGATATTTCAAGGGATATGAAGAAGGTAACACCACCCAAGTTTGATGGAATTGTGAGTGGTGATGCTACATAAGCTTGGTCGAAAAAAATGAAAAATTATTTTGAGATAAGAATCTAATTTGAGGTAACGAAGGTAGTTCGGGGTGCCTATCAGTTGGCAGGTGAATCATCCATGTGGTGGATGAATACGAAAAAATGGAATTGGGGTTAAGATCCTTAAGTTTGAAATGGGACTAGTTTGTGGTCATATTTAGACAAAGTTGGTTATCTCAACTTTTCTTTGACCAAAAGCTTACAAAATTTCATAATTTATGTCAAGGAGACATGTCTATGGTAGAATACTAGGAGAACTTCACCCTTCTTTTGAAGTGTGTACTGTTGTGTGGTCTCACAATGCGCCCCAAGATTGAAAAGCTTGGGGACCCAAGTAAAAACTAATGCTTATGGCAAGTGCTAGCTAGAGGAAGAGATCACTGGAAGGTAAAACTAGTTAAAGGAATTTTTTTCTAAATATTTTGTGATTTAAGAGTACCGAGTACCAAAAACTAGGTATCAGGAAGCTAGAGATGTAAAAATGTCAATACAAAGTTTTGGGTACAATGTTCTGGTCCGGGAGCAGAGTTCTTGTAAATTGGGAGTTCTAGTAAAATTTGAGGTTTGGGAAAATTTGTTGGTCTCAGGTACCGGGTACCAGATAACAATGTTACGTTTAAAAGATTAAATGTTTAATATTTCCCAAAGGTTCAGAGGTCCTATAACCCGACTTGGATAGAATAATTATGTGAGCATATGATATTTTAAAAAAGCGTGATATTTATGATGATTTAACATGATGATTTTTTTTTCATGAGAGTTTTATTAATGTTTTAAAAGGAATTCAATGTGTGGAATTTTTACTTGTAGGAGAAGCAAATTGTAATGCAACATTTGAGTATGGACGGTCAGTCAAATTTGGTTCGCGGATAGAATCATATCGAGATTGAGCAACACATTTTGGGAATTTATATGCAAAGGAGCTTGAGTATGTCAGGATACTAGGAATCCTAGTATTACGAATGCGGCAAGAGAGAGCACCAACCTCCGATATAATCCATTCTCAAGAGTAGAAAGCCTGAGGTAGAACCATAATGTAGGAATAGAATGATAAAGCAACCATTCTGAATATATGGGAAAGTTCCTACATACTATCTGAATTCAAGTTATTATCCTGGCAATAATAAGAAGACAAAAGACCCGAAAGATATTAACGTGCTAAGGAAGGTTGACATCCATTGACTTCGTTAGCAATTCTCTTGCCAATGTCATATTCCACGTGCCTTGTCATGATTTGTCCCTTGGATTTCCTCTCATGTATTTGTCTTATCTTCACTATGTCTTGTTCCTATAAAAGACTAAAAGATGTTTCATTTTAAGTTAATTTTAGAATTTGTGGATGTCGGAAGAGCCAAAACTTCTTTAAGTTTTGTTCTTTTTTCCTTTTTTTGAATCATTCTAGATTAAAAACTTGAATGCACATAGAACCGATCAATATCGAAGCTAATTTGAAAGCTATCGACTGTTATCTTTTGTAGTTGGTTGTTGGTTCAATTGGACAAGACTGTATGCTATGTCATTTAAGGGTGCATGCAGAACCTACCCAGTGTCCAAATTAAACCCCCTTCTTTAAAAGCTCACACCATTCTATATCTAGTTGTGAAGCAATCTGGTGAAGTATAAAGTGGTTTGCTTTAATTTGTTTAATTCTTGGGGCATGCGTGGATAATACCTGAGAGCAATTTTACTTTTCAAGTATTTTTGATGCTTTATTTTAGATTAGATGTTTAAATTTCATACCAAAAAATAGATGAATGAATGGAAATTTATTGCAAATATTTCTTTTCTATTATATTGTTGAATGCTTAAAGCTAAATCTACTTAAGTGATAGAAAATTTGTTTGGAATTCATGAAATATTATTGCATGTTTGTCGATTTCATAGAATTGTCTGATGATCAATACAAGAATATCTTTCACTGAACCTTATGATTCCTTTTAGAATTGGAAATAATCGTTTACCCTTCGTGATTAATAGCATTGCCACAATGAACCCTGATGCAGACCTAGTATGGTCAAGACTTGACTTAAACGAGCCTTGGGATTAAGTCGAATCAACTTGAAGATTTAGGTTGCCCTGGTTTAGTCTTTCAAGTAAAGATAGGTTCTCAAAGTTTGTTTGTGAGCATTTATCTACACTATTGGTGTGCGACTAACATCATGATCAACATGTACCCTAGTACTAGAAGGATGAAATGTTCAAAATTAGGAAATTCATCATGGGATTGAATGCCCAAATAGGTGGAGAAGTAGATGTGCATGGTACAACCACTATGGATCAATTGTTCGAGAAGGCTATAAAGCAAGACCAAAAAAATTGAAGTCAATCTTTGCTTATCGGGAAAGAATCACAAAAAGTATAATTGTTCAGAATCTACTCAACCATTTAAGAAGAGAAATGAAAAGCAGGTACCAAGAAGGTAAAATAACAAAGGATTCATAAATAATCGAAATGAGTCTATGAATGAAAAGATAAATAACAACAATCCCAAGAGGAATGGTTTTAATTCAGGTAAAACTTATGAAAAGAAAGAACTCTTGGAGGATTTTTCTCTTGTGGAGGTGATCACTATGCAAACCAGTGCTCAAATAAGAACCTATGAGCTCAAAAACAAGGTAATCCATTAGAAACCTAGCAAGAAGCCTTCCAACAAAGGATACATGCGGCCTTGGAAAACCATCAAGTAAAGTATTAGATTATTAGATTACTTTATTTGGAGATCTTGTTTCTATTTTGATTGATATTGGTGCAACAAAAATTTTTATTGCAATAAGGGTATTAAGTAAATTTCTTAGAAGAGCTAGATTTATGGCTAAACCTTGGCTATTTGAATATGCTAAATAGATAAAAGATAAGATAGAGAAATGCTTGTTTGAAGCTAGAGTTGATCTTCCAAGTTTCTCAATCAAAGTGAACCTGTACGTATTACCTTTAGGTTCCTATTATGTTTTCCTAGGGATAAACTGGTTATGGAAGCATAGGGCCAAGGTAGATTGTTTTGTATAAATAATAGAGTATCTAGACAACTTAGGAAACAAGGTATTCCTTCAAGGAACTGAAAGAGAAGTCAAGGTTAGATAGATCTCTTCCATGCAACTTAAAAGGTCCAAGTAGAAAGGGTGTCAACTCTTTGTAGTCAAAATGGAGAAACTAGAATAACTCAAAGAGCTTATTATTCTAGATGATCTGATGTATTATGAATCTCAGAAGTTCCACAACATCAAAGATCTTAATGATCAAAGAGAGCCTGTTGTGGAGAACCATCCCTTTCTTTGAGATTTTTAGGATGTTGTTCCAAATGAACTTCCTGGGTTACCCCTGAAAAGAGCTTTCAATTTCTCAATTGACATAATTCTTGGTTTTGAACTAATATCAAAAGTACCATACTATATGACCACTACAGAGTTGAAGGAACTAAAGGATCAATTGCAAGAACTGTTGACAAAGGGATTAATTAGACCCATTGCATCACCAACACCCATAATATTTTTCAAAAAGAAGGATGGTACTTTGCACATATGCATAGACTATTGTATGCTTAACAAGGCAATGATAAAGAATAAGTATCCTTTACCACATATTGATGATATTTTTTATCAGATGCATGGAGTAGTAATGTTCTTAAAAATTGATTTGCAATCTAGTTATCATCAACTAAGACTGAAAGATGAAGACAATCATAAAACAACTTTTAGAACAAGGTATAGACACTACGAGTTTACATTTTTTCCTATTGGACTTGCAAATACCCAGCAGCGTTCATGAACTTGATGAATAGTGTCTTCATAGATTGCTTGGATAGATTTATTTTGGTATTTGGATGACATTCTTATATACTCTAAGAATGATGAACACTACCAATATCTTCACTTTATTCTCCAATGTCTAAGGGAACACAAACTATATCGGAAGCTTTATGAATGTACCTTCTTTCAAAAAGAACTACATTATTTGGGTCATATAATCTCAGTAGAAGGAATTGCAGTAGATTCGTCAAAGATGAAAGCCATTCTAGAATGGCCAACACCGAAAAATGTGCATGAAGTGTGCAATTTATGGGGTTAGCGGGTTATTATAGAAATTTTGTGTTAAAATTTTCTAAGATCACTCACCCTATAACTTCTCTTTAGAGAAAAGTAAAGCATTTTGATTGGTCAAAAAAAATTCAAGAAGCATTCAATCAACTTAAAGAGAAGTTGACTATGACTCCAATATTAAGTTTCTAATCTGGAAGGTCAATTTGTTGTAATCACTGATGCCTCCGAACAAGGATTAGGTGGAGTGATTATGCAAGAAGGGGAGTGATATCCTATAATTCAAGAAAGCTAAAGCCATATGAGTATAATTATGCCCCTTATGACCTAGAATTAGCAACAATTATTCATGCTTCACAAATGTGACGACACTACTTGTGAGGAAATACTTTTGAGATTAAGTCAGACCATCAGAGTCTTAAGTACTTAGTCTCTGAACCACATCTCAATGCTCGACAAAGAAGATGGTTGGAATTTATATCTGATTATGATTTTCAAATAAATTACATTAAAGGAAAAGAAAATTGAGTGGTAGATACCTTGAGTCAGCAAAGACATATTTCCTTAATAGTCCCCATTCATTCAAATTCCAAGGACCAAGTTTTATAAAATTTTATGAGAGATGAATATTATGAACATGTTAAGGAAGCTCTCTTGGTTTATCCTCAAGATTCAAGGTATGATAGGCTTTATTTTGAACCAGATGAAATTTTAAGGTATAGAGGAAGGATGTATGTTCCAAAATTTGAGGAGTTAAGAAACATTATGTGGAATGAAGAATGATGCTCGAAGATTTGTGGTAAGATGTCTAGAATGCCAGAGAGTAAAGGCTAAACATCGATACTCGACAATACTTTTGCATCCTCACGAAATTCTAAAGTGGAAATGGCAAGCCATCAACATGGACTTTGTGCAAGGTCTCCCTATGTCTCAAAATATACATAATCCTATTTTAGTAGTGGTGGATAAACTCACCAAGGTAGCCCATTTTATACCTAGAAATTTAACGGATGGAGCACCGATAATAGCTCGCAAGTTCATCCAATAATTGTTTAGATTACATAGAGTTCCTAAGAAGATATTTTTTGATAGAGACGCACACATGACATCCATGTTTTGGAAAACCTTATTTTTAGCACTTAGAACTCAACTTAATATAAGCTCAGTCTATCACCTTGAGATAGATGGTCAAATAGAGAGGGTAAAGCAAGTTCTTAAAGATTTTTTGAGGATGTATTGCATGGATCAACAATACAAGTGGGAAGAATATCTTTTGCTTGTGGAATTTGCATACAATAACTCCTATCATTCTACAATAAAAATGGATCCATTTGAAGCATTATATGGAAGAAAATGTTGAACTCCTATAATTTAGGATAAGCTAGAAGATAAGATTAGCCTTGATCTAGAAATGTTATCAGAAATGGAAGAGCGGATCAAGTTGATCAAAAAAAGGTTAGTGGAAGCAAATGATAGACAAAAATGTTACATAGATACCAAGCATGCACCAAGATAATTCTCAGTTGGAGAAAATTTTATTTTGAGGGTCAAACCTCATAAAATTTCCATAAATTTTGGAAAGTCATCCAAACTAGCCCCTAGATTTGTGGGACCCTTCAATGTTCTTGAAGTGATTAATTCAGTTGCTTACATAATTGCTCTACCTCCAGCTTTTGCTTGGATGTATAACATTTTTCATGTCTCTTATTTAAAGAAGTATATAACCAATTTTAATCATATACTTGATTGGAATGCATTACAAGTACATGATCCAAGAGTGGTAACGATCAATCCTCTCAAGGTGCTCGAAGTACGCAAGCTTCACGTACGTAATAGAGAGGTTACTTAATACAAGGTCTAGTGGGACCAATATGCCAAGGACAGAGCTACTTGGGAAGATTACAATGAATTTTATCAAAATTTTCCACATTTGTTTATTCCATTCAATAGTTAAGAGAATTAAGATACACAATCATTGGGAATGATGATCCTTATGGGGGAGATATGTCACACCCCAAATTTTGGCTTGTAGTTACTTTTAACTTTTACATTAAAAATGTGTTTTTGACACAAATGGACGATTTTACTTCAATTGATGTTTAGATGAAATTAAAATGCAACGTAAATGTTTCATTAAAGGATCAGAGAATTGTAATGATTATTAATTTTGATTAATGATTATGATATCATGGTTATTAATGGACTAACCATTTATGGCTTTCTAAGTTGAATTCAGGAGAAAATTTTGTCCTCCCAGAAGGAGAGAGAGAGTGTCACCAGAGAGAAGTGTATAGATATTGGGAACAAATGGGAAAATATCATTTTGCGTTGATCACACACTCATGTAGGTTTTACATGAAACCCTGAGTGAGTTGCCAAGTTCTACCCTATGTTGTCAAAGAGTTAATACTTGTGTGGCCTGGTCATAATGATTGGTTGTAATCATAATTAACCTTTGGCCTAGTCTTTTGCAATGATCAAGAGGAGATATTATTTTTTATTATCATCTTTATGATTTACCTATTATTGTTAAGGATTATTTTATTATTATTTAAAATACTTTAAAAAATATAATATATATACAAGTATAAATACTTACATACATATATATAATATATATTATCATTATTAATACCAATGACCTACATTATAGGAAGTCATGATTGGTAAAGGAAGTTAACTTGCCTTAAGTGCAAGTTAATGGAAAGGAATAAAATCTAGCAACATTAAACCTCACATGGAGGCTTCATGCCATCATTGATGGTAATATTATTGGCATGTGATGAGGATTAAATTGCTTCCTTTATGGCTTAGACACGAGCCAGATAGGGGAGGAAACTTCACATATTAAAAAGAAGTATGTTCATTGTTATATCACATCGAGAGAGTCATAGATTTGAGGGAGGAAGTTTTGATTGTTTTTTAGAGATACACAATAGTCGCTTGGTGGGGAGGAAAATTTTTATTTTTTAAAAGAAGGCAGAGTAGAGTATATGATGGGATGAGGCAATTTTATTATAAATATTTAGTATTATTAACAGCTAAGTTTATACTTAGGAGAGTATACAGGGAAGAGGAGAGAGTGACTCATGCTATGAGCAAGGCATATGTATTTTGGAAGGATGACAAGATCTTTGAAATTGTGCTTAGAGGATTAGAACTTGTAGAAGAACAAAAATATTAAAAGCATGATTTAAAATTATGTTTTCTCTCTTTTATTCCTGATAATATAAAGATGATCTTTCAAATCATAGAAAGATATAAAGAGTTATATATTGAAGCATATGTACGTGGATGGTGAAAGAATAGTTTGAATATATAGGCACGTGAATGAAATTATTTAATTTTTTTATTTTATTCCATGTAAGACATCAGAGAGAGTAGGATTAAAAGCAAGCATTTTTATTACTCTATTAGTATGAATGGAATATAAATATTCTAATTTACTCATAAAAATAATTATCAGATCGATATGTCTATAAATATATATTTATAGAGAGAGAGGTATTATATAGTTATATATATGTATATGTATACATACATATATAGATAGATATAACTATATAATACCTCTATATGTATAAGAGCATGCAAAGATTATTTTGAAGAAATTTATAAATTTGTATGATACGCTTGAAGCTTAAACTTGTATTTGGTTGTAAGTAACCAGATTATTACTTAGAGCTATTAATATGACATAGATTTTGTAAATATGTGCTTATTCTTGCAAAAAGAAATAGATAATGTGTTGTACATTTATTAAGAATATAAAATATTTTCTTGAATGAAGATGAAGGAGAAAACATAGAAAAATTATAAATATTTATGATGAAGTTATTTTGATATTAGTGAATAAAACTCCTATTTACCTATGTTATGAGTTGTCAAGACCCTCAAGTGATAAATATAGAATCATGAGTCAGTGGTAGTAAGTTGTCATTATCTAAATGTACTACAACTTGTAAACGAGTTAAAAATTCTTATGTTTTGAAAAATAGGAGAGTATCACACTCTTGAATTGATTGCAAGGACATATAGACATGTGGCAATAGCCTAGTTCCAAGAATTGTGAGTACACAATATAGATGTTCTTTGTCAAGAGTATATTTCAATGACCTTAGTTGTTTATTGACTATAGAATGATATACGTGTTTGGTCTAAATTCCTTGTGAAAAATTAGATAAATAATCAAGCGATTCAACAATGTGTTAATCTGTAGTTTGAATGTCATTTCCAAGTGAAGTTAGAGGTGTGTGAACTCATGACTGCATTTCCTATGGAAGTGTATTTTGTTATAAAACTTTGGACAAAGTAATGCAAAATTCTCTACTTACATTTAGTCGGTTCACAGTGTTCCAGATTTCATAATTCAATCAAATTGGTCATACTTAGAGGATTTTCTAAAGTTGTATGGTTGATTGGGTTATGTATGACATAGCACTACAACTTAGATGGCATGATCTTTGTTGGTTTCCTTTATCTATACTCTTCGTGAAGGGTAGGGACACTTCCAGATGGAAGGTGTGTGAAGGACCACCAGTTTGTGGTTGGAGGTAAAGCACTCGAATGATGCTCTCCCTCGTGCAAATGACTTTGCCGAGACTTGTGAGACAGATACAATATTCCAAATATGGAATATTTAATAACACTTACTAGTGTATTTGTAAACATTTTTCTTAAAATAAAATTCATAAATGTATTGTGAAAGAAAATATTATCATAATTTCCTTGTAATTATTGTATTTCAAATTCAGATGATTGTAGTTTTCATTTTATTATTCATCATGTAAAACGAATGAAATATGAAGTCAGAAAAATTATTGTTGATTTTAGCATGTGGTTATTTACTTTCTTGTTAAATCATTAAGTAATTCCAATTTTGAAATTTGATTACATTACAAGATGTTCCATAAGCTTGTGTTGGACCAAAGCGGGCATTGATTGCTTGAAAACCAAATTCAAAATATCCCAATCTGATTGGTCTACCTTGGACAACAAAATTCCAATTCATTCAACCTAAAAATAATATCATCTTGAAATTCTATAAATTCCAATCCTTTTACAACTACAAAAAGCTATTTTCCCACTTCCTTTTTTCTATAAGTTTTTGAGCTTGACACACTTAAATGAATCATTGAAAGTTTTTGGAAAAGGAACCATATTATGATTTGCTCTAGCTGCGATATTTTTTCTAAGTTAAAATTCTTTCTAAATTGTCATGCAATCTCAAAAAATCCAATAAATGCTAGTCTCCCCAATAGGTTGGCAAGACCACCTGCTCTAATACCATTGTAATGTACACCCTTATTTTTTTATTTTTTGAAATGGTGAAGTACTTGCTAGGAGAGATAATTAGAACCAACAATAAAATGCAAGAACTTTTTGAGCTCACAGACTTCAATGCATTTGAAAATATTAATACTAAACTACAACAATTTTTTTATACATGAAAACATTTTCTTGTAGCTACTATAATTTTGCATTTTGACAATGGTAACTTGATAGCTCTTCACTTTCCCAACTACTTACAACTTAAAGCTAACAAAAAATTCTATAACAAAGGCATTAAAGGGAATTACAAATCCATTGAAACTGTATGCAATGATAAATGATCAACTTTCATTTTCAAACAACCACTCCATCATCATTTGGTGCTATCAAAATGGAACAATAGGTTCTCAAGCATATCCTTGAAGTTCAAATTTTATACTAGTCACTTCTTAACAAGAAACAGGTCTGATGTAGAATATTGGCTTTTGCAACTTTCCTGCTTCCTTGATTTTTTAACTTCCTCTGCATCCTACTCTTGATTTGACTATCACATGGGTCGATCAAGCAAGGGGCCCAACAACGCTTCCCAATCCTGGAATGTTGTTTTCAAGCCTGGAGGGGTGTTGGGTTTTGTTGTTTCCAAAAATGTTGTTCCCTATTTTGGTATTCTTTCTGGTTCCACTGTCCCTTCCTCTTCTATTGTTCTGGATGTTGGTACAACTGGAAAGTCACCTCTATCCCCATCCCTGGGATTGGATTCCTTTTTCTCTGAAGAAGCACTAGATTCTTTTGTGGATAAACTAGTGGGTGGTAGCTCGCTAGCTTCAGTTAGGCTAGACATGGAGGTTGCCTCTTGTTCAGTGATTGATTAGGAAATTGGCGTTCCTAAAGCCTTGATGATTAAAGTTATGGACAACCTCAAGCTATCATTGGTGGGAAAATTCTTGGTATACTGTCTGAACATTGAACAGGTAAGGAACTCTGTTGTCTCTATTTGGAATTTAAAAGGAAATGCTTTTGTTAGTGCTATGCCCAAAGGTATTCTCCTATTCTCCTTTATTGTCAATGAGGATATGTTAAAGGTCCTTACAGGCAATCCTTGGGCATTTGATGTTGGTTTTAAGAACTTCCTCTCATTGTGTAAATGGAAGTTGGGTTTTGACCCTTCTACCGACTTGGGTGCTACTACTCCTACATGGGTACGCCTACCTAGAATAACTCTTGAATTTTGGGATATTGGTATCTTCAAAGGGGTTGCCAACTCTTTCAGAAGCCTTTTGGTTGTTGACAAGATCACCCAAGAAAATTCTCATCTAGTTTTTGCTTTGATATGTGTTAATGTGGTTGTTAACACTATTTTACCTACTTCAGTGCTTTTGAAATCAAATTTTGGAGTTAGTTGCAACCCATAGAATATGAAAATGCTAGGCCTTTTTGTCAATCTTGCAAAAAATTTGGCCATCTAATTGACTCCTGTAATAAGAGGCCTCTAAGTGTGTCTAGTGAGGAGCCTTTTCCTGTAATAAATTCTATGGCAATTGAACCAAAGAATGTTGTTGTTGATTCCCAACCAAGGGTAAAAGAAAATTTAGATGGAGAGTTGGAATCCTTGAAAGAGGATGCCTCTTAGATTGTTCAAATCTCTAAATCTCAGGAAACAACACTAGAAGTATGCCCACATATTTCTAGGACATGGGGAGTAAGGTAAGTCTGGAAGAAGCCTCTTGCAAGGATAGCAAATTTACAGAAGAACAGTTGGCCTTGAAGGAAATAGATAATGATGTGAAGCAAGTTGCACATTCCCCTGAGAAGCTAGAATTAAATAAGGGTTTGGCCAATATATATGTTCCTAGATTTGATGAGAGTAATGAGTTCATCGAGGAAGGAGAAATTGTCTCTTAGGTGGCTAAAGTTGCATCTTCCCCCTCTTGAGTTAAGGGAGATATCTTTCAGAAAGAAGGGAGGAATATCGAGGAGTCAATGGCTATGTTGGGTTTTCCATCTTCACCCACAGATGAGGTGGTTGATGATGATTGAATTCAAACTAACAAGTCAAAAAAGAAAAATAAATTGGATGTAGGAGGAGAAAATAAGGTAGGAAGATCCTCCCAGAAGGAAACAAGAAACAAAGACATAGTGTGTGATATGGCTTTAGGAAGGAAAAATACTTTGGACTCAATTGTGGTTCCAAAGTCTAAAAAGAAGTAAGGGAGGTGGTTTGATGGCAATGCAGGAGCACAAATCAATCAACCAAACTCATCTTGACAAAATCCCAACCAATTTCTCAACTATCCTTACAATGAGGACTCATTTTCCCTTCACAAAACTCTTGTTTCACAACACCAAAACTGAGATTAAAGCACAAAACCACTTCTTGATTCTTCAAAACACTTTAAACAATAGCAAAAAGACTAACTCAATGCTTTTCCCCACTTAGACAACTCAAAAAAATGAACTTCCAAAATTTAATAGTCCAAATCAATAATTAGGCCCTATAAGGCCACTTCAAAAACACAACTACACATTCCCAAGTCCATCCCTCCTTTCTAATATTATAAACAAGTGTAAATAAGTTTGCACAACCATAAGAAACCATCTCCCATAATCTATGCATGTGATTTCATCAAACACTTATCCAAAACCATTCATTTTTTACTCCTAAAGGTGACTGTCACAAACTTGCCATGCAAGATCAGTGTACAAATGAACATATAACCTTTTAATACACCAAACCCTACTTAGTGAGGGCTCAAAACACACCCACGAAACCTTTTTAGTCGCTGCCACCATAGTAGAACATCTTTTGCATCATCAAAACACAAATTCTTAATTGTTCACTATCAATTTTTAAATTTTTATGCAAATAATAGACCTAGGGCATCATTAAAATTAGGATTTTCCACCGAGTAGAATGGAAGAAACTCAATTTTGTTTATCCACTGTTACCCTAGATCAGGGTTTTGCTCATAACTTTTACAAACTTATATTCAAAACTTTGCTCATAACTTTTACAAACTTGAATGGATTTTGATGAAACAAAATGCAAAATGAACTATATTCATAGGGATTTCATCTATAATGGAGGAGAATAGGTTAAAGGAAAATAATTGGCCATACAATGGCCTGAAAATAATGAAATGGCTGGTAAATAACAAAAAAATGAGTATTTTATTGATTTCTTCACTTATACATCATCCCTCAACCTGCCTCAAAGTTTGTGATGCTTCAAAAGGCTTTAAATAACCAAAACCAATACCTAAAATAACTCTTCAACTACCTATCTTTTCATATTCCTCTATTTTATAATTTGTTGCATTTTACAATATTGCTTGACAACCTTTTGTCAATTTTTGCAACTTTTACATTTTATGCCCAAATTAATCCAAATTAACTATCTAATACCTATTACAAGCCAAATGTGGCCATATAGACCTTATTACAACATGAAATCATCTAGACTAAATCAAAATCCTAAAATTGCGTCATGGAGGCATGTTATTGCAAGGGTGCACCTGCACCATTCTCTCTGGCCAAAAAGAATTCCAAGTCCTCTTGGATTGAATGTACCAAGCCTTATCATTAATGCTCCTCCTCATGGTCTTCTTTGCTCTGCTTCCTTCATCTTCACCTTTTGTTTGAGTTGGTCTATATCAACTTGCTTCCATTTTGTCTTGCCACCTGGAATTTGCTTCTTCATGCCCTAATATGTTACAATCTCCCTTTTCCCTTCTCCTATCTGCTACATCTTGATCTTCAAAATTTTTCCTGTCCAAAGCATTAGCACTACAAAGAAATGATACATTTTTTCTACCACAATACCTCCATCTTTCTTCAAATCTTTGTAAGTCTCCAAGTTCAATTCATCTTTGATCTTCTCTTTGTCCAATCTTGACACCAACTCAATATCTTCTCCCTATGAAATCAAGTCCTTTATTTTTGCTTCTCCTTCATCTTCATGCTTGGGAATGGTTGCAATATCTTTGTCTTCTTCATCTATGAATTCTTCTTCTGCATCTTCAAATGTTTCTTCCTCTATTTTCTTCATTTTCCTTCTCCTTTTGATTATCTTCTTAATGGGCCACACCATCTTCCTTTTCACTGTCAAATGCCAACTTTGTGCTTGTTGGAATCAAGGAACACTGAGAGGGGGGGTGAATCAGTGTTCTGCAAAATTTAACTTTATTAACCTAATCTTTAAACCACTTATAGCATTGAACCAATAGAAAGATGCATGAACACAAAACAAGTAATCACAACACCATAACACAAGGATTTTTTACGCAAAAACCCTGTTAGGGGGAAAACCATGGTGGAGGTCAATCCACAATATGATATGAGTATACTCAAAATTGTTTACAAAAGGGGAATGCACATGCATTCAGGTACACTTTCTAGAGCTCATTACTCAAATACAAAAGAAGACTCATTGTCTTACAAAAAGATTTGGATTACATCTAGAAGATTTGAATTGACAAAATAGCATCTGCTAATGCCTGATTATAGTTTTGGTTAAGCACATTAATCACTTTCTTGACCTTCTGTCTGATTCTGCTCTTCTGCTCTTTCTACTTTAATTCACATCACAAATCCTTTTATGCACAAGTGAAACTATGCATAATCGCTCTACAATCTCTCTGAATTTCGCAACACACTTCGTACACACATTAAAATGATACAAATGATCGCTTATATATATCCACAACTAAAGATTTAATCAACCACATGTCGACTTCAATAAATCATAAAATATTTACAAATCATCGACTCAATCCACAAATAATTTTCAATGCGCATCAACCAAAGTTAGCCACAACATAGTGAAGACCCAAATCATCATGCTCGAACAAAAAACACTTCAAACAATTACTTCTCAAAGATCCACAACATGCTTGTAATGTCCCCTTTCTAGCCCAGACATGTTGATAGGTTGCTTAGCCTATTCCTAACCTTTGTAGGCTAGAGCAGATGGTTAGGAGGTCACCATTGGCAGTGATTGAGGTTGATTTGCCTCTAGTATTCAGTAGGAGACCAAGATTGACCTTCGTTGGACCCCATTTGACACACTTACTATTTATATTAAGTTACTATTTTAGAGAGTCAGGGTTTCTATTTATATCAGAGGCAGTGGTGACCTTTGTTTGAGCTTTGCAGTTGTTACTTGGCACATTTAGAGAGACTTACTATATATAGTAAGTCAGGAGCCTGGAGTTGCTATATTTAGCAGGGCACAGGTGACTGGATATTTGCATATATTCAACATTATTGAAGTTGACTTATGTGGAATTGATATTCATTAATTGAAAAGCAATTATTTAAATATTATCTTTTGGAACTTATGTTATAATTACACTTTAAGTTATAAAAGTGGGGCCATGAGGCCATGACCCTTCAATTAGTTGCCACTTTAAAAGTATTTAATTATTTGGCACTTTTCCTAAAGTCAACTTGTTGCAAAAAATTCATATTTTTTTAAATGATGCAAGTGGAGAAAAGGTTGACCCTTTTCATGAGAGTATATAAAGTTGTCTTCACAAAATCGACCTCATTATTCTGAGCATTTGATATTGTGAAGTTTTCTTGGGCTATGTGCAAGTTTGCACAGGGGTTTCAGAATTTGTTACCATTGGAGAACGCAAAATCTTCATTGGGAAGTTGCTTTGAGGTAGTGAAAGATCTACCAAATTGTGGCAAAGGGAGAGCTTCAATTAGGAGCTCTATTTGTGCTCAAAACAAAAAAAAATTGGTGAAATAAATTATGGATTGAAATTAGAAAATGCAAATTTGTTTGTAAGGGTTGCATGGTAAACATAATACAGTAGATTGCACCAAATTTGATAATTGTGAAGAGCATTTAATATGTTGGCAGAGCCATACCATTCAAGTTGAGTATAGGACGTACAGTCCTTGATAAGGACGTCTTTCTCCTAGGTCAAATCACCTCACTTTTTGGTATAATTTCTTCTCATAAGGTAGTGGTTGGGTGGGATGAAGCTTGTGGCATCATAAAATGGTGGGAGAATATGATGGTTTGAGTTGCAGCAACTATTCAAGGGTTTCACCAGCATAAATCTGCATGTCCAGGTGCTTTAATTTGCAAGTTGTTATTTATATTTCCAGCCCCTAAAGATTGTAAAATCATTGTAGTTAATTGCCAATTGAATAGAAGTCTGAAAAAAACACATTGTTGCCAATGTTTGTCAAGATTCCCATGTGTTTTCATATGTTATAATAGTCTAGATTGAGAAACATTTTAATATCAGACCTTGTTGGGCAAGTGTGTCAAAATTCCTCTTTGTTAATGATACTGATTTGAAAACATAGCCATTTAATTTATGAGTTCTCTTAATTAGAGTGATTGAATATCAAAAATATATCATTGTTTATGCATACTTGCAATGAAAACTCATTCATAAACACAAGCAAGCACTCAAAACCAAACTAAGGTGAAAGCACAGGTTCAAAAAATTATATGAGACCTATATTCAAACTCGGAAATTTACAACAGCAAGAGGAAAAGTTCATAAATTTACATCAGCAGTGTGTGATATTCAGTTTAAGAGACACCAGGTCTCTTACAGTGGTATCAAAGCGGTTTCCTGCCACCCTATTGGGTTAGACATCACATGAGATCACAAGAAGTTGGTCCTTATAGGTACTATGCACGAAGTAGAAGAGCAGAATAGTCAGTTGACCAGTTTGAAGAACAGGTACCACAGGTGATTATGGGTGATAGGAGAGGTGGAAGTCCACCTCAAAATGTGGGGAATGATGGAAATGATGGTGACAGAGAGGTTAGAGATACATTAAGGGGTCTACGTGAAGGACAACAACAGGTGGAAGATGTACTATAGAACCTCACAGTAGCTATTCAATAGTTGGCTCTTTCTAGGAGGCCTAATCATGATCAGGAGGAGCATGCAAGCGCTATTGGTACACCTAGAGAAAGAATAACACCCACATACACTTATGATAGACCTACATGACCTACCTTCTTGAGAGATGATCTAGAGGATATTCAGGAGGAGGACGTAGAGTTCACAGATAATGTTATGGCTATGCACGATGAGTGGGAGTTGTTGCCTCCACATGTCAGAGAGCATCTTACTTTTGACCACTTCATGATTCAGAAGCGAGAGCATGGCAGGACTAGACAGGAGAGGTCACCGTGGCACCAGAACATAGATTTGAAACATGCTACCAGCAAGCTCACACTTCCTTTGTTCGATGGTAGTGGGAAAGTTACAACTAGAGCCTGGATCAACAAATTAGATACCTTTCTTACTGTGCATCCTATGGCAAAGAGGGATGCTATTCAGTTTGTAGTGTTACATTTAGATGGGGTAGTTCATGATTGGTGGCATCATGGGTTGATTACATTGCAGCATGATCACATTACTTCTTATCAAGAGTTTATAGACAGATTGGTAGAGCATTTTGATAAGAAGGATCCAGAGGTTTATTTTACAGAGCTTGCACAATTAAGACAGAATAGTAGCCTGGATGCTTACATCAAGAGTTTCGGCAGCTATTAGTCATGGTGCCAGGTTTGACTGAGAGGAGGTTGGTGGTGCTTTTTGCAGAGGGTTTACAAGATCCATTGAGAGGTTGGCTCAAGGTTTTTGATCCACTTCACTTACACGCAGCCATCAAAAAGGCAAAGAGTATGGAATTAGTTTCCCCAAAAAAGCAATTTCAACTTAAGACTAATACCTTGCCTATAGAGGAGGAGCGTTCCCCAGTTTTTGATCAAAAGAAGGCAATAGAAAAACCAAATGATGCAGCACAAGATGAATTGAGGAAGAAACAGTTGTGCTAATGGTGCAAAGAGCCTTACAATAGAGATCATGATTTTCCTTTGAGGCCTAAGGGTAAGGCCAATCATTTTATGTGGGTGTATTATGATGAGGATGAGTTTGAGTCTTCAGATTAGCAGGCTATTTTGAATGATGTTGAGCTGGACACGCCTCTATGGAGATGGGACCTGATGCCAACCTATCCCCATTGGCATTATCAGTCAGACCACCTAGTGGATCATCTTTCAGGGTCAGAGGGTCTGTGGATGGACAACATTACCTAGCTGTGTTGAATACTGGGGCTACACATAATTTCATTGATGTGGGTTTTGTTAGTAGGTGTAGACTTCAGACAGAGGCATTCGCTGGTTTCAGAGTTCAGGTTGTAGATGGCTATACCCTCACCTGCACTAGACGGATTTGCAGCCTTACACTCATGCTTAATGACTACGAGATGTAGGAAGATTCTAATGTAGTCAACATGAACGAGATTGATGTGGTTTTGGGTATGAGATGGCTCCAGGATATTGGAGAGTTCACCCTCAACTTGCTGAGGATGGAGATGTCTTTTGAGTCTGGTGGCAGGCATTATGTGTTGAGGGGGATTGTTGATGGGAGTCTATGTTCTATATCTCTTGTTGGTGAGGAGGATGAGAAGATAGAACAGAAGGTGATTCAGGAAGGGTCTTCCTTTCCATGGTACTATCAGGGGTCAGAGTTACACAGTTTTGATCAGCATAATGTTGTTCAGTTGGTGAACAACCCTTTGTTTGAGGTAGATGATACTATGACTTATGATAATCTGCTATTTGAGTTGGATGTTGATCACACAATGGACCCTAGTCATGAGTTGAGTAGTGACAGTGATGTTTGGAGTCCTCATAGTGCACTAGGATTTCAGACACAGCTCACAAAGGAGTTTACAGGTGTGTACACAGTGTTGAGCACATACAACTTCACCTTTGATCCACGTGTACATGAGTTATATCAGGTGCCCAATTCTGATATGAACATGTTGGACATGTTAGATGATATAATATCTCGTGCAAAGGTTGGAGGCAAGTGTTTCTTGTTGTTTGAGTTTCTTCCTCATGAGTTTTTTGCTCCTATGACAGACAACGCTGAGGTTGACAGGGTACATGTTATTCCAGTTGTTTAGTTGTGGGAGATTCACAAAATAGCTATGGCTAGCAGGGACATTACGCAACATTACCCATGGGATCTGGGTGGTGTGATGTGTTATATGTTGTAGGGATTGCTTGGGGACAAGCAATCTTTGGGAGGGCATACTGTAATGTCCCCTTTCTAGCCCAAACATGTTGACAGGTTTCTTAGCCTATTCTTGACCTTCATAGGCTAGAGTAGATGGTTAGGAGGTCACCATTGGAAGTGATTGAGATTGATTTGCCATCAATATTTAGTAGGAAACCAGGATTGACCTTCGTTGGACCCCATTTGACACATTTACTAGTTATAGTAAGTTAGTATTTCAAAGAGTTAGGGTTTCTATTTATATCAGAGGCAGTGACGACCTTTGTTTGAGCTCTGTAGTTGTTACTTGGCACATTTGGAGAGACTTACTATATATAGTAAGTTAGGAGCTTGGAGTTGCTATATTTAGCAGGGCACTAGGTGACTAGATATTTGCATATATTAAGCATTATTGAAGTTGACTTATGTGGAATTAATATTCATTAATTGAAAAGAAATTATTTAAATATTATCTTTTGGAGCTTATGTTATAATTGCACTTTAAGTTATAAAAGTTGGGCCATGAGGCCATGACCCTTCAATTAGTTGCCACTTTAAAAGTATTTAATTATTTGGCACTTTTCCCAAAGTCAAATTGTTGCAACAAATTCATATTTTTTTAAATGATGCAAGTGGAGAAAAGGTTGACCCTTTTCATGAGAGTATATAAAGCTCTCTTCACAAAATTAACCTCATTATTGTGAGCATTTGATATTGTGAAGTTTTCTTGGGTTGTGTGCAAGTTTGTACAAGGGTTTCAGAATTTGTCACCATTGGAGAATGCAAACTCTTCATTGGGAAGTTGCTTTGAGGTAGTGAAAGATCTACCGAATTGTGGCAAAGGGAGAGCTTCAATCAAGAGCTCTATTTGTTCTCAAAACGAAAGTTTTTTGGTGAAAGAAATTATGGATTCAAATCAGAAAATGAAAATCTATTTGTAAAGGTTGCATGGTAAACATCATACAATAGATTGCACCGAATTTGATAATTGTGAAGAGCATTTAATATGTTGGCAAAGTCGTACCATTCAAGTTGAGTGCAGGTCGTACGGTCCTTGATAAGGACGCCTTTCTCCTAGGTAAAATTGCCTCACTTTTTGGTCTGATTTCTTCTCATAAGGTAGCGGTTGGGTGGGATGAAGCTTGTGGCATCATAAAATGGTGGGAGAATACAATGGTTTGAGTTGCAACAACTACTCAAGGGTTTCACCAGCATAAATTTGCATATCTAGGTTCTTTAATTTGCAAGTTGTTATTTATATTTCTAGCCCCTAAAGATTGTAAAATCATTGTAGTTAATTGCCAATTGAATAGAAGTCTGAAAAAACACATTGTTTCCAATGTTTGTCAAGATGCCCATGTGTTGTCATCTATTATAATAGTCCAGACTGAGAAACACTTTAATATCAAACCTTGTTGGGCAAGTGTTTGTCACAATTCCTCTTTGTTAATGATACTGATTTGAAAAGATAGTCATTTAATTTCTGAGTTCTCTTAATTAGAGTGATTGAATATCAAAAATATATCATTGTTTATGCGTACTTGCAATGAAAACTCATTCATAAACACAAGCAAGCACTCAAAACCAAACTAAGGCAAAAACACAAGTTCAAAAAATTATATGAGACCTATATTCAAATTCAGAAATTTACAACAGCAAGAGGAAAAGTTCATGAATTTACATCAGCAGTGTGTGATATTTAGTTTAAGAGACACTAGGTCTCTTACAATGCTACATTCACTTAGTCGGCCTTTTGCACTGATAAACAGAAAATTAATCAACTGGATCTTCTAACTTGCACAACAATCGATACGAGGCTCTATGATTTAAGGAAAACATAGATAATACATCTAACAACCTTCCCTAAGATCCACAATTCAAAATGATAATAAAAAATTGCATATGAATCGATGAACAAAATTATGTTATTTTCTATGTTCTAGCTTGACAGTTAATCGCCTAGCTTCAATCTGACTTCTGGTATGAGAAAATGTTGACGTACAGATCAAATCATTGACTAGGGTTACCATCAATGATAACACCAAATGAAATGTGTAGTGTCTCTTTCCAACAATCTTCCCCTTGGCATTGATGGCAACACTTAGTGAAAAATGACTAAGTGTCGAATCAGTACCAACATGAATTACACTGCAAACCTTCAAAACTTCAAAAACACAACTCCCCCTAAGATGATTAAAGCATTTTTCACTGTCCCACTCTCTCCCTTTGACATCAATGGCAAAGTCAGGAATCCGCATACCAAAAATCAAACAAGAACTACTATGAACAAACTGCATATGTACAAACTTGCTTCACTAACTTACATAAACTTGAATATATCTACAAAATTATTCTTCAACAAGCTCAAACTAATGTCCCAACTCTTTTTGAGACTCTCCAAAATAGTCATGTGACCACAGGACAAGTAAGATTGCATCTCTACAAATTCAAGATTCGTCAGATCAATGACCGCCATAGCATCTTGTGCTTCCTTCAATGCACTAAGCATTGCCTCCATCTTAGGACCAATTAGTCCTCTAAGCTCACAAACTCTTTCAACAATTTTTCCTTCTTCATGCTTCAAACTTTTAATCTTGTCAAGCAGGAATATGACTTGACCTTCTTGCTTTCCAACTGAAACGGTTAGAGGATCAAATGCTTGAGAGATATCTACTAACTGTTTCTCACATTCCTTCAATTTATTTTTAGTATCTAAAGTGAACTTAGACAATGATAAGCATGACTTATAAATGTTTCCACCTTTAGAAAAAGCACCTTGAATGTTCTTTACATAGGTAGCTAATAGAGATTTGTCATTAGCAATCATTCCCTTCAACCTACCGAACCTATTAGCATCAAACTCCTTTTGAACCTTATCTATAGCTGACTTTTCAAGTGACTCAAAGTGAGTACTTATAGAATTGACAAGTTTCTTCAACTAACCGAATGGAGAATTAGATGAGTTCTTGACATATGAAGGCATAATCTTCTCCAGAATACCAAATGCAAGATTTAACATCTCACTATCTTCAATATGAGATTTTAGAATCTCTTCCCTTGCTTAGCTTGAGCGAATGATGCAACTTTCAATTTCTCAATGGGAGATAAAGTAGCTAAGTTGATAGGACCTTTAACTAGTTTAGAATCAAACTCCTATTGTCGCTCTTCCAAAAACAACTTCACTGCCTTTGCAGTGTCTCTTGCTTCCACATGAACTTCTTTTGCCTCGACCTTCTTTTCTTCAGTCACTAATTCTTCCTGGGCTTTAGGAATCTCAACTTCTTCAACCAACACAATTGTAGGAGCTTCAGTCTCCATAGGAATTTCAACATCATGTCTATCTAGAGGATTCAGAGTATCCTCAAACGTATCTTCTTCATTTACCAAACCAGATGGAGCGTCTTCAACATGCACTTCTTCAGAAACAACATTGTATTTGTTCTTCAACAGAATTTCCTTAAGGATTTTCTCAGTATCCTTTGCAACTTCTTTAGTCTACCCAATCATCAGATTATTCACCCTTGTTTTGCTCTTAAAATCCCTTTTAGCTTCATTGAGAATATTCTTCATCTCTTCTATAGACATCACTAGATAGAGATCAACAAGTATCCTTTCTCTCATTTGCTCTTCTTCAGTTCTAGCATACACTCTCCTCATTTCTAAGACTTCATATAGACCTTTGGGTAACTCAGACATTATTTCAACGAGAGTCATATTGAAATTATTCAAATACTTTATTGTCCCTTCCTCAAGAATTCTTTGATTGACACTATCAAAGGTGTCAGACCATTCACAAAGAGGTCTAAGATTACCATCCTTAATCAAGGATTTTTCCACTTCTTCTATAGACATACCTGATTTGTCAGTTTTCATCTTTTTCCTTGCTTTCTCTTCACTAGAGGGCTTGTCCTAAGTTACTTTTGTTGCCTTTGAGCCCTTATGATTAATTTCTCTTACTTCCTCATCAGATTCATTTTCTTCATCTTTAGAAATAGCAACATAGACTCTTGTTCTCTTGTCCTTCTTCCTCTTTCCTTCTCTACCAGATGTTTTGACTTGAGCTTTCACAGGACTTGACTTCTTTGCAGGACCGGATCAGAGAGCAAAGCTCCTTATGGATCTAGATCTGGCAGAAGATGTTGTTGGACTAGTAGACTTAGTTCTAGCTAGCTCTCCTATTTCAGCTTGTTCTCTTTTCCTTCTAGCTTCTCTCACAACTTCAGCTGATATACCCATGCTTTATGCAAAAGCTTCAACTGCCTTTCTCACTCTTCGGATTGCCATAGGTTTCTTCAATTGATCATGCACTTGCATATCATTTTCCTCAAAGGTACCAAACCTCTCTTCTATTAAATCCTGAGGTTTACTCAACATGTGTTGAGCATATAGCTCCAAAATGTGTTCCTCAACATTATCCACACTTTTCTCAGATTAGCAGCTTCCATTGATCAATATCAACCATGAAGCAAATTGTGTCCTTTTACTTCTTCACAATAGAAGTAGGAATCCTTTCCCTTGCTTGCATTTCATTCTAAAAGTTCTTGAAATAATCCCAGATAGCAGTTTCCCTTGCTTTACTATCTCCAATTCCATACAAGATGTCTCTAATCTAAACAGCTACAAGTTTATCACCTTGCCAATGAACTTTTCCAACTCCTGGAACTTCATTCATGAAGTAAAAGAATAGACACAACAACAGATTACCATACTTGAAGGAATTCTTCTTATCTTTCTTGATTTTGCCAAGATTCTCCATTAACTGGCTCTAGAGTAACTAACAAGTCATAATCTGCATTTTCCTTGACCATCTGATATGCTGCATAGATTGTTGTACCAAATACAAAATTGTCCTAGTTGGAGTGATAAATCTTGTACCCAATGACCATAGAAAAAAATCTAACATTCACTTCAATAATATCATCAATTTTCATAGCTCTCTTGTCGAACACTAAACCGGTTGCATCTGTAATTGTTTGATTCTTCACAGCTTTCAATGTTGGCAACCCACCAAATGAATTTAAACCAGTAACAGTCCTTATGGATTCCTTTTTAATCTTGAAAGGTTGACTTAACCACATAAATTTGGCATGCACTGACTCAATATTATTGAACCCACTCATTTTCTTCGAACACAGGAAACTTCACAATCTGTGTGAATTTCTTCTCCTCCAATGTTTTAAATTCGGGTTTCACACAGAAATATTCTCCCACAATGTGATTGGTATACAAATTCAACAATTGGGAGCTTCCTAATTCTTCAACATTTGCATGAATGTATGCCCTAATATCTTTGATATGCAAAACGCCATACGAAACAGAAGAAAATGCACCTAAAGGTTTTGTTTCGATGGATTTGAATGGGTTCCATTTGAATTTCGGATGGGGCTTAACCTTAATATCCACAACCAATGGAGTAGCCATTTCTATAATTTTTAATTTCACAAGTTTTCAGATAAATACCTTTCGCTGGATTAGGGTTTGATTGCCAAATTGCCTTCAGACTTGAATCTTTTCCAAAGTTCACTTCAAAGCTCTCCAAACTTCTTCTCAAAATGTAAAGTGACAAAAGAAGAATAGAAATGACTTTTTATCATTCGCGCACCTAACTTTTTCATCGCAATAAATGCTTTTGCCCTAGGTATTCTGGATACCCTGTTTTCACAGACTGTGAAAGAAAATTCTTCTGTGGACCTTCAATTTTGCATAAATTTCACTTACAAGAGATCCAAAACATCTGCACATCACTAATGCAATCATTGCAATCTGCCACATTCTAGTTCCAACTACCGACAAGGGGGTTAAAAGATTTTCTTAAGAACTCCCCTTAGGCTAGAGGCCTTAAACTAATTCCCCAAGGAATTACCAGAATCAGGTTCTTGTGTGGAATCATTTCCTACAACAGAAGGACTCTTCTTCACCCATATCTTCTTCATTTGCTTCCTGATCTCATATGTAGTAAATTTTCCTTTTCCCTTTTCATCTTTCTGCATGGTTTTCCTTTGATTTACCAGACCCTTTTTGCTTTTGCAAAATATGACCAGATTTGTTGCAATTGTAGCACACCATAATTCTTTGTCCAAACCAGTTGTCTTGATCTGCACTGGTTAGCAATATAACCAAATCTATTGCAGGTATAACATCTGACGTCTCTATTGAAAAGGTTGTTTGACATATTTCTGCATTCAACTGATTTATGACCATACTTATTGCAATTGAAACACTGACCTGAGAATGATGGACCACTTGGATTCATTCTACTTCTACATTGAGCAGCCATATAACCAAATTTATTGTAAAAAAAATAGTAACCATTGAACCTTTGAGCATTAGGTTGTCTTACCGGATACCTTCCAGCTTTGTTCATTTGATTTCCTTGTCTAAATCTCCTTTGTCTAGATCCAGAGCTTTCTCCTTTCTCATATCCAAGATCTCGCTTGTCACCTTTAGTCCTCTGACTTTTAATCAGTTCATCAAGCTTGGCTGAGCTAATCTTGAACTTCTCCTTAAATTCATTTGCAGTACCAAGTTCATCTCTAAGATCAACAATCTACTTTTCAAGCTCTTCTTGATTATTTCTGGATTGTTCCAATTCAAGCACCAATTGATTAAATCCATCAGTAATTCGGCTACATTCTTCATATTTTTCTTTCAAGGACTGAGTAAGCTTCTCTTCATTCTTCTTTATGTCTTCAATCTCCTTGGTCATCCTCATCACAATAGATTCCATCTCATGCTTCAAGACAACATTATCTCTGGTAAGCTTTTCACATTCCTCTGTCTTTTCCTTCAAGGCTTGACTCAAGTGTTCACCCTCCATGTTCTTAGTTTATTTATGTTTAAGTTGATCACAAAGTTCCTTTCTCTTTTCCATTGAATCATTGATTTTATCATTCAATGATTGAATGAATTTCTCAGCATTCATGAGGCTTGCCTGCAATTCCTGGACTTCATATTTGGACTAATCAAGATCATCTAGGGCCACCAAAAGTTGTTGTTGAAGACTACTTGAATCCATTGAATCACTTTCCCGGATCTTCCCCAAGCTTTTAAACTTCTTTCGAGGAACTAGGCTCTGATACCAATTGTTGGAATCAAGGAACACTGAGAGTGGGGGTGAATCAGTGTTCTACAAAATTTAACTTTATTAACCTAATCTTTAGACCACTTATAGCACTGAACCAAAAGAAAGATGCATGAACACAAAACAAGCAACCACAACACCATAACACAAGGATTTTTTACGTGGAAACCTTGTTAGGGAAAAACCACGGTGGAGGTCAATCCACAATATGATCTGAGTATACTCAAAAGTGTTTACAAAAGGGCAATGCACATGCATTCAGGCACATTGCCTAGAGCTCGCTACTCAAATACAAAAGAAGACGCACAGTCTTACAAAAAGATTTGGATTACATCCAGAAGATTTGAACTGACAAAATAGCATCTGCTAATGCCTGATTACAGTTCCAGTTAAGCACATTAATTTCTTTCTTCACCTTCTATCTAATTATGCTCTTCTACTCTGTCTGCTTTAATTCACATCACAGATCCTTTTATGCACAAGTGAAACTATGCATAATTGCTCTACAATCTTTGTGAATTTCACAACACACATTAACACACTTCGTACACACATTAAAATTATATAAATGATCACTTATATATATCTGTAACTAAATATTTAATCAACCACATGTCAGCTTCAATAAAACATAAAATATTTACAAACTGTCGACTCAATCCACAAATAATTTTCAATGCGCATCAACCAAAGTCAGCCACAACATAGTGAGGACCCAAATCATCATGCTCAAACAAAAAACACTTCAAAAAATTACTTCTCAAATATCCACAACACGCTACATTCACTTAGTCGACCTTTTGCACTGATATACAAAAAATTAATCAACCAAATCTTCTAACTTGCACAACAATCGATACGAGGCTCTATGATTTAAGGAAAACATAGATCATACATCTAACAACATTCCCTGAGATCCACAACTCAAAATGAGAATAGAAAATTTCATATGAATCGATGAACACAATTATGTCAGATGCTTTGTTCTAGCTTGACAGTTAATCGCTTAGCTTCAATCTAACTTCCGGTATGAGCAAATGCTTATGTGCAGATCGAATCATTGAATAGGGTTGCCATCAATGACAACACCAGATGACATGTGTAGTGTCTCTTGACAACAATGCTTGTCTAAGCACCTACTCCATCCTCAACTAGGACTCCTAGAACTCCAAATCTAATCTTCTTATGTCTTGCTTCAATGTTGGTATCTCTCTATCAAACTTCTCTTGCCTCTTTCTCACTTTTCTTCTTTCCTCTGCCTGCAAATGCCTTCTTAACAAATCCATTTTCACTTTACTCAAGCAAGTCTCTCCTTGCTTCTTCTTCACTTTGCCTCACCTAGGTTCCTTCACTTTTCATCTACCTAGTCTCTTGGTCATCGGGTTCTCTCTTCAACCTGCACAAACACACAACCATGAACACACAAACTTTTTCTTTGCCTAGACCTTTATGAGCTCTAATACCAAACTGATGGAAATTTAGGAGCACAACTCAATCAACCAAACTCATCTTGACAAAATCCCAACCAATTTCTCACCTGTCCTTACAATGAGGACTCATTTTCCCTTCACAAAACTCTTGTTTCACAACACCAAAACTGAGATTAAAGCACAAAA
Organism: Sequoia sempervirens; assembly: GCA_007258455.2. Taxonomy (NCBI): domain Eukaryota; kingdom Viridiplantae; phylum Streptophyta; class Pinopsida; order Cupressales; family Cupressaceae; genus Sequoia; species Sequoia sempervirens. Next base: position 671,579,244 of record VDFB02271358.1, read on the forward strand.
CCACTTCTTGATTCTTCAAAAAACTTTAAACAACAGAAAAAAGACTGACTCAATCCTTTTCCCCACTTAGACAACTCAAAAATATGAACTTCCAAAAGTTGATAGTCCAAATCAACAATTAGGCCCTATTAGGCCACTTCAACAACACTACACATTCCCAAGTCCATCCCTCCTTTATAATATTAAAAAAAAGTGTAAATAAGTCTGCACAAGCATAAGAAACCATCTCCCACAATTTATGCATGTGATTTCATCAAACACTTATCCAAAACCATTCATTTTTTACTCCTAAAGGTGATTGTCACAAACCTGCCATGCAAGATCAGATGAACATATAACATTTTAATACACCAAACCTTACTTATTGAGGGCTCAAAACACACCCATGCAACCTTTTTAGTCACTTCCACCCAAGTAGAACATCTTTTGCATCATCAAAACACAAATTCTTGATTGTTCACTGTCAATTTCCAGATTTTTATGCAAATAACGGACCTAGGGCATCATTGTTTCACATGCCAACTCTTATCTTTCAATATGAATCTTTTAAATATGAAAGAATATGCAATAATAAGTCTTCTTACCAAAACTTAGGATTTTCCACTGAGTAGAATGGAAGAAACTCAATTTTGTTTACCCATTGTTACCCTAGATCAGGGTTTTGACCCACCTGGAGAGTTTTGCTCATAAGTTTTGCAGACTTGAATGGATTTTGATGAAACAAAATGAAAAATGAACTAGATTCATAGGGATTTCATCTAAAATGGAGGAAGAGAGGTTAGAGGACAGCACTTGGCCATATAAGGGCCTGAAAATAATGAAAATGCTGGTAAATAACAGAAAAACTAAGTATTTTATTGATTTCTTCACTTATACATCATCCCTCAACCTACCTCAAAGTTTGTGATGCTTCAAAAGGCTTTAAATAACCAAAACCAATGCCTAAAATAACTCTTCAACTACCTATCTTTTCATATTCCTCTATTTTATAATTTGTTGCATTTTACAATATTGCTTGACAACCTTTTGTCATTTTTTGCAAATTTTACACTTTATGCCCAAATTAACTATCTAAGACCTATTACAGGCCTGATGTGGCCAATAGACCTTATTATAACATAAAATCATCTAGAATAAATCAAAATCCTAAAATTGCCTCATCAAGGCATGTTATTGCAAGGGTGCACCTACACCATGGTTTTCCCCCTCTCTATTTCTCGGTGTCTTGGTTGACTGTCCCCTTGTAAGCAAATATTTTATCCTAGAATATTAGGGGCCTTAATAGTCGCTGTAAACAATTTTTGGTCAAAACCTGCCTGCTAGATAATAAAGTGGTTTTTCTATTACTTGAGGAAACTAAAATGAAGAAGGAAATTTTTGATGAGATTATTCTAAATATTTGGCCCAGAGCCATTATTTTTTGAGTGAGGTTGATGGTGCTTTGGGGGGTATTTTCACTCTTTGGAACCCCTCAAAACTTAAAGGCTTTATGGGTTTCTTTGGTAAAAATTGTCTTATGGTTTCTTTTGAAGACCTTACTACCTCTGAAAGGTGGAATCTGATCAATGTTTATGCTCCTAATTCCTGTCATGATAGATTATTGCTCTGAGATTTTTTGGATGATAGTATAAAAAGTAGAAAGGAGGATTTTTGGATGCTTGGAGGATATTTCAACTCTCCCCTCCTACCTTCAAAAAAGAAAGGAGGCCTGATTGACTATTCTAAAAGTATGATGGACTTGTCTAGATTCTTCAACTCTGTGGGGTTATATGATGCCCCCCTTCTGGGTACTCAGTTTACTTGGTCCAACAAGAGGCTTGGTAATCAGTTGATTTAGGTCAAATTGGATAGATTTCTGGTCTCTTCCAGTTGGAACATTTCTCAACACCTTTCTCTTTCAGCCCTTCCAAGAACAGGATCTGATCAAAATTTTATCATGCTAAAGAGAAATGCTGACTCTATTAAAGGTCCTTTCCCCTTTAGATTTGAAATATTGTAGACCTTCACCCGAAATTTGCTGCTTTAATTGAAAAATGGTGGAATGAACCTTCAATTGGCACCCCTATGTTTTGTTTTGTTGATAAATTGAGAAGAATTAAAGAAAGAGCGAATGGCTCCAACAAGCTTACCTTTGGTAACATTTTTGAAACAAAAAAGTCATTGGGTGAAAGGATTAAGTGAAGGATTAGATGGAGTTTGGGATGGTGGATGAAGATATATGTAACCAGGAATGTAACTCGAGAACCTAATGGTTTAAGATCAACAAACAAGAGGAGATTTTTTGGAAACAAAAATCTCATGTCCAGTGGCTCTAGGATGGGGATCACAACACCAAATTCTTCCACCAATCTAGTATGAAACACAAAAGTAGGAACAAGATAAGACAACTTAAGAAAGCAGATGACAGTTTGGTTACTACTAAAAAGAAATTGTTGAAGTTGTTGCCTTCTTCTCTTCCTTTCAAAATGAATCGATGGCTTCTCAATAGGAATTTGATGATATCCTTCAAATAGTCCCTAAGGTAATTTCTGACCATGATCTTGAAGAGATGTCTAGAATTGTTTCTTTGTATGAGGTGAAAGATGTTTTCTCTTTTGGTGCTTACAAAGCCCCCAAACCTGATGGGTTCCCCTCGGTCTTCTTCTAGCTATATTGGGATACTGTTAAGTTTGATTTGTTTAATGCTATTAGATACTTCTTCAGATCAAGTAGGCTTATTAATTAAATTAATGCCACTTTTATTACCCTCATTCCTGAAGAGGCAAAGGTTTCTTCTATGCATGACTTTATACCTACTAGTCTCTGCAACACTGTGTATAATTTTTTTTCAAAGATAATTGTTATAAGACTGAAATTTTTTCTAACTAAAATGATAGATCAAAACCAGAAAGGCTTTGTTCAAGAAATAAATATTCTAGATGCGGCTATAACCACCCATGAAATGCTCCACTCTATGGAACTTAGCAAAAATGCAGGGATGGCTTTGAAACTTTATATCTCTAAAGCCTATGATAGGGTTTCATGGTCATTCTTATTTGTTGTTCTCATAAAGTTTGAGATTAATGGAAGATTTCTAAATCTGATCACTACCTATGTTACTACCCTAAAGTGCTTGGTCTTGGTGAATGGAATACCTTTTGGTTTCTTCTCCTATGGTCGGGGTCTTAGGTAGGGGGACCCTCCCTCCCCGTACGTCTTTATTATTATTGTTGAGGTCCTTGGTAGAAACATCCAAAAAAAATTTCATTCTAAGGTGTTGAAAGGTTTCAAGGATGCTTCTTCACTCCAACTTGCTTCTCATCAGCAATTTTTTGATGATACCATTTTGTTTGGTGAAGCTTTGGTTGGTGAAGCTAGCAATTGGAAAGGCATCTTAAATGACTATGCCACTGCTTTGGGTCAGCATATAAATTACAACAAGAGTAATCTATACTTGTTTTATGCTGACCAAATGGTGAAAGACAGAGTTGTCCAAATTTTGGTTTGTTAGGAAGCTATTTTGTCTACCTCCCACCTTGGCCTACCCCTGATCTCCAAAAAATTGGATCGTAATTATTGGAACCACATTATTGAAATAATTCAAAGGAAGTTGGTTAGTTGGAAAGGAAAAATTCTAAGTCAAGCTGGGAGGCTCCAACTGTTAAAAGCCCCACTTCAAAATATCCCAGTCTATTACTTGTCTTGGTTCAATATCCCTGCCTTTATTGCAGAAAAAAATGAGCAAATCCAAAAAATATTCTTATGGTCTGGAATAGAGGAAAGAAATAGACTGGCACTTGTTGGGTGGGAGAAATTTTGTGCTCCAAAATGTGCTGGTGGGCTAGGGATAAGGAGAATTAAGCTCTTCAATAAGGCTCTAGCAGCTAAATTAGGATGGAATTTTTTGGAAGGAACCGAAGACTGGGTGAAGATCCTTAAAGCTAAATACCTAAGAAATAGAGATCAGGGTTGTTTCCTCACTTCTTCTGACCTGCCTAATGGTTCTATCTTCTGGAACCACCTGATTAAAACCAGAAGTATTCTAAGAAAGGGTGCAAGAATGTGCATTGGAAATGGTATGGAGACTGACTTATGGAAAGAATCTTGGAATAACAGGCCCCCACTCTCATTGTTAAACGACCTCAACCCCCTCAAACAAAGATTGACCAAAACCTATGGTAAGAAGGTTGTTGGCTTTATTAATTGGGAGGAAGCTAAGCCTAGGTGGATGGGCATTAACAATTTGCTTAAGGGGGCTAACCTGGGAGGCGATAGACAACAAAATTAGGAGCCTACGGTGCAAAGGCTTAATGGATTAATTGGGGAGACCACTTGGTTCTCTATAAACATGAAGGATGAATGATTGTGGATTAATAACCCTTCTGGCTCTTTTTCTATCAAGAATGCCTATGAGGAATTAGAGAAATCGGTAATTGCTAACAGGGATCCTTTGTGGGATAAAGTGTGGATAAAAAATTTGACTCCCAAAATTAATTGTTTCTGGTGGGTTGCTTCTCATGGAAAAATTATAACTATTGATAACTTGGTTAGAAGGGGGTTTCACTTGGTTAATAAATGTGTCCTTTGCAAAGTGGAGGAAGAGCCTATCATGCACCTATTCTTCCATTATCTATTCTCAAGAGAAATCTAGTCTTTCTTTCTCCCTTTGTTATGCACTGATTGAATTTTTCCTCCCTCAATAAAAATGTTTATTGATAGTTGGTCCTTTATCCCTTACTCTCACAAGATCATTATGGATCTTTGGAATCAAGTCCCTCCTTTCATAACATTGGGGATTTGGAAGGAAAGAAACAATAGGATATTCAAGGAAACTGAGAGAAATAGTAATGAGTTATGTATGGCCATAAAGACATAGATAAAGGAAAATGTGGAAGTTGGGGGATACAGCTACTCCAAGGCTATGCCCTCATACAAGGAATTGAGAATCAAATAATTATGGGGTCTGCAAAAGGATCTAACTAATATTAACCAAACTACTTTTCTTTCAAGGAAGACTACTGTTTGGAACCCTCTGAAGAGGGATTGGATCAAATGCAATTTTGATGGCTACTCCAAAGGTAATCCTGGCCTGTCAGGGGCTGGCTTATAAGAAACCATATTTTGACTGTATAGTTGTTTATGTGAAAAATGTTGGAATTTTTACTAACAAAAAAGCGGAGGCCATGGCTACTTGGGGAGGTATCAAGTTGCTAAGAGATTTAGGTTTCCAGGAAGTTATTTTGGAAGGAGATTCTAAAATAATTGTTGATATATTGAAGGGTGATAGTGCTACTCCCTGGGAAATAAGAGATAATGGATAATGCTAAGATGCATATGCAATTCTACACACTCCAAAATTCAACATGTTTGCAACGAAGGAAATTGCTTAGCGGCTACTACTGCTAATGAAGGTCTTAAGTGTAGCACCTAGTCACGTTGAGAGTATGGTCAATTGCCAAGGGCAATAAAGAATATTGTCTTAAAAGAAAAATTTGAAAATGCCTACAACTTATGAGTTCTGGATAAGGGGCTTGGGCGGGGTGATAATTAGATTTGGTGATTGTATGCGATTAAATATTAATGATTATAAGGTTGGCATGCTCCAAATTAAGATTTTTGATAAGAAAATTATCATCGGGAAAATAATTAATAAGGTAATCATTCCCGAGAGCTCTATGTATCATATGTTGAATTGCAAATACATTGTTAGGGTCATTTCAAAAATCTTCGACGTGCCAAATGTATCTTCTCACAACATTTTTGAGGCTTTGCTCGAGTTTGATAATCTAGTGGCATTTATTGGGAGGACAGGTAATCATTTCATTTTCATCCTCGACTCTAAGTGGTAGATTTGTATAAACAATTCTAATGACAACTTTCTTATCACTTTCTCTAAATGTTTTCTCTGCAAGTTTGGAATTTGTAGTGATGGTGAGGTTGTTTTGTGGGGAGGAATGAAGAGAACTGTTAACCAGAAGAAAAGTTGTAATATTTTGCAAACCTCTAAAATGGGTGGGCCAAGGAAACACACTGAACCTTCTGATTGTGCTGCTCTTAGGAAAAATTCTAATTTATGGGAGATGTTTAGAAGGGTGATCATGGCTTCCTTTTCTGAAGCTATGAAGGGTTATAATGAAAATTTGGCAGCCAAATTCACCAATTCCTATAATAAAGGGAATGTGTCAATTGGGGCTATGAAATTTGAAGTCATGACACAGTTTATAGTGGAAGCCACTAGTTTGATGAATGATGGAAGGAAGGTGGCTAAGAAAAGGGGAAAATTATCAAAAATTTGTGGACAAATTCCTGCACAAGGGTGTGACGCTAAAAAGGTTTCAAAATGGTTACGTGTGGCTCGAACTCCCTCCACCATTTGCACTAGTAAGAATGTTTGTTATGTGTTACTTTACCCTTGAAGGAAGATATATGATGGTCCATGCTTACCATTTCCCCCTACTAAATCATATCCACCATAATGATAGGCTTAACTTTCCTTTCTTTTTGCTATCATCCTTGCATCAAAATATAGAGAATGGGGCATCCCCCCCTTTGCACCAAGGGTTAATGCTGGCCCTTTACAAATTTTCCCTTGCTAAAAACCCCCATGGTGACCCATTGTTGGTTAGGCAGAATAACCCACACCAAAATGATGAGGAAGAGGAGGGTTTACCCTAGAGGTTGATGAGCATGTGAACCTAGTGCCTAACCCTAGGCCTATTACCCATCACTCTATTTTGTGAGAGGTATCCCCATTGATTGCTACCCCTTTGGCCACCTCTAGTACTAAATCCTCAGGCTCTAAACCTTTGAAAGCCTCTGTGGAGAAATCCCTTGAGTATGTGTTGCTCAAAGCTACCCTTGAAAAAAGAAACATTTGTTGTTGCTGCTTGAACCCCCCAAGAAAAAAACTTTGGAAAAAGTTCAACAAAAGAGTGAGGAAGTAATAACTATCACTGAAGATGTTGAAGGAAACCAAAAGGAGGAAGTGGAGGAGGGCTAGATGGGTATGATGTGGGGAGGCCGAAGATTGGAAAGGTTAGCCAAGGTCACCTTAGTGGATTAAAAAGGGAAACAGAAAGAAATTGATATAGAGGAAGAGGAGAAATTAACTATGGAAGATTTCAAGCCTTAGGTTTATGAGGAAAGTGAAGATATGGAGTTTGAGGATAGTGCCTATGAAATGGGAGAAGAAGATGTTGAGGAGGATACTGATGATAAGAAGGAAGAAATGGAGAGGGAAGAAGATATCAGGAATATGGAGAAAGAGACCTCACAAAAGTGAAGGATAAAGCCCATGATGCTAATGTTCCTGATGATACTAATGTTCTTTTCTTGAAAAGTAGAATAACCTTTTTGCAGGTCCAAATGGAAGATATGGAGAAAGCAATCATCACTCTGATGAGGGTGACTGATGGCTTGATGTGTCATGCAATGATGGGATCTGTTTCTGGTCAAATGATGTTAATGAGGAAGCTGAAGAGGATTGGGAAACAGGATGATGAAAAGGACCTGACACATGAAGAAGGCCCAACTGGAGGGAATATGTTTCCCAAATTGGTGAAAATCGGGAACTGATTGCAAAAGCCAAGAAATGGCTATGTTGTTATGTTTTGTTCTCTTTTTTGTTCTAGTCTTATGTCTACTCTTAAACTCTCGATTATATGCTTGATTGTCTCAAACCACTATTTTTTTATGGCTATGTTATGGTTTCGGACCTGTTGGTCTATGGTTATTCTCGGTCATGGTCTATATACCATGTTTTGGATTAATTTGTGGTATACTCTAGTTTTTTTATTATACTTATACTGATCTAGTGGATGTTATTACTGGTTATCTATCTTGCAAGCCACTTATGATGACTTAATAGTTATTTTCTATTGTTGTTTTGTTGGTTTGGTTGGTGTTGTTTCCCTAGCTATTTGTTTGTCATTTTGGCTACTTTGTTACCATGGGATCAGGGCCCTTCCTGGATAATATAATAAAAAACAAGTCTACTATTGCAAACAATTATTACACTCCATAGTGAACACTAGGAAATTTTCTCCTTAATTAATCAAATATCTCCCAACTGTAGTGTGACTTACTCTAGACTTTCACCCAACACTTTTAAAACCCAATGAAAAGAACACTCTACAGGTTTGATCGAAGTTAAATTTTCTCACTCAAAACATGGTGCCATAACATGGATGATTTACTTGATAACATATTGCATCCTCATATGAAGTTTATCCCACTTGAATTTGATATTAAATAAGGCTATAAGGCTAGGAGTCACCCTTTGGTTGAAGATACCCCTCAATACCCTAACGACCAACTTCCAAAACTCCATGCTAAGCTCTTGATCATGCGAGGAGGTGTACAAACCTTCACACTATATTATATCTACATTGACACTTCAAACAAGCATTCAGTACCATGGTACCCAATTTGGAACTGAAGTTTCCAAAATGTATTGATGGTGTTTAATCCATAACCCTACTCCCATGAGATGTAGGAAACTATATGGCATGTTCTATGGTAGAATGGTATGACCAATTTGAAGTCAATTTCAATCGCTAACAACACATTCCAAAATCCTCTGAAAACTCAATACTAATCAACAAAATAGACTCCATTTGTAATTAAAAATATTTTTTGCTTAATATCATAATTTTTTAAACAATTAAACTTGTGTGTAGTTCTTTAATAAAATCACTTGTAAAATCTTTTAATACAAATAAGAACTCTATCTGGATTCACCTCTAAATTTGAAATGAGAGTTTTCATTCTTGTTTATAAAATTTTCAACATACCATTGATCTCTAGTTTAAACTGCATTGCCTTCTGAGTTTTCGTTTGTCAAGCCTTCAAGGTTTTTGTCCATCTAGTTAGAAATAATTTCATAGGCACAAATCTCCAAAAGACAAATTAACAATCTTCTGAATAATGAATAAGTTCACAAAACTCCTTTTATAACATTTTTGGAAGCTTTTTTCAAAAATATAATATAAAATCACTTTATAAATTAAATAAACTTTATTATTGCAAAAATAATTTATTTTAATATTTAAACATTCCCAAAACTTAAAGTTACTTTATCAACATCCAACATTTAAAACTTTCAATTCTCATTCCATTGAGCTATTATACTAAGGTACCCATTAAATTCTTTTAATAAAATTAACAACCTTAGTAAATGAAACATAGAAAAATAGGATAGGGGAATTTCCCAAAATGGAAAAGTGGATCCAAAGAGGCAAAAGGGGTCCTACTTCTCTAATTTCATTAGGAAATGAGACCCACACAATGAAATGACTATCAACCTCAATGTGAATCAAGTCAAAGTGTGAATCTATAAATTTTCCTTTTATGCAAGGATGGGGGTCTAGGTCAAATAGCACTTTGAGGAGAAATATTAAAAATAGCAAATAAACTCCAAATTGTGGTCTATAAAGTGCATTTAGAAGCTTAAATATAAAATTGATGGAACCTACAGACTTTAGGGAGAATCTGGAAGGGATAAATGTTGTGTACCTCTCACAAAAAGTACTTTTTCAAGGCTAACTAAGGACTCATTCACCTTATGGCGAATGGGTCATGGCTATAGCTCCTAAAAAAAAAATTTTGGGTTCTATTCTTTTGCATCTACACTCCTAGATTCTCGAATCTCGCAATCAAAAATAAATCTTGTAGGTCAGTTTCGATGAAATGACAATTTTCCTTGCAATTTTGACAACTTTGCAATTTTTCTTCAATTTTGCTCTTCAAGGGATCTTCCACCTAAAACCTACAAACACAAACACAAGAGGAGAAAAATGTTTTTGGTGATGGGGGTTTTCCTTGGTCAAACCCCATTTGAGTATTTAAACTTTGAAATGAAATCAAATATCATGAATGAAATGATGAATGAACAATGCAATGTCACAACTCACCAAAACTTTGATTAAACCTTGGAATGCAAATTTGCAATTAGCATGAAGTGGCCTCAATGGATGTGAATCTTGATCATAAAAATTGATTTGAAACAATGTCTTTGAATGCTTGAATGAATCTTGAACACTACATCACTATATTAGCTCAAACAACATGTGCGATGCAACATGACTTTGACACGATAATGGAATCTTAATTGTTGTAATAATCTTTAATAATTCTACCCTTGAATGCCTTGAAATGATCTTGTGAAATTACTCTTATGATAACTTGAATTTTCTAGGTGAAACATAGTGAAATTACCTCTTATTTATACATATATTAACATTAATTCTCAAAATTCAAATATCACAAGCCGACATTTGAATATAAATTTGAAATCATTAAAATACTGCCAAAAACATTGTTTAAATTTAGGTCCTAGACCTAAGTGAGGACCCATTCGTCCTATGGCGAATGGGTCCTGGGTCACTTACCTAGGACACATTCTCCAAGGATGAGTGTTATGTCATGGCATTAATGAATGTCAGGTTTTACCCTTCGTAAATTATAATTAATTAGGCTTGGAATTGAATTAAAGGGGCCAATTAAGGAAAATTAACCTCAATTAATTAATAAAGCCCTAGATAAGTGTGAAAGTGTAAAGGTACACCTTACAACACCATAAATAAGGCACCATTAAGTCCATTTTAATAAGGCCCTAAACTTAATGTGAATATGTAAAATACATATTACAACACTAAATTAAGGCATGATTAAGTTCCTTTATTAATATTAATTCCCAAATTAAGTGTGAAAAAGGGATACTTTTCCTACATTATAGTAAAAATTATTAAATTATAGCTCATTAATATATTTGAGTTGTAAAAACAATCAAAAAACATCAAAATCAAAATATGACTACATTACAATGATACCAATGATGAATAGCAAGAATAGTACCCGACCATGTGACTTCCTATAAATAGATGTTCTCTCAAATAATCTTGGAGAACATACTAGAAACCGAAAATAACTTTAGAAAGTGCCATCTAAGCCCTCTAAATCATCAGAGCTCACTGGTAACATCAAATAATCCTTCCGATAAGACTGACACATACCAAGAAGATCAGAGCCAATTGTAGTGCAAGAGAATCTAAAAATGAAGACATTACAAAAATACATACTATATAAAATAATGTATATATATTTGTTCCTTGTCATCTATGTTGTGAGGTTCACATGTTCTCAACCAAATTTTCTTTTTTCCATCAAGACTTAATTATTTTCCTTTAACTTGTATTAACCCCAACTTCCACTTTCTATATACCTCTTTTGCTCAATCATAGTTTTTAATGCCTTCATTTGAACAGTTTTGAAAGAGATATATCTAAAATAAATTTTAGTAAACTTCTTATATATAGGGAAGAGAAAAAATTATTGGGTTTACTTGTTCCTTGCCAAAAAGTTCCCTAAGCCCATGTGGTCACAACCGACTTAGCCTGTTATTGTTGCAGTGAAATCACGTTCCAACCAACGAAGCGAAAGTGGCTATCTAGCCCCTACAATAAACCTATGGCATGGATTCCCTCCATACATCATAATTGTAGTTCACTATTCATCATCGACTAAACTCATGGTTGTTGTAGAGATAGACTCTAGTTCACTGAAGCATCACTCCCAAAACATAGAACTGTAATTTCTCATGGAATAGTACTTGAATGACTGATGAAAAACTTTGATATCTATAGAAACTCAATACTAGTTATCAAGATAGACAGATGGGCATTAGAGTGGTTAAGCCAATTATTGATGATAACCAACAAGTTTATCCAAGAGGCATATTAGATAGATCCTTAGATTGATAGGAATAAATACTATCGATGAATCGTTATAATTATTCTAATAGACCTTATTAAAAAATATTAAGTTTTTCAAATGATGATTTTTGTGTTTGATATCTATTAAAGTTGTTATCTATTTATTATTATGAATACATAGAACCATTCTCTTTGGTTGAGGTTGAATTTTTTGTTTGACATGATTTGTTTATAATCTCATTTAATTTGTTATGGGTTACTCATATATTTCATCTCAAAACCTTATCATGGAAGTATTATACTTCTAGATTGTGAACTTACTTGGGTTTACTAACATAATAATAACAATTATTATTTGAAAGATGAATTTAGTAAATTGATTCATAGGGAATCCTTTATTGATTTTAGAATAATTATGGTCCTTTTCATTAATTTATACTTGTACATTATGACAACTGCAACTTTAAGGGTTTCTTGATTGAAGTTTTGTTATATTTTAAATGAAAAATATATGTAAAATAAATGATTTAAAATGAATATGTTTAATTATTTTTAAAATTTTATAGGAGTGTAGTTAAATGTTTTATATAGTTTTTTTAAATTATTTATTTTAGATATACTTTTTTAATTCATTTAAGACATAAAATTTTAAAAATAATTTAACATATTTATTTTAAGTATTTTTTAATTCATTTAAAATATAAAATATAAAATTTAATTTAAAATATATAATTTACTAAAAATATTAGAAAATCAACTTAATTTAAACATAGAGTTAAATATTAAATATTAAATATAGTGTTAATATAAAAATTAAAAAAATATATAATACATAATGTAGAATGTAAAATTTAAGATTTAATGTCAAATATTAAAAAAAAATCATTTTCACAAAATCACTTTTTATAGTTATTGGTTATTTTAAAGAAAATGGACATGAAATTTAAAATGAAAAATAATTGACATACAAAAAAATTGATGTAAAATCTAAATTGTAAAATATAATATATAATATAAAACATAAAGCTAAATGTCGGATTTTAAATGTAAACTCTAAAAAATATAGTTCAATAAAAAATATAGAGTACAACTATTCTTTAAAAAATAATATATTAGTTAAAATTAAATTGTTCAATATATTATATCTCTTTTATAGTAAATCTTCATGATGCTTTGCTTTGCTCCCACACCTATGCATTTTTTCCCATGGAATGGCTCTTCGAGTCGAGGTTATTAAATGGAAAATGCCTCCTCTTGCACGATTCCACCTCTAGTTATTGATGGCAAGCGTAAATTTATTGATGCAAGAGCACATGGGTGCACGGGAAATCCTGCACAACCAAAAAATTATTTAATTTGTTTTTGTCTTTTCTCAATTTTGGTGTATTGCTAGTCTTGCAAGCATGAAATAATTCTCCTTTTGTCTTCCTTCAACTCTTTCAAATGGGACCCCCTTTCCTACACTTATGTTTGGCATGAATTTTAAATGCAATGTTTATGCATTTGATGTAAATTCAAATTGCATATGGAAAACAAAATCTCATGCCTAGATTGGGAGAATGATTTTTTTATTACTTTGTAACTCTCATGATTAAATTAAAGAATTGAAATAAATGTTTTCCAATGGTGCTTAGTGTTGATGGTCAGTACAACACAACAACATTAAACAAAATATTACTATTCTATTTCTCCTGAAAAAGAAAGATAACATGTAGCCATCTAACTCCCAAGGTCCTGGTAGTTGGTTCTCAACTATGTTGATATCACTCAGAGGTCAATGTAACTGTAATTTGCAAGGGGCCTTTGCTGGTAACAAGGAACAAAACTGTATGAAATCAACTACTCTACGTTTGGGGGAGGGGGTTTAAATAAAGAGAAAAAGATAGACCAGAGCTTTAAAATCAGAAGAATATGAATAAAACTACTTAACATCTAGACATGCATACCGACAATGAGTGTTTCTTCATTCATCCACAACCATGACATGAAACAATCCATAGAACAATCTATACCATTGCATACATCCACAGTGCTAATTCAATCATTATAATTGTTCACCAAACTTTCTTCATAAAACTTTGAAACAAACCATTCACTCATTATCAAAACACAGATCAAATAGATATAATAGCAATTCATTCACAGATAACTTAGTGAGATAATCTTAAATCTGGTTCCCTCTATTGAATTTAATCAAATAAGAAACAATTAGGCACATCAAAATCATTGGCATACGGATTGATTATATATCATTAATATCATCAAATAAGTCCAACTTGATAACATAAAACTTACACAAAGCTGTAAAGAAATTGTATCTAAATTCACTTGAAATTTCAAAGTATCTGCTTAACAATTATGAAAACCTACGACTATTTCTATCTACTATCATCAGGTGGCTAAACTTGCTTCAATTAGCCAACCTTTACAAAATGGAACCAAATAATACATATAGGCCCAACATGCACAAATTCCTCCCAATTTAGAATTTAGATCCACAAATTAAGGAATAGGAATTGCTAATGAAACTGAACTGTTGATCTCTTGAGTTAGAGGGTTGGAGCAAAATGTTGCACAAATTTTGACTTCCCAAAGAAAAAGGTGAAACTGAGGAAAGGAACTAGAGTTGATTCCACATCAAAGCCTTGCACAAGAGGAGAGAAGGAGATGTGTCCAGTAAGGAGATCTAGTTCATTTATGTGTTGCATGTTCAAAGATGTATTCATCATAATTGGAGAACACCTGTTGAAGGACATTAGAATCAAGCCCATCCAACCATTCATCTTCAAACTTAATCCTCCTTAATTCAGCTGAAACCAACTTTTTTACCTCCTTTAACTTGATTACTTCTCTTCTGGCAGCCTCTGCTTCTTCCTTGATATCCATAAACTGATCTAATAACAGATCCTCCCCATCATCTCCTTTTTGCATCATTTCCTCAAATCTACCCCTCCATCTTTCCCTCATCTTATCCAAAGAAAGGCCTTCTTTAACTAAGATATCCAGATTGACTAAAATAGCTACAATTGCCTCCAATTCTTCAATCTATTGATTCAAATCTTTTGTCAACTCCTGAATTTCATTCTTATGCTCCTAAATAGCCTTGGACTTATACCCTATTATCCTCACAGTTTTCTCAACAATCAAGAATTGAATGTTCAAGAAAAGTTGACTTGGGTACCTTGCTAATATCCATGAGCTTCTTAGCATATTCTTTATATTCTTCATATTGCTTATCTAGATCTTTGGAATGCTGATCTAAATCCCCTACCAAGTCAAGAGTCGCTCTATGAATCTTAAAACCATCAGCAAGCATGTCATCAACCTCTTGATTGAGCTTGTCGAACCATCTTTCCATCATTCCCACTTTACTTTTCATCTAAACCAAATCATCAGCCTCTTTCTTTGTTAGTAGGATTGGGGATTCAGGGGCAGTAGCTTGTTGAGAGATTGGAGTTGAAACATCTTTTAAAAACCTATGCAATTGATCTAATTGAGCCTTAATCTCATCCTTCTTTTGATTGTCCTTGATTAACCAGGACTTGGTAGAGGAAGCCACAATATCTATTAAGTTCATTTGTTGATTTCTAGTAGGCCTTCCCAAATTAACCGTGCCCAATTGATAATCAATCATCTGCATATCCTCCCGGTTCTTATCCACCATTGGTATTGCACACTCAGCAATGATCTCTCCTACGTCAGTAAGCTTGGTGGATTGAAGAAACCTGGCCTTCTTCTTGGGCCTTTCCTTCTCAATCTCTTTCATCATTTCATCCCATTTCAACGGCTAGGGTTGAATTATTTGCTTCCTTTCTAGGTCAAGCTTCAACCAAGTAGGAGCAACAGGAGTAGTAGCTACTTGGACAGAAGAAGAAGTAGCAGTAGTGGAAGATAGAGGTTGTAATATTGTATTTCCAAGCTAAGAGTCAACTTCTTGCATATTTTGTTGCTCACTTTGTACCTTCTCTTGTGCAAGCTTTTCGGCCTCTTCCTTATCCTTCTGCTCCTGCAGTTTCTTGGCTTCCAACTCCTTCAAACGTTCCTCTTCTAGTCTCTTCTCCTCTAACACCTAGTCTCTTTGCTTCTTTAATTCTTCAACGTAATCCCAAGCTTCTTTGGAATTTTTCTCATGCAGAGCAAGCTCTGCAGCCTCCTTTTCCCTTTCTAGGCATTCTTGTTCTTCCTTCTTTTTATAAGCTTCTTCAACAACTTTAAATTTAGCCTCGAGGGCCTCCTTTTTCATTCTTTGAGCAGCCTTCTCTTCCTCAAGATCATGAATTTTCTGCTGTAAAACCAATTTATCTCTTTCTTCTTGTATCTTGAGCTCCTACTCCTTTTGTTGTTGTTGTTGAGCCAATTCATCAACCTTAACTTGAGCCTCCAATTCTTGTTGCTTGGCTAATAACATAGCTTGTGCTTTAGCATCTTCTTGTTTTTGTTTAGCTAATGCCTCAGCTTGTGCCTTGGAGTCAGCTTCCCTTTTGGCATCTTCAAAGAGCTTCCATTGATCCTCTTCTGTCAATATATGCTCGATCCCTGCATCATCTGTTACATCAAGAGATGTTACTACATGAGCCTCCTTATCAGATGGAGTATTTTCAAAATCAGTAGCAATATCATGTATCTCAATTCCCAGCTCCATTCCCTTTAGTAGCTCAGCCTCCTTATGGAGAGTTCCCTTTGGGGATTCTTGACCTATTTGTTGTGTAGCAGAGGGTTGAGAAAATACTTCTCCTACAACAAATGTAGAAGCACCAACTTCTGCAATTGTCTCACCTTCTTGTACCTCTGGGAGGTCTTGGGCAACCACCTCCTCTTCTACATTAGAAGGTATAAACTCTAAGGGTTCCTTAAGTGCCATCCTTCTCTCTGTCCTCTTATAGCCTTGAGTGGTACCAGCAACTTTCCTCTTTTTGGATGACTGAGCCTCAGGTTGGTTAATTCTTAAGCTAACCCAGTGCACACTTCTATCCAACACAGGCCTTGCAATATGCTTTATGTCAATTGATTCCTCAACATTCCAATCTAGTGGATCAAGACTTTTAGTACCTACATTATCCAAATCATATTGGGGATCCAAAGTTACCCCATCATCAGATAATGTCTTTGGAATATCCTCCTTTATCCCATACTCAACCATGAGTGGGATAGGAAATCTCTCATAATTTCTTTTCCTCGAATCATATTCATCTTGCAAATCCATCCAGAAATCTTCCAACGAATTGAAATGCTTGTCAAAGAGACTAGGAAGCAAAGCCTGCATCTTATTGTCGAGATCATAGTGCTTCCTAGCAATGTACAAACCCAACCTCAGGTGAACTAATTCATCACAAACAACCTTTGTTGCCACAATGTGTGGATAAATAAACACTCCCAACTTTATTGGAAACTTATGGCAACCAGTCTTGTGTTTGGTGCCAAACTTGTAGTTAACAGCCAAAGCCTGATATATAAATTCCATCAAAACAACCTTGTCGCCACAACACCTAGGAAGAAAATGGGGATGACCATCAAAGCCTACTAATCTGAAGTAAGTGAATGTGGGGTACTGGATAAACCAATGTCCCCACTCATTGATAAATGCCATTTCCTCCTTGCTAAGTCTATATCCAGCATCACCAGTAAGCCTGTTAATGATGACATAAAGAAAGGCATCATTAACTCTCCTATAATGTGACTCCAATGTCTGCAAGGTGAGTTGATTGTAGTGTTCCCATACCTTCCTTTGTCCCTGGGCCTCTCCCAATATACCAATTGTATTAAGTCCTGGAAAGATCCCCATCGAGGTAGCTACATAGACCACATAAGAGGTCATAAAGAAACTCTTCGTTTCCCTCACTCTCAACATTTGATTGTGAATGCTTTCTGACAATATCACTGGCCAATCAAACTATTGTCTGCCATCTAAAACAGTTTGGATGAATGGGAACATCCACTCCTTGAATTGTGAAGACTCTCTTTTCCCAAACACCCTAGCAAGCAACACAATGATGTCTCCAATTTCTTTGCCAAAATCTATCCTTTTAGGCTGGTTAGGAAGTTTGGTTAGAGACTTCTTCTCCACCCTCATCCAATGCTTGTTCATGTGGGATCTATTGTTTTCCTTATTCTCGGTGTAAAACTTCAATGCTTCAGCCTCATTCAATTGTCTAGGGCTCTGTGGAATAGGTGCATCAAACATACATTTAAACATTTGGGATGTTAAATCAATAATCACATTCCCTTGGGAATCCATACACTGCCTAGTAGCAAGATTGTAAGCCCCAACGACTACCAAAATCAGTTCTAGACATTGAACGGATAAAGGGAAAAGAGCAACATGTGCCAATCCTGATTGAGCAATCCTCTTGGCCCTTGGTGTAACATCTTCATTGAAGATTTTATAAACCAATTCCTCAAATTTGAAAGGGCCTAGGTTGGTGTCTGTGATGTCTGCCCACTCCAAGTCAACTTTACTACAAGTAAGAGTGGCATCCCCATGCTTATACCTTAAGGTGTAAGGGAGCTGCTCTACTTTGATCTTATTAGGCCTAACTCCTTGCCTTGAAGTTTCACCTGGTTAGCTCCTTTGAGAAGCCTCATTTGATGCCCTAGACATTTCTTGATTCCTGCAGTAAACTCCTGTATTAGATGAACAAAAACATCAAAGTTAGTTAATCACATAATACCATTCCCTACCTTCCTAAGATAACATTTATACTTAGTCAAATTTTGTGTTCATCGAAAGCGGAACTATAGAAGGATCAGGAATAGGAAACACATTTTAACATATGGCGGGGTTGGAATCGAAACAAGACCAGAATGGGAACCAAGAGAGGATCAGAACCGGGACCACAATGGGAACCGGACTAGAAACTAATTGTTAGTTCCAAGTTCGATATCCATTCCGGCTCTGATTTCGCCTAAGTTTAACCGTGAAGATTCGAGGATAAGTATATAAAGACAAAACACCACAATGACCGGAATCAGAGTCATTTTAGGAACTACTCCTAGAGAAAACAACCTCGAGACACTTTCATTCCTGAGTCTGCTCCCACCAATTCAATATGCAAATGAAGCGTGTTTTCCAAAGACATAGTCATATTCATTTTAAAACTTGGGTCACATGAGCTTATGAGGAAAACCAAATAAAAGGGGCCTAACCCCTACCTTTCAATTGTACAAGGACCAAATGAAACCTAAGGCTAAATGCTTTGTAAAGTTTATTGAGCAAACCCTAGTTTGCTTGATATGTCGATTTGATCACTTAGGCCAACACAAATCTGCCATAGAACACATCTAAAGGACACAAGATCAAGACGAAGCAGGGTTTCAAACATATTTCAAACATCTAAAGTATAGGAAACCTTGGAAAATGAAATCCCTAATTAGAAATTAGGGCACGAAAATAAACCACCTGTCGCGAAAGAGACAACAAACAGAAAAGAAAGAAAACAAAATGAAAAAGCAAAGAAGAAAAGACAAAACAAACAAAAAGAAACAAGACAAAACAAAAAGGAAGGAAAAAATTCATAGGAGCGAAATCCATGAACGCGCCAAAACACAACAAACAAAACAACAACACAAAAACGGGAAGAAGAAGGAGAAGATCCCTACCTTGAAACACTCTCCGGGAAAGACTGAAATCCAACCAAGATTCGCTCTATAACTTGCCTCCACAATCAAATTGATCCTCTCGAAGCTTTTCTAGCTCTGGTTCACTCAAACATTTTGAATAAAAAAGATAATGAGCCAGTTAAACATGATTAAAAATTTAAAATAAATCCGCGTGTGCGAAGAGGCTGCAATTAATGCCATTAATACAATAGGTTGGAGGTAGATCAAACAACGCGAATAGACAATTAAGCCCCATGAACACCCAAAGTAGGGCATACATGGACCCGAGTTGGAGACAACATAAAGAACCTTGTACAAAGTCCCCTACCCAGTTTCGGTCCTGCAATAAAGACAACGACGAAGAAGAAGAAAAAAGGGGCAGAGACAAAGCCAAAATTGAAATGGAACTTTCACAAAGTTCAAAGTTTGGTTCCGATTTTGGTTCTGGTTCCACCCAAAAGTAAGAAATGAAACAAGAACACACGAACACAAAGGGAAGCGGGACCAGAATGAAAACCGGGCCCAACCCAAACACCAACGAAACAACAAGACAAAGCAAACGAGCGGAGTCAAGATTAGAATGAGAACAAGATCTAGAATTTTGAAAGTTCCAAATTCTATTCCACCTTTGGTTCTACTTCCTCTCGGGCAAAACAAAATGCAAAGAAAATGACAAACAACTCAAGGGACAAACAGACCCGAGAGCGCAAAAACACAACAATAAACAAAGAACAAAACAAGGAAAGAGAGTGGACTCAGAGTCGGAACCAAACTTGGACTAGGAACTCTAAAGAAGTTCTAAATCTAGTTTCGTTTTCGGCTCCGCTTCCGACAGAGCAAAAAGAACAAAAGACTTAGGAGGAAAACAAGACAACTCCTAAGACCTTAACAAAACCCAAAAACAAATCAACTCCAAGGGGGACCCATTTTGTTCCAAACTAATAATGGGGTGGCTATGCAAGGCATAACACTTAGCGGTTGGGAGTGGACGCGCAAGAAGGAGTTAGTGGTGTCTATTTGGGGAAAAGATTTGAATTTTTCCAAAAAAATAATCAACGAGTTGAATGTATGATACCCATACCCAGGAAGGAATAAGGAGCATTCAGAAGGCTTGACTAGAAGAGGAGATGGTCTGAAGTCATAACTTAGAGAATTAATGTCAGTAAAACATGCATAATTTTCTCATTTTTGAATGAAATCGAGAAATTTAAAATGTTCTAGAAAGATGGGAAGGAGGAGCACAAAACCCAAAAACCGTTTGAGAGAATTCATTGCAATGAAATAGCAATGGTACAAAGAATGTGATGGGTTTATTTTTCTTGTTGCAATACAAAATAAATTTGATGTTGTTGTTTGTTGGCTTTGAAATTCAATAAAAGAGCATGAGTTTGTTTGCTATTTATGTGGTGGATTATGAGTTTGTTTGTGATCAAAGAATTTTTGCATATGATTTCTTGAGAAATTGTTTGTGATTTGTGGGTTTCAACATGTATTTGGGAGTCCCACTTACATCAGATGGTATCAGAGCTAGAAGATCTTGAGAGTGCAAAGTAAGCACCAGGACCTGCAAGTAAAGAGTGGTGAAGAGTGAAGTAGTGATGCCATGAAAAAATTTGTGAGATAACTTGTGTGTTGCAGGTATGAAAGAGGGTATGTGACTTCTATCCTCTAGTAGAGATAAGGTTGGGTAGAAGGTGTAGAGTTCCTCCACTAAGAGAGTGTGGGTAGAGGAAGCATCTTCCAGAGTCTTTGTTAGGTAGAGGATAGTTGTGTGAGTGAGAGATTATTTCAAGGAGTGCTTGTAACTATAGAGGGACTTGTGAGTCTCTAAAAATGACTGTGAAAAAGAAGATGATATGGGTCATTAGAAGACCTATGAGAATATTATTTTGGGAAGAGTATTGGGAATTAAGTGAGAGAGAAGAAGCTCATTATAGAGTTGAAGAAGATAGAAGCAAGATTGGATGCCCTTGAGGAAATCTTGGGAATGAAGAAGAAAGATATAGTTGAGGAAGATTAGAAAAAAGATGAAGTTAAAATACCTTGATTGTTTCATAACAAATTGGAAAGTAATGATTTGTGTGCAGAAAATGAAGAAGGAAAAGAAGTTCTAATAGAGGACAAAGAAGAGAAGAAAGAGGAAAAGTAGAGATTTAGAAAAGACGATAGCGAAAAAAGAATTTTGAAGTGCATTGTTGCAGCCCTATGATGGAAAGAGCATGGAGAGGAAGTCATGTGGGAGCAGCTCACCCAAATACAGTTGAAAGAAAGGAAGAAAAAATGAAAGGAAAAGGAAACAATGGAGAAAGAAAGAGGATAAAATGGTCACTATGGACCATAAAATTAATAGTAATTTTGATGATTGTGTTTTATCTAAAGATTTTTTATTTGCAAGATTTGGAAAAGACAAAGAAAGTGGTGAAAACAAGAAGGATACATCAACAACAAAAGGGGTATCATTTAAATATGTTAATGAATATTTACATGCAATAAAAGTAAATGAAATTGTAGAAGAAGATGTAGTAGAATGTCATGCATATGGTGCTAAAGGAGAAGAAAAGAATAATATTGCAGCAAATAATGAAGAAGAAAAATTTGGGGCAGTAGTAGAGAAGCAAGAAAACACACAAGATAACATTGTTGTAGTGAGTAACAATGAAGTTACAGAGGTAAAAATAAATGAAGTTGCAGCAAAGTTTGGTCCATTGAAAGACTTGGAAACATTAATATTTTTAGGAAAGTAGAGTGAAGGAGAGTATATGGAGAAGATAATGAATAGGGGAAGTGAAGGAGAAACAACAAATGTAGAAGAAAATGACTTATTAATGCAGATTGCAACTGTTGAAAAGGAGTGGCTTGAGTTAACAACAGGTGAAACAAAAGTTGCAACAAATATTGAAGTAAAATTTGAATTTTCAGAATTATTATATGATAAAGAAAAAGTTTATTCACATGAAAATTACATGGTTTACAATAATAGATATGAGAATACTGAAATTGATGATACACTAGAAGGGGAAGAGGAGAAAATTAAGATATTTGATGACTTTTCAAAATTTGTTCAAGTTGATGTTAAAGTTGATTTATATTTTGAAGAAATGGTGAAAGAAAGTGAAATGGGAGAGATGGTTAGGGGCAGAAATAACAGGTTACAAAATGAAAAACAAGGTATGATGACTCTTGTTGACGTAGAAAAAGAAGAGGATGAAGGAGAAATAGGTGAGAAAGATGAGCAGATAGAATTCATTGATTTCTATGAATTTGTTAATGTCAATTTGCATGCAAGTGTTGTGAATGATGTAGGGTGGAAAGAAGAACCTTGGTATAGTAAAGTGAACTTCATGAGTGGAAGAAAGAGAGGAAGGATGATGGAAGGAAAAGATATGAGGATTTAGAGCAAGGTGAAGAAAAAGAAATAGGTTGATAAGGAAGAAAGATGGTTGAAGAAAAAACACAGGATTTTCAAATGTTCATGAGTTCCAACTTCTGAATCATTTCTTCTTACCCTGGTTGTTTGATGTAGGAGCATTTGGGTGCACAGGAAATCCTACACAACCAAAAAATTATTTAATTTTTATTTTTTCTTTTCTCAATTTAGGTGTATTGTTGGTCTTGCAGGCATGAAATAATTCTCCTTCTTTCTCCCTTCAACTATTCAAAAGGGACCCCCTTTCCTACACTTATGTTTGGCATGAATTTTAAATGTAATTTTTATGCATTTGATGAATTCAAATTGCATCTAGGAAACAAAATCCCATTCCTAGGTTGGGAGAATGGATTTTTTATTACTTTGTAACTCTCATGATTAAATTAAAGAATTGAAATAAATGTTTGCCAATGGTTCTTAGCGGCTAGGAGTGGAGGTGCAGGAAGGAGTTAATGGTGTCTATTTGGGGAAAATATTTGAATTTTTCTAAAAAAACAATCAAGGAGTTGAATACATGATACCCATGCCTAGGAAGGAATAAGGAGGCATTCATAAGGCTTGACTAGGAGAGCAAATGGTCTGAAGTCGAAACTGAGAGAACCAATCTTGGTAAAACATGCATAACTTTCTCATTTATGAATGAAATCAAGAAATTCAAAATATTTTGGAAAGATGGGAAGCAGGAGCATAAAACCCAGAAATCGTTCAAGAAAATTCATTACAATGAAATAGCAATGGTATGAAGAATGTGACGGGTTTATTTTTCTAGTTACAATACAAAATAAATTTGATGTTGTTTGTTGGCTTTGAATTTCAATAAAAGAGCATGAGTTTTTTTTCTATTTATGTGGTGGATTATGAGTTTGTTTGTGAGCAAAGAATTTCTACATATGATTTCTTGAGAAATTGTTTGTGATTTGTGGATTTCGACATGCATTTGGGAGTCCCACTTGCATCATTTATGGATGTTGTGCACAATAGGGCTAGGGTTTCTAATGATACCACACAGCTTCTGACTCAGTTCCATCATACCTGCTCTGATATATCTTGATAGGGCTTGCGCCAGAGTTTTGGGGGCTCTATTTTTAGGCAGAAAGGTGATAAGTCTCCTCAATCTTCATTGCCAAAATATACCGATGGGAAAGTTATCTCTGTGTACAGTAGTCCTACAATTTGGGTATCTCATTCATCCTCTATTCCTGAGATTTGAATGGATGGATTAGTCAAAGATAAGGAATTTTTTGTAGGAAAATGCCTTGATCTAAAAATTTACTAAGGTATGGCCGAAATTAAGCGATTTGTATTTTTATTTTTTGAAATCTGGAATAAGTCTTTAGAGGAAGAAATTTGTTTATTCCCTTGTGCTAGAGGGTTTTTATTATTGATTTGAATCCATTGTCGATAAAGAACGAGTGTTGAAAAATGGTCCTTGGTTTTCCAAGGTGACTTTTTGTGCATGAAACCTTGGTATCCTTCATTTGATCTGAGAACTAAGACATTTACCTATGCTTTTTTTGGGTGCCCTATCTTATCTTCCATTTCAATTTTGGGAATTAGATTGTCTACAGGCCATAGGTAATGGTCTAGGAAAGTTCCATTGCAATTCAGAAGAAACATTGAACTACCAAAGTTCCACTTGTGTGTGCATATGTGTGGAAATGGACCTCTCCAATGGTCTCTCGACTAAGATTGCAATGAATATTGGTGATCGATGTTGGATACAACCTGTGGATTATGAAAAATATCTTTTCATTGCATAAAGTGCTTCTCAACTGACCACTTCACGCCTCAATGTCAGAAGCTATCCACCCATAAGCATGATTATGGTGTAAGGCCTACCTAGTGGATTGGGGTTGAACCCAAACACTAGGTTATCCCACCTTGCTCTCAGAATGAGACAAACATGCCTCAAGATCCAATAGTTAACTTGTCAAGCACACATAATGCTCTTGTTGATAGCCCCCCAAATCTACCTAATAGTTCTTAGTTGCATGGTCTCATGGCTACAATGATTGTCTCAACGAGGGATGACCTTGCTACTCTACAAACACATCTTCTTCAATCTCTAATATTTCCCCCAATTCGCAGACATCTTCATTGGCTTCACATCCTAAGGCAAATCTAATTGATTTTCTTTGCTCACCTCCATAAATGGGGCAAGATTGGACAAAATTTAAAAGGAAGAAACATGCACAATCAAAATTCAAGAACTAGATGACTTTAAGATCAACAATGAAAAAGAAAAAAATGGATGGAAAGAGTAGTTGTGATACAATCATTTCTTAGGTTTTAGCCTTTAGGGGCAGTTGTTTAGATGAATTTTGATTGCACCCCTATTAGAGGGTTGATGTAATTTTTTGAGCTAGGGTTTGTCAATTGCTCCAATTTTGTCTCTGTGGAGCTTGGTATGGCGTCTCTGTTGGAGGTCTATTTATTCACCTCCTTCTGCTATCTTTGTAATGCTTATGTTTCCAAAGTTAAATTATGGGTGCAACCCCTTTAGCTGTTTTGAACTCATAAAAATAATTGTTCAATATATTTATATAAAATTTAAAGTATAATTAAAAAACATAAATATAAAATTCTAACATAAATAAAAAATCAATATAAATAAATATAATATAATTCAAAACTATATAATAATATAAATTATGTAGAAAATGGAATTTAATATAAAATATAGAATTAAATGTACTAATTGTGAAATATATAATAATAATTTTTAAGTAAAAAGTAAGTTTGATGTAAGAAAAAACTATAAAGTAATATTAAATATAAAGATATGTGTAATGTGAGAAAACTATAAAAATAGAGATTAGTAAAACTAAATTTTTATAAGCTTAATAGAATTAAATATAATATGGCTTAATATTGTATATATTTTTATTATAATATAAATTTAATTTAAACTATAAATTCAATTTAAAAATCATTAATAATATCTAATGATTTATTACATAATTTTGACTATATAATTATCAAATATCAAATCATTTGCATTATGAAATTATATAAATATATTGTAAAAATAAATAAAATATTTTTTTTTCAATACAATATATAGAGTTCAATGTAAACACAAATAAAATATAACATAATTAAAATTTGTATAGATTAGCAATGTTAATATTGTTTGTAATAGATTAATTATATTTTTTTGCGCATATTGAATTAATATTTCAATTGTAATATTTTTTAAAATGTTTTTTATTTAAATATATATTAACTTAATAGTTTGTTATTTGTTTTAATTATTATTTTCATTACTATATAGATTTCAATATATCATGGCTTTGCATTTAGATTATTATATTTTCTAATATATTGAATCCCCTCTCATCACGATTTTTGAGCTCTTGTAAGTGGTAATCTCAATATATACATAACTTTCAATGATTCACAAAGGGAAACACATGATGATGAAATCTTAATATCAAGAAAGATTATGGCCTTTATACCATAAATACAAGAATAAAGTGTGAAACCAATTGTTATACCATACCCAAGACTATAGTTATAATTTTTTAAAAACTTTTGATAATAATTACAAGCATACCTCACATAAGAAATGAATAAGTCAATTCTATTAATGAAGTAATCTCAATAGTACATATAACTCTGTAAATATCAAATACGTTAATAATCAATAATACAATTGGGTCAACAACTATGAACCTCTATCTTGAAATCCCTTACAATGTCATCAAAACCTATAAATTACATAATTTACTTATAAAATTAATTTAAAATTTAAATATTCAAAATTATTAGAAAATCATTTCATAATTTTTAATTTACCATCTCTAGTGTGTATTGCATCAATTATTGTTGGTGTCTGATTAAGATCAACAGAAAATGGTAACAAATTTTATTCAATGTTTTGTTGATCATTTAAAGTTGCATTTCCATGTGCATTAAATAAAGCAACATAGATAAAGAGTTAAGTGTAAGAATACAATATGTAGTTAATCTAAATAATATTAGCATTCTTAATTACCTGAAATGATTTTTTGAAATGTTTGAGTGGGGACAACACTGAACAATAATGGTTGACTTCCACTAGTTGCATCTGATATTTATTTTATTAAGTATACAAAAGTGGTTAAAAGTAAGAACAAAATAACTTTCTATTTTATGAATGAACACATTTAATAGTTAGAAAATTACCATCTATAATTTGTATTTCATCTATTATTGTTTGGTTTAAATCAATAGAGAAGGGCAACTGATGTCAACAAGTATTCTCTTCATCATCTAGAGTTATAATGACATATTATTAACATCTAAAATAAGAAAATTAATTATTGTTATGTAAAATACTAAAATAATTTTGAATAAATGTACTCATGTTGTTGTTGATAATAATTGTTTCTTCTTGTATTGCTATACTTGAATAATTGAAGATATTATTTTCTATTGCTTTATACCACTTATATAGGGAAACTAAAATTCTTCATGCTCCTCGACTCTTTCATTGAAGTCTTAATGAATGACATTGCCTCTAATGAATATAATGATGTTTATGTATTTTTCTTGGACTTAATTATGATGATATTTGTTTCATAGGCATCTTCTTTGATCCAGGGATCAATGTAAATTTGGAAGTGGAAGCAAGAGATGCATGAAGATATTTTCTAATTCTCTTGACACATTGGCTGAAAATAAGTTTTTCATCTGTCCTGCCTTTTTGCATGTTGTTCCTCAGTAGAATGGCTTGTTTTTTTATGTATCCTTGCCTTTCTTTGGTTGAAAGGTGTATTGCTCTGATGGATTCGGTTCTTGCGACCTGTCTTGGTCAATTTGTTCAGCTCCTAACTAGGCTCTTGGCTTTGGGGAGGGTCTTGGGGAGTATCTTTTCCCTTGTTGTGGTTGGTTGCATTCGGGTGTGCTTGGTTGTTGCTTGCTCCTTCTTCCTTGCCACTAGTGTGACTTGTTTCATTATTAGGGCTTGATCCTCATTAGATTGGTGGGTGGTTTGGGCTACTCTGGGCTCTCGGGGTTTCTAGTTATTGGTTGCTTTGTCACCTTTAACCTTTGGTGCTATCTCTGATTTGGCAAGCCTCTGGAAGGTTGTGCATAATGATTTCTTTGTTGTGGAGGCTAGTTTGGAGTGGTTTTTTTCCCTCCTTTTTGTGGTTGTGTGTGCTAGCCATGACTCTGGTGTGTCTTATTTCTTTGTCAATTTGACGAGTGTAGGTTCTTTCAGTAAGATCTCTTGGTGGTTAAGGAGACCTTTCCCTGTTTTGATGTGGGGGGGGTTGTGCTATAGAATGGCTTCCTGGTCAGCAGAAGTGGTTGTTTTAGCGCTTGTGTTTGGTTGGGGGAGGGGGCTCTACACTGTGTTGGTGTTGCTTGTCTCTCTCTGTTACCGGATACCATGGCGTGGCTTGGTGGAGCCTTGTTCCCTTTGGGGGCTTGATTCTTTTTTTCCTTGAAGGAGTTTCTTTGTGGCTTGCAGTGGGATTTTTGTTGGTGGGCGTCCCCCTGGTTGGTTGGTTGACCCTTGTGGAGGATGGTGCTTTTTTTGTGGAAAGAGCGAAGGTTTTTACAATGTTTGGGTTGATTATGTTGTTGGCTAGGAGGTTGTTGTGTTTCTTCCTATTATTTCTTCTATCTAGATGCCTTGGAAAGAGGTGTTTACCTATGCTACTAGAGTTCTTTCTTGCTACCATCTACAAAAATTGTTGTATTCTATAGAGGCGAATATTGCTCCTATCAAGGTGGAGCCCTCTCTTATTGAGGTGGAGTTGGGGGTTGTTGATATGGTGGGAAGTGCTTCTCTCCTTTGTCGGTTCCTATTGAGTGGAGCATGCTTGCTTTGGAGGGAGGGTTCTTTGGTAGTTCTGGTCACCACTTCTTCCTCTCCTATCGAGGGGAGGCCCATCCTTTTGAGGTGGTGTTGGGGTTGGTGTCTGGTTGGTTGGAGCAATTTGAAGAACGTATCTCTGTAGTAACTTGTGATTCTTACCCCTTTTTTGGTAAGAAACTGTTAGGCTCATTTTTGGTTAATTTGAGTGGAAGGTCTATTGTAGTCTGACTGCTATAGGTATTTTGTGGTTTGGTTGTTTCAGGCAGTCTTTTGGGCATGTAGTATTGTAGGTTAGTTCTTGGCTCAATAGGATTGGTTTTAGTCCTAAGTGTTTGGTTGCTCCTGGTTGTGAGGCCTAGTCTGGGTTGCTAGTATGTCTTTGTCTCAAGATTGCAGTCAGTTCTGAGTGTTCTATCACTCCTAGTTCTACCAACCAAGAGTTGGTTGTGTTCAACTGTGCTACTGTGGTGTCTCCGCTGGTACTGTTTTGTTGGCAAAGTTTGAGACTTTGTTGCTTGGAAGTTTCCTTCTCTTAGCTCTGTTTAAGGTTCTTGGTCCTTTCAAAACCTTGCTTTCTTTAATATTTTTTGGCCCTTGAGGCTTGATGTGTAAAGGGTACAACACCCTATAAATGTTGCTTATCTTATAAAAAACAATGGTTAAGTAAAAAAATATTAAAAAACATATAATATTTCATTAATAAAATGATGATATTGAAATTTACCAGTTCTTTGGTCTTCACAAATGACAACCCCAATCACATCTTCATTTTATGATGGAATACAATCATAATTCAAATAACAATTACTTAATTTTAAGAACCAAAAAAATCAATAAATATTTTATTATAAAGATTAAATCAACATTACCAATGGTATTATTCTCATGACTAAAAGTCCCTTTGACATCATCATCATCAACCAATGGAGTAACACCATCTGTAATTCAATAAGCTTACTTGGTTTTTAAAAGAAAATTATAGTAATCATTAAAAAATAAATATAATATTTAAATTTCAAAAGGCACCTACTGACAACTTGATCATGCTCAATTATTTTGTTTCTCTTTACAAGATCTAAAATCTTCAATACGTGCTTGCATGTGTTTCTCTTTATTTCCCATTAACAAACACACACATACAAATTTGGTCCAAATTTTATGACAAGATACCATTTCATTGGAACAAGTTGAATTCTTATCTTGTATGTGTTAGGAGAAGATCATATGGATAGTAGTCAATATCTGTTATTGTTTTTGACCTCTCAAATGGAGTTATCTAATATCTTTATTTTTTGAAGTTAGTTAAAAACCCAGACAATTGAAAATGTCTTTTATTTTTATAAAATGTATCTACCCTATGAAGAAGTGTATGGATAAGTCAATCCATTCTCCTTGTGTATTTCTTAGCATGATCACTTAGGTAATAGATCTTGATGTGGAAGTAGTAAGACTCTATGGAATTATTGTTTTCATGATTTGCATGAGAAAGTCTAGTCTTGATGGGAAACTCTTAGTTTGATGTTTATATTTATGAAGAGGCTTCTTTAGAATCAAATTATTGGTCTAAATATTATTCTTCAGCACTAAAGTCTCTATTGGAAAATAATGCTCGATTCCCTTTCGTAGAGTAGGTGGTTTTTCATCTTTGAATAATCCCTTGAGAGATTTAACTAACCCTTTGATAAAGAGCATTTCCAATCTTCTCTTTGTGATTTTTGGAACCATTAAAAATAGATTCTAAAACTCTATTACATATTTATCAACTAAACCATATTGCTTGAGATAAGTCAAATATTTAAAATAAATTTTAGATCCTTCCAATCAAACCTTTTAGTTGTTATTTTATAGAATTTATCATATAATGTGATGAATTTTTGACCTTGGCTAATTACTCTATGGTACCACGTCTCATGTGTAGTACCCTCCAAATATAAGGTATAAAACCTAATTATCTCATCCTTTATCATAGGTTTGAGAGATAATTATGTGTTAGTAATATGTACCCATTCACGATATATGCATCTAGTAGATCCATCGAAGGAGAGAGTTGACTTCCCCTACAACTTTTTATGCATCACTTTGAAAAAATTATTGTCTAGAATCAATTATAAAGCTACTTTAAAATCATTTTTAATGTTCACGAAATTGGTGAGTGACATGTCACTTTGAATATCATTTGCAAAATTTCTTTACAATACATTAAAGATATAATATAATCAATTAGTGAGTTTTTAGCTTTGAGTTCTAGCATCTCTACCTCCTTATTAAGAAAGGAAGGTTAGGTAGGTATTGTATCTAAAAAAGGTACAATATTTTAATTGTTTCCCTAATTGGAATTAGGATCATTGGCCCCATAAGTGCTCCCTTCACAAATATATTCTTTAATCCTATTTATATGTTATATATTATCAAGATATTGTTCTATCATATATAACATCAAATCAATCTTCTTTTAGCTTGGCCATCAAGATTTTACTTCAAGTTCATTCTCCCTTTAGTTTTATTCATACTATTATGTTCTACAACAAATTGTGTGGGAGAAGATTTCATCTTTATAATCTTTGTAGATCAACTTTAACTTTTGATATCGCTTGGTTCAATATATGGTTGCAACATCTCAACATGCAAAACTTAGCTCTAGAGCATAGAGTGACAAGATCAATAAATCTAATACCACTAAAATTTATTGAGATAAAATAATTAGGTAATTTTATCCTTAAACCGATAGTAATGCTTATTATTTGGATAAAAATATTATCAAAGGTTAGAAAACTCGTATTTTTCTTATGCTCAGAAATATTATCGAGTTTCCAAATAGTGAATGGAATAGATCTACTCACAATATTATTATAATGAATAAAAAATAATAAATTTAAATTCTTGATTTATTTCAAATTAAAATATCTTTCATACTCATTCCAATAAAAGTAAAAAATCAAACCAATATGGTGTGGCTAGAACGTATGAACAATGAATTTTAAATGTAAACTTTGTATTATATCACCCCTTAAAATTAGAAACATTTTAATCCTATGATCTCCTCACTCAAATATAGGTCGTTAAAATGATTTATGTAATGTTTAGATGGTGATGTATTCACTCTTTTATAATAATAATCAAAATAATAATAGGTTAAACACAATGAAAACTTGTAACCTCAAATTCAATAGAGATTATAGGTGGGAAATATTCCAAATTTAAAAGTTATGACACCAAAAATAGACCACTAATGAAATTATGACATGTGAGCTAGGAATTTGGGAACAAATAAAAAGCAAAGGAAAGAATATTAGGGATTGGGGGTTAAAGATACCACTATAATTATACTATAGGTCAAGGTGTTGGGGGTTCAACAATAGGCATGCCACTAAAGACAATTTTGAAACAATAAAAATACTAAAATAGAATGAGGAAAGGATGGAAGATGTGATAGATGGAGAAGTACAAAAATTTTATGGAAAGAAGGGAAAAGTAGCACTAATAATGAAAAACATTCTTTGAAAGGGAAAACACGGTAAATGGGACTAAGGGAGACACAAAAGAACATACTTAATATGCACAAACTTAATTTAATAGGAAATTAGACATGATAAAGAGATTGATCCCTTAGCTAACAAGATTAGTATTTATTCAAATGGAAAATAGAGTTACAAAAACCAAGGAACAAAGATACATGGATTGAAATAGAATAGAACGAAATATGCATACTATAAAAAAATATAAAATTAAGGAAATTATACATGCTTAAAATAACTCAACATTTGTCTCTAGTTAGGAATTAAAAAAAAAATACATCAAGAGAAATATTTTCATGAACCCTTCATAAAACAACTATAGTTATACTAAACCAAAAACCCTTGAGGAAAATATATTACAAATGTGGCATGAGAGACCATGTGGCACAATATATTTTAAGAATTCCTTACCATCCATCAAGACATTTGATTGTTCAACTACCCTACGCATAGACTACACCTTCCTATAATCCATACAAATGAGGGTTTTCACTTATAATGCTACAATATACATGGATT